>OX421972.1:85152862-85752862 GCA_949128135.1 Parasteatoda lunata
CCATTTTATATATTTTGTTATTTTTTTTTAATTATAAAAACTTACCTACTAGTTACTGAAGAAAATCTGTTAGATTATTGGAATCTCATTTGTACTAAAATATAAAATTTAAAAAAGTAGTTTGAAAAAATATTTTATCATTTATATTTAAAAATTTATCAATAATTAATTTTGTAAATTAAATAAATTTCTATGATGAATAACTGTTTTCTCTTAGATGTCGAATTTGAAAAATTATTGTTTGGAAGTGAACCGTGTTTGGATGATTTTACCTTTAACGCTAAAAAAAAAGAAAAGAAAAACAAGAGATATCAGTGTGTTATGCTGTATTTAATAACCATAAATTATTAAAATGCTAAATATAATATTTTTAACTTATTCCTAAATTAAAAAGAATAATGAAAAATGTATAAAAAATATGTTTAATAAAAATTCTGCTTTGAAAGTGAAAAACAGAATGCTTTAAATAAATATGAACTAGCTCCTTAATTATTATTATTATTTGTAGATTTTTTTCCCATTCTCAAGTTTATAAAACATTATACGATATGCTCTATATATTGTATATACAATATACTCTATTATTTTGCGTGAACTATCAGAAATTTTAGTTGCGACAAATGCAGAAAGGGAATTAATTCCTTTTACCATTTAAAAAAAAAAAAAAAAAAACATAAAAATAGCATATGTAGGCTATTTTTTAAAGAAGGGGATTAATTTCTTTGATATTGTGTTTTATTTAGTTAATTTAGTATCATAATTAAAATTATTACACACTATTTGATAGCAATACCAATTTTTAATATCGATTGTTTTTGTCCGCAAATACTAAATAAACATAACTACTCCTAGAGAAAGGGTACTACTTATATTCTTTAAAACATATTTTATTTATTTTATAACCGTCGTTGAACAGCCGACCCAACTTAATGGGTTTACGGCTACTAATGTTCAACTCCGTAGCCTTGTAATTTTGAACCCAATCCAGAAGACAAGGGAACTCCTGGATCGAGTATTGGGAGAAATTTGCCTTCGTGGAGGACTTTTTGATGGAGCTAACCCGCATTTGCGTTACATGGAGAGGAAGACCACGAGAACCTCCCACGGTTAGCCTGACGGCAAGGGGACTCTAACCCATGATCCGTCTACCACTGAGGATATTTCACGTCAGCACTGTGGTCAGTGCAAGCCGGATGCGGAATTCGTATCGACTGGGATTCGAACCCGGTTCGCCTCATTGGAAGGCGAACGCTCTATCCCCTGAGCCATCGCGGCTCTTTAAAACATATTACATTCATTCAGTATTCATGCATTCCGAAATTCTTAAGGAAAAGAATATACCTGAAAGACTGCAGCTGAAACCCATATCATTTCCGCCCTTTCTCTCGTTTAACGTAATTTACTTTTTATCAAAATATATTCCACTTTGAATAGAGGAACAAGATAATCTGCATATAAATTGGAGACGATAGTTTATGCCTTCCCAAAAGCAAGTAACTTCCACGAATGTACCGGACGATGATAATATCAAGACCCCTGAGCCAAAAGTCTTTTACTCCAAGGAAAAGAATTCAGAAGGCAGAAGGGTAAAGAAAGAAGAAAGAAAAAAAAATTATAAATATGTAAGATCGCTCGAACTCTAATTACTAGTGTCAAGCTTTAGGGTGGAACCCACTATGCATGTCATTAGTGTCAAAAGTTTGGGAAAGAGGGCGCGATTGTAGTGATGGGGCTCAGTTAAAGTCGAGATAGCATATAAATATTTGACTTCATAATTAAATGCTAAATAAAGCTGAATTATCGTAAATGATGTGTTTTAAATAATTTTGGGTGTTGTTGTCATTGATTTTATTCATTGATAATTTTTTTTTTTTCTAAGATAATTTCTCTCTTGATTTCTAAGCTGATCCTAATTTATAAATAATTTCCTTTTGTTTTATTTTTAGTCTATATATCCAACAGCGGAACATTTTGTACAACTTATTACTATTGCTGTAAAATTATTTTCATAAAAATATTTTAATGATTTATGTTTCTATTAACGGTAAGGATTTTGATTAATGATCGTAAAGTGATTTGAAAAGGACAAATTTCAAATGTTCTTCTATTACAATACAACATGACAAGACACTCGTTTTCAAATTAATCTTATTCCAAATGAAATAAATATATATATATATATATTATAAAGACGCTATTTAAATATTATAAAGTAATGATCTAATATAACATATCTGAATATTATAATTTTGTTTCATTTATTTGTTATTTTTATTTTTAATAAAGTATATGTAAGCTAAAACTTCTTAAAATTAATTTCGTTAAAATTATTTTACATCTGTTTTCTGAAAATTTTGCTAAATTTTAATGCTAATTTAAAGTTGAAAATGTGAATTTAATCTTTATCTGGACTGCACGAGAAATGAGAACTAATTCTCAGTTCAGAAATATATATGCGTGTCCTTTTTGGTGATATTTCATTTTATTTCAAAAATTAAAACAAAAAAATAATAATAATTATGATGATATGATAATAAGTAGCTGTTTAGCCGCTAACTGTTATTAATTAAAAGTTCAATTGGTGTGGGCTTTGTAGAATATTTTCTGCAAATACATATTAAACACTGTTTATGAATCTAATCTGACTTTACAGATATGTTTTTTTTCCTTTTTTATAATTTACACAAGTATTTTATGGACTAGTGATTTCAATCTTTGAATACCGAATGCTCTTTCAAAGGCTTTACGATATCTTTAATTACTTTTTTCTGCCTCTCTTGAGATTAGAAAAAGGGATATTTCCCCCCCCCCCCCCCTCATGTTAAAATGGGAGACTTCCAAAATAAAGGGAAAAGAAAAATTTCAAACTAATCGGGCTGTTTTCTCCCATTGCAAATAGCAGATAATTTTTTTTTTTTTTTTTTTTTTTTTTTTTTTTTTTTTTTTTACTCGGCAGTAAGTAGAAAAAGTTGCAAAAATATCTGAAGCAAAAAAGGAACAACAAAATTTTTTTCTTTTTTAGCCAATTTCTCGTATTATCGAAAGTGGGCTGGAAACTCCCTATTGGCCCAGTCAACGCAAAGAATACCAAATATTGACGTTAGAAATTTCCTCTTTTTGGTATTGGTTCAGTTTATTTTTTATTTTTTCCCGCCTCGCCTATTCTTTAGAAAAAAATAGATATATATTGCCTGTGTGTTGTTTGTATCAAGGTCTTTACGAACCCTAAGAGATTAGAAAATGTTTTCTTTCACTGCATAAAATACACCGCAAAGTAGCCAAGTAATCAGACAAAAAACTTAACTTCTTTTTTCCGATGTAGTCGATGTAAAAGAAAATTATTATTACTTTTCTCCGAATTAAGTTTGCAACGTGGTTAAACTTTTCTTTTATTTTATATATTAGTACTAAAAAAATGAGCATTGATTTCGATCAAAATTAATTCAATATTATTAAAAAGTGTTATTATTAAGGCTTATTATTAATATTATTTTTAGGGCTGATACTTTATACCGTAATTTGATCAAAATTTTTCAGTAAATCGTTAATCTTCATTATAGAGCTTGCATAAATTTTATAAATGAATTGATTTAGAGCAAATATTTAAATCTAATTTTAGAATTGATGTAATTATAAAATTAATTTCTCGATTACTTTTCATTACAATTCGAATTTCGCACTTTTTATTGAGTACATCATTTTTCTAATGATGTACTTGCATTTTTCATAAACGAGGTTGCTTTTATAAATATTTGTGTACAATGTCGGTATATAATTATTAAACACTTAATTTAATATGTTATTGATATTCTTATCTAATAAAATAAACTGTTTCGAAAAAATGTCTTACGTTTTAAAAAAAAAAATTACTTATTATAATTAATTTTCTGTAAATAAATTTGGTAAATGCTTCTTTTTTTAAAAAGCCCGTTTAAGTCGCCAGACTTCAGTCGATATAGGCTTTTTCAATTAGCTTAAAAGCTCCAAGCGCATTCACTTTTTCTTTCTTTTATAAAAAAAAACTTTTTTTTTCTATTAATATTCATGTATTAATCATTTCTTACTGCGCGATCATTTCAGTTTTTGAAAAGAAAAAGCGCGAATAGCGATTTTTGAAATGAAAAAATTGAATAGAAAATATGTTTTTTTAAAAAAAAAGGGCAAGGAAACTTCAAAAATACATAAACGATAAGAAAAGAATGCTTTCTTTTTAAGTTCTTAGTTTTTTTCTGCCATATTCTCATTACTTTTTTTATATATAAATTTATAAATCGAAAGAAACAATAAAGGACTAGAAAACATTTAAAAAAAAACTGATCTAATGAATTTTGCTTTTTTACTCCGCTGTCACCAAGTTGAAAGTGAAATTTAATAAACTTTCCAAAACTTGCCAAGTTGAAGGGGGTAGGGATTTTGTTCAAGGGGAAGTATGAAAATAAAAAATAAAAAGATATATAGCTGCTGTATATCATCTCCGTTGTCTTTTCAGCACTTGTTTATTGTTTCTTTTTTGTCCCTTCTTTTGTTTTTCGGAGGGAAAAAAAATACTTTTTCTTTCTTGTCAGATTGAAGTTTAAGTAGATTATGATAAATTCTTGGACAGCAAAGTGATACTTCATTAAAACATACACTCACACCCCCTCCCCTTTCTAACATAGGTGATAAGGCGAAAATTTATTCGTGCCATTAAACAAATTTTAAAGTTTTACGGCACACATAGAACAAAAGAATTTTTTCCCCATTGTTTTAATGATCTTTGTAAAGGAAGGTAGTATCCATATTTGAGCTGAAATTCCTTTCAGTTTTATTGCAATGCCTTTGTTTTACGTTCAATTTATTTGGACTTTTTTTTATTTTTTTTTTTAAAGATAATACAAATTCTTTTCAAAAACTGCGTAATATATTTCAGTAATCTTACAGGGAGAGTTCTGTCTAGGTTTTTCTAAGAGGTACCTATTTTGTGAAAATTTAGACATAATTTGTGAAAAATTAAAAATTATATTAAAAAATCAACACAAAAATACGGTAAAAATATGGATATATCGTTTCTTAAGGGATGCAAAAATAAAATTTTAAGAAAAAGTATTTTGTGAAACTACCGTTTTTCCTAAAGTTGAATTTGTGAAACTACCGTTTTTCCTTAAGTTGAATTTGTGAAGGTACCGATAAAGGGTAGTAAATTCGGCTTGGACAATATTCACTTTTATCATTTAGTTTAGATATGTACCGTGATAGCCTAGTGGTTAGAGAATCAGCTTCCTGTTCGGTGGGGCCAGGGTTTGATCCTCGTCTCCGCTAAGACTCGCGGAGTTCGTGTGTCCGCAATATCTGAGAAATCGAAAGTTCTCTAGTCTGACGCTGCGTAGTGCCATTTGTACACGGATCTGGAGAAAATTTCCTTCCCCTCTAGATTGAGGTCACTCCCTCTAGTGATGGAGTGACCTCATGAAGTAGTTATCCTGTCGTCTATCGTGAAGATTCTGAACTAAAACGTACTTAGACTTGCTTTTGCGGTGCTCTCTAGTCAAATGAAAGGCGCACCTTCCTGATTTATTTCCCAAAAGACTAATAGTTTGAGATAGATCTTGTCTTTTCCAACTGTCATTCGAAACAACTAAAAGTTGAGATTGAATTTACAAGACGATTGAATAGATATCCAACTTTCATTAGTTAACTTCAAAATGTCCCATTTTTTCATTTAATCAATCACAAACAACCTCCAACCTAACTCAATTTCTCTACGCAATCTGTCTGCAACAGTTGTTTTAGAAGATATTTTTATTTGAATTAGAGTATTATTAGTTTAGATTATTTTTGAAGTGATGTATTTGGAGATAAAAAGTAATTTATTTATTTATTTGGATGTATTTGGAGATAAAAGTAATTTATTTACTATTTTAATAATAGTTGTTGCATTTTGACGTTTCATCAAATTATAATGTTAAAATATCGCCTAAATTGATTCCCTTTTGTCGATATTTTTAAATTCATTCAAACATTATTTCTTAATAAGCCTCTGACTTATACCACTTTCCAAATAGGCTTTTTCCACTTTCAAAAATTCAACTTCGTCACGTGTGTTTAAATGTATATTTTGAGTTGAATTCTGATACCTGTTGTCACTGCGTTTTATTCAATGAATATTATTTTTATAAATAAAAGAATGGATAATTATTTTTCTAATTAAAAGAATAGATAATTATTTTTATTTTTAATTTTTTTAATAAAAAAAGAATTTCCCATCAAAAAATTCCTGGTTACTAAATATCAGATGTCTCTGTAACGTAATCTAATTGAATGTAATTTGTAATCCTTTACTTCTCTTCTAGCTCTCAATGCGTACTCTTTTTTTTTTGTACACAACATGTTAATTTTTTTAGTCTTTAATTAAGAATATAAATTAATATTAGCTTTCTGTATGATTCTTATATTGTCTATCATTGCTTTTGTGACCGATTGCTTTTCTTTATTTTTAATTTATCTTACTTTTTTATTGCAGATGATCATGCATTGGGCTTATAGGATTATTTATATTCTAACGCTGATCCTTTTAGCGAAAGGAAATGGTTCCCGAAGAGGTGGTGGTAAGTGCTCCATTTTTATAAAATGCGAATCTTGTTAACATTGGAAATATCAGATAACCGAAAACGTTTTGCATGAGATTGTCAATAAAGTTTTTTTTTTTATAGAAAAATTTGGAAAACCGTAACGTAATTAATATTAAGGTTGAACCTTCATAATAAACTGAAACATAGTATTTAAAAAGTCTGCCGAGTGCCAAACTGCATGAGATTGTCAATAAAGTTTTTTTTTTTATAGAAAAATTTGGAAAACCGTAACGTAATTAATATTAAGGTTGAACCTTCATAATAAACTGAAACATAGTATTTAAAAAGTCTGCCGAGTGCCAAACATGTGGTTCCTATAGGACTTCAAAATAAAGCTTATTCGATCATGCTAGATTCAAAAATAAGCAAAAAATAGATAATGCGAAAGAAAGCGACATAAATTTCTTCAGTCACCTGGTGTTTCTGAACTATTAACCGAATTTATACAAAGATTTCTATTGATTTCAGAATTCTTTTTATTTAAATTACTGATTCCGTGGTTTTTCAGTTCCTAGAAGAACGAGAAAAAAATATGCTGGTTTGTTTATTTTCGGTAACCCAAAATTGTTTCGACAAAAAGCAACACATTTGGTTATCTGACGTTTGCGAAATACATTACGAAATACAAAGATTTTTTATTATTTACAGAATTCTTTTTATTTAAATTACTGATTCCGTGGTTTTTCAGCTCTTATGAGAACGAAAATAATACGCTGGTTTGTCTATTTTCGGCAACCCTAACTTTTTGTCTAGACAAAAAGCAACACATTTGGTTATCTGACGTTTGCGAAATACAAAGATTTTTTATTATTTACAGAATTCTTTTTATTTAAATTACTGATTCCGTGGTTTTTCATCTGCAAGAGAAGGAGAAAAAAGAAAAGAAAAACGCTATTTTTATTTTTGGCAATCTTTCTATAACAGGCTCAAATATTTTTAATTTCACAAAAGATACTCTTTGGTTAATATGCGTACTTCCCCACTTTTAAATTAAAATTTGGGAGATCTGAGTGCATTTTAATTACTTTCTCATCAGTGTGGGCTACCCACTACAATCAGCTTCTAGTGGCTCATGCGATTCTTAATCCAGAACAAAGCTTCTCTGTTTCTAAAACTTCCCCTTGTCATGCGATGGCTATTAATCATTGTAGTCGCTTGAAGTCAGTAAAAATTTAGTTGAAGGACTTCAAACACTGCAGTGAAACCAACCCTCCTGTCGTATCCCAAATATCTCGCACCCCCTGATTAATTTCCTATTAATTTAATGGGACCCCACGCAATCCAGTTAGCCAATATCATCAGTATCTCTTAAGCGCAAAACAACGAATCTTCTTTAATACCTTTTAGTCCTCGCGACTGAAATACCCCCCCCCAGCCCCCTTGAATATTTCACTTTAATCATCATCATCGGTCCCTCAGTTGAGATGAACAGAATTTTGAATTGTTCTCTCAGAAGCATCGACTGGCTATTATAATAAATAGAAAATTCATTATTCTTAAATGAAAGATTATTAGGTTATTTTTAGAGTTTATTAAAGTAATTTCTAAAAATAAAAAAAAAGCCAATGTTTGAATTTCGAATTTTCTCTCAACCTAGTGGCAATTGTATTATGTTTATCATCAACAAATGAGATGTTTAGTTGAATTTCCGAACAATGTAACAAAATTGAATTTTTATCGAGTATAATTTCAGTTTATATAAATAGATCTTGTTAAGCTTATTGAGTATTCATTTAAAATTATCTCGTTAAAATTGGTATTTAGTAATAGGTCTAAGTTTATTTGTCACTCTGTCTTTGTTTTAAAGTTCTAACAAACAAATAATCGTGTTTAAACCTTTGATGTGGAATTTTTATTAAACATTTTTTTCATTCTTTTATATTAACTCAGGTCAAGATAAGTGAAAAATATTAAATTTAGCACTTTAATAATTTATGCTTAACATAGTATGCAACACCGGTGTTTTTTCTTACGTTAATGCTAAAATCTTCCAAATACGGAACTACTTTTTTCGGATTTTATGTTTTAGTATAAATATAATTCCGATAATCTAAAATAATTTTTAGTTACTATTAGACTGTTTTTTTTTTTTTTTTTCATAATTAAAAAATACCAAACTATATTTTTGCTCGTAATTAGAGCTTGAGAAATATATATATATTATATATATATATATATATATATATATATATATATATATATATATATATATATATATATATATATATATATATATATATATATATATATATATATATATATATATTATATATATATATATATATATATATATATATATAAGAGACACCGGTGACCCATCTGCGTTAAGAGGTTATGTACAGTTGAATTTTAAGGAATTAGGGGTAGTAAACTGTGATGCACTAAATATAATCTGGGGAAATTTTTTTTTACTTTATATATAAATTTGTTTCGTAATCAATTTTTTTAAAAATCTTTTTTTATAGGTTTTAAGTTTTTTTTTTCATATTTAAATACATAACGTCCCAAGATTTGAATATATCGAGGAATTGATAGGATTTTTTTTTTCAAGCTAGTTGTCTTGGCTTTTGCTTCAAACATACACACCTAAAAAATAATTATCTAGTCGATTAATGTGCGTGTAAGACTTAAATTAAAAATTCGAGAATTCTTTCGAAAACTTACGAGCATGATAAAACTTATTAATTCTTCAACGCTGACATTTATTAAATATATACTACACTACTATTTCCACTGAAATTCCAGTAGTACTGATAACTTTCGTAATAAGCGATGGGCGCTTTTCTCGTGAGCTAATGCTAGCTCTTTCATAGAATTCTTTTTTTCTGAAAGTAAAAGTTAATGCCTAACACGTACTATTCGTATTTGCTCCTCATTTTGCTGAAACCAGGCTTTTAGGGGCTTTTAAAAGAGTTACTTGGGACCCCCTGTTCTTCTCTTAATGAAATTAAAAGACTCGTCCCCTTTGAATTGTTCTAAATGCGTTCCTCAATCTATTACTCCCCTGTACAGAAAGCTCCTTCCCCTTTTCTTGAAATGTAATAGATTATAGATACGCGGCTAGAATAATGTAACAAAAAAGAATTTGGATACTATTCGAAGGGTGATGTAATGAATGATTATATCGAACAGGGTGAGGTTCATGTTGGTATGCAAATCAATTCCATGTTTTAGGGTTTTTTCCCCCGCCTAACATAGAATTCTTCTTTGTTCTCGAACTTCCCTCATTAATGTCATCTATTGTGCTCTGATTTATAAAATTAATGCTTTTTCCGTTTTGTGTGTATTTTTTTTTTTTTTTTTAAATCTGTTCCTCCCCTCCGTGAAATTTGATAAGATTCTGCAGAAAGAAGTTATGTCACAATTTGAGTGACAGTGGGACAGTGTCGGAGTGCCCAATCTTGAAATATCAGTCGGCTCTGTGTGAAATAAATATTTTAATGTTCTGGCACACAAACTTCCACAAAAAAAAAAAAAAAAGAATATATGGTATTCTTTCCCATTTCATATATTAAATAATAATTGTAATGTGATGGAAGCTCTGCAACTGCGGATATTAAAAGTATTGAATTAAATATTATGATCAAAACAAGCTCTTCCGGTAAGCAATTAATAATATTTAATTATCTCAGAATTTTTAAACTTAACAAAAAATCTTCTCTTTATTATTTTGTCACCCCATTTTTAGTAAAAGTTCATTCAATATTTTGTTATTTGAAGTAAAATTTAGTATTCATGCGAAAAATCTATATGCCTTAACTACTGCTTAGCTGGTGAAAAGTAGAAATATTTATAGTAAGTAATTTCAAAGGAAAAAAAAAAAGTTAAAGCAAGTTTTTTTTTTTTTTTCTTTTATCGCCCGACAAGATGTTCTCACCAAGTTAACACTTGATGAAGAGGACATATTCATCATTACCAGAAAAAAAACTACTCTTCATTAACCGCCAAAGAAACTTTGTCCAGAAATCCAAGTAGGCTCTTCAGAGATAGACGGAAGGAAAAAAAAAAAGAAAGAAAAAAACCGTGAAATAGTTCCAGCTACCATCTCTGTCTTCTATTACATTTTAGAATCAATATTGTGTTGCCATTCTAGAATGATTTAATATTTTAACGTGCATCGGGGACAGCTATTTTTACATTTCTTTGATAGCAAACGGAAAATTTAAGAACACATAACACTTCTTCAGGAAACGAACGAAGAAAAAAAAATACTGACGATAACTTAACTGCGACCGCCTTGTCTTGTCACTTCAATCTGTAAGTTAACTTTTTCGCAACTGGCATAACATCATACAGACTAGTAAGAGTGTCCCAAAAATGACCCTAAAAATAGATCAGAAAACATGAAGTACATTTTGTTTTTAGAGCCAAAAGACATAACGGTATGTGTCCGTCATAAACTTGTCAAAGAGCGGACTTGAGCTTCCGGAACGGATTAGTTACAATGAGAGAACAAAAGGGGATTCGTATTATCGCTCGAATTAAATGGACAGAAATAGTGTTCCATTAACACGTTGTCATGTTTTTTCACATATTTTTTCTTTCAGTTTGTCTCTGTTAAGTGACAAAATGATATAGATCCTGATTATATTTCGACAAACATAATAATAATAAAAAAAATTATACCATGACCTACTAGATACATCATAAAGGTCGTAAATTAATTTAGAACACATGCTGAGCAAGATTTCACATGTTGATTCAATTGTTTTAAGTTTTCTTGCACTTTCAATGCGGCTATTAATATTTGACATCTTTCTCTGTATTAAATGGTGTTCCGTGGGAGATTTATAAGGGTTCCAAGACTATTTTTAAATAGTTTTTGGACCTTTTCGAAATCTGTAATTATATTTAGATCCTACCAATAATCCATAATTTACTTATTATTATTTCGATCGCCTTTATAAATTATTTGAAATAAAACGCCTATGAGAGACAAATTGAAATTTTTAAAAAAATTTTTAATATATAATTATAAAAAGTATATGCATTTATATATAAAAAAAAATGCAATAGTTTTTCGCATTGCGCTTTTAAAATCAAAAAATAAAATAACTAAATTCGTTCACAAGGAAATATGCTTTCCTAATAACCATTTTGTAGTTGACTTTTTATTTTATAGCAATACAAGCAAAAAAAAAAAAAAAAAAAAATCTTTTTTTCTAAAGCTAGATTTACCTCTAAGACCGCAAATTCAACTACCGAGCATTAAACCGAAATAAAGATTATTACCAAATAGAGATAAAACGATGAAAAAATTTCATTCCTCTTTTTAAATATAAAAAGTCTACAAGTTAAAATAATATTTTAATGGTCAATAAATTCAGAATTGTTTTCATTTAAGTCCGGTTTCCGCCGGAAAAAGGTTGATTAGGGTTCCGTATTCGAAACAAATTGGGAACCTATGCTCGATTTAATGTATAATATATGTAGATATTGACTATTTATTATTTGAAGGCCGTGTTAGATTTGAAAACATTGTTAAGAGTTAATTCCCTACATACCTACTGCTATACACTTTATGTTCTTTTCTACTAGATTATTTCAGAAATTAACGTTGACAAATACCAATTGTTATAATAGTGGGCGAATTAACTATTATAAATTACTTTAACTAAAGTTTTAACCATTCGCGGGAATGCTTTATCTGAAATTCCATTTGAATTTTCACAATCCGGAAACTGGCAATTATTATGAATAGGCTCCTCCTTTGCAATTTGTATGGATAACAGTGAAGATTAGTTGTTATTATTTCCTTTTTCCTATATTTATTACTTGAGCTTAAAATAATCTCCTCATCATATGCAATTCTTTCTGTTGGAGCATGCGCAACTCAATTCTCGTGAGGCTTTGTGCGCGTTCAGACCTGTCCCGATGGTTGGTGGAAACCTAATGAAAGTTGACATTGCACATTAATGCAAGACCGCTGCGGGCAATGAGGCTATTTAATAGAATGGGCAGGGAAAAGACACACGGCAGAAAGGGAACCGATGTGACAGAGAATCCCTAAGGGTTCACTGTGGGATGATGCAGTTTTGCGAAACCGTTGTCTACCTTCCGGCACTGTTAGCTCTTTGACATAATTATGTTGAGTTAAAAGGAATATATTAATATGAACCTTGCCAAGAGGGAAAAAATTAGAATAAATTTTCCCGTAGTTTAAAAAACGTCTCAAGTTTTCGATGAATTTATTTTATTTTTGATTCTCAAATCCCCCACTCAAAATTTATTGCTATTTGAATTTTTATTATAGATATGAATTTTTAATGAATTATTTCTATCTTAAAATTTTTAAACTGCTGCATGAATTGATTTAAAAAAAAAAAACGATGTATATTTCAGAGTAAAATCTGCGTGAGATTTCACCTTTAATGAACGGCTACTGATATTCAACTTCGTTGCATTGTAATTTTGAACCCAATCCAGAAGACAAGGGACTTCTTGAATCGAGTATCGAAATAAATTTGCCTTCGTGGAGGACTTTTTGATGGATATTACCCGCGTTTGCGTTACATGGGAGGAAAGCCACGTAAACCTCCAATGATTAGCCTGATGACAAAGGGTCTCCAACCCTTGATCCCTCTACCACTGAGGATATTTTACGTCAACACTGTGGTCGGTGCGAGACTGATGCGGAATTCGTATCGACCAGCCATTGCTGGGATTCAAACCCGGTTCTCCTCATTGAAAGGCGATCGCTCTACCCCTTGAGCCACCACGGCTCTTTTAATGATGTTTGGTGTCGTTATAATGAACTTACTATAGTACATGCAGTACATATTTTCTACAATATCTCACCTAGTTTTTTAATACGTAGTAGACCGAACTAGATTTCCATTCTACGTTTTGGATATCTAAGCTGTTAATTTATTTATGCTCGTTATTTAAAATGCTTTATTTATCATGAATGGGCGTTAAACAATATTTTTTTCTCGAAAACTAATTTAAGAATATTTCGAAACCTGTTACCAGCAACACTACAATTTAAACCACAGTATTCATTTCCTGAAAAAGAAATTTAGTAGAACTTATTATGCGAATAAATAGGTACTGTTTACTAACGAAGTAAACGGACCTTTACGATTTAATAATTCGTGATAAAATTATGTATCTATTCTTAATGGTGGACCTGAAATATGACAAACAGTTAGCCACTGTATGACGTAGGAACAAAAAGTTTAAAAGTAAAAAAGGGGGTAAAATGAAGCATCAAATCTACCAGAAATACGACAAGTGTATTGAAACTAACGGTTACAAAAAATTAGATTCCATAAATACATACGATATTCTCTAAGATAGTATGAAAAGCCAATAGCCATTGTATTCATCGACATTTTCAGAGATTTATGATAAAATTAAATATCCTAATTGATCAAAAAAATCCCTATAATGACTAACAGTGTTCTATTTAAAAGTCCTGAATTGTAACTAACGGATAGGAATCTATAATAAAATAGGATACATGTCCATTTCCCCCCATGCATTCTGAAATCGATGGCTTCTTCCATAAATTGTCCACTCATATAAAAATTCATAATATTTTCACTGTGTTTACCCTATTGCTTTGCTCATTGTAGCAGCTAACCCCTTCCTTTCACTATATCTGTCATTGAATCCAAATTAGGAAAAGGATCTCTGTTGATATTGACTATGGGATGATAGATACCCCAGTATCATTTGCCACCGAGGAACAATTCATAAGTTTTTCCACAAAACGCTGAGGGCTATAAGCATGGGGGGGGAAGTCCAGTAATAATAGGATTGAAATTATGTGACGTCATTTCTGGGAAAAAAGGGGTGCTAATCGAACTGCAAGGGGTGCTCGAACTCCCACCCTATCAATCCATTTCGTCACCTGTGTTTGTATGGAGTACAGATGGTGGGAGGTGGGAGATATTAATTGAAGTGTGAGTAATTTGTGTAAGTTCATTTTTCATGTTGAAGGGGTTTTGATCTAGGCAATTTTTAAATCCTGTTTCTCTTTTCATTTTTGCAGTCTCTTTTTCATTTTAAACCCTTCTCTTATTCTAATTGAAATGAATAGTCTCCTTTTGACACTTCATTTTGTGAACTTAAAAATTCTTGACTGCTCGGCTCCATTATTCAAATTGATTGGGCAAGGCTAGGGTTAGAGAGTAAAATGATTCAACCTAATACTCACACTTTTTTAAAATATTTTTTCTTTGAAAACGTCCCGTAATGAATTATTCATCACTTGTGATTACTGCAAGCTTTTTGCTGTAAAAATTTTTTTTTTTTTTTTTTTTAGATTTTCATCTTTTTTTTAAAAAAGAAATTATTTTTGCTTTTTTAATCGTTTAGATTTTGTTAATTTTGTCTTCCACTATCATATTATTAATGCGATAAATGTTACTATTCTAATGAAATAAAAAAAAAAAAGAAAAAGAAAAATAAGCATTATAACTTATAATTTCAGTATTTTATCGTATTAATGTTCTCCTGATTTTGAGGGGATTTTTCTTTCCACTGCTGTCCAGTCATTTAAAATTTTCTCTTACTAGGTGTCCTTATGCCGTCAGGCTAAACGTGGGAGGTTTTTTATGTTTTTCTCTCCATATAACTCAAATGCGGGTTAGTTCCACGAAAAATATCCTACATGAAGGCAAAACTTCGACCAATACGTGATCCAAGAGAGTTATCTCGTCTTCTGGATTGGGCTAAAATTAAAAGTCAACGAAGATGAATATTGGTAGACGTACACTCGAACTTGGGTCCGCTGTTCAACGACGGTTATAAAAAGATTCATTTAACAAATGGGAGATGATTGTCATAGTAATGAATAGCAATTAATGAAATATATAGGCCCTATGAACGTAATGAACAACCCATTGCCATCGGGCTAACCGTGAAAGATTTTCAAAACATTATTTTCCACTGCATTACGGAAATGAACTTATTGCATCAAGTGCACTATATCTCATGTAACTAGACTGTTCGTCGACCAAGATGGGAAAAAAAAAATTATGTCATTTTTATTTTGAATGGTTTACGTAAGAAATAAAGCAATTCCGTTTTTCGTAATTAAAACAGTGCAAATTGTCATCCATACAATATTTTCTATGCATTATCATAATTTGTTTTCGAATGGAATTTAATTTTTATACAGCCCCTTCTTGTAATTAAAATCTCTTAAGGGGGGCGCATTTCTGCTATGAGCAATATTTCAGGCATATCGTTTCCCTCGACTGGGCTGCCACACAAACTAACGCAATCAAAGCCAAAATTCTCGATCGACTACATCTTAATGAGATATTAATAATGCGTGTGGAGAAAGATGCTGAGAAATACGGAGTAGTAGTTTCTCCCAAATACAACCAAAGATCGAGAAGTTTAAATTCTCGGATCACTAGATTTTCCGATTTGACACGTAATTAGTATAGATGCCCACCCACCCTCTCTCCCACGTGAATGGGCGACACATACGAGGAATTGCGGTCTCAATTGTTGATTAATGAATTTTGTGGCCGATTTTCTTGTTGGGAAAATATTCCGAGTTTAACCAGCTTGATTTATATCTTAGGATAATATCGCCCGGTGATAAATGCTATCTGGAGCATTATTTGAAAGATTAATTTTTGGTCATTAACCAGTCTGCGGTGCGTTTTTGGTTGGTACAGGACTTCGTGGTTCATGCTTTTTAGGGTTGCATTTCTAGTCGTAATAATTATGTTGCGGAAATTACTAGTTAATATACCGTGAATAGTTTATTTCAATTCGTAACCTTTCGGAAGTACTTTTAAAAATTACTTTGTAAATGTCTGTATGTTGGAAATCATGAATCTGTCTTAAAATTGGTTGGTAATTCAGCTAAATTACTTTTTAATTCAGCTGACCAGAACTCTTATTGGTGAATTCATTTTTAGTCTCTTATTAATTTCAATTAACGTTCTATTAAGAAAATTTATATAAATTATCAAATGGCTCTATTAGATTAGTTCAAATAACTCAGAAGGCAAAAGTACTTTGAGCTAGATATCCTGCGAATTATCCTTCTGAGATATTAATTAACATGGTTTTTTAAAGCGCCAAATGAAATAAAAAAAGTCAGTTTAAATGCCCTTCACTTGAGGCAAAGCTATAATTTTAAACTATGTATGACATCTTACTGTAAAGAATTTCTGTATTTTAGAGCATTATTAGAATGCATTAGACTGTAGATTAGACTGAATTATTATATTTAGAATCTGTATTTTAGAACGGAAAAATAACTCAAATATTTTTAAACTTTCTTTAAAAAAAATTTATGAACGCAGATCTTGCCGCATTAGAGTAAGTTTTTAACTATTGAAAAATTAGACCACAAACGTTTTTCCTTTTCTTATAACTGCTGCTTTTCTCCGTATTGACGTTTTGGTACCGTTTTCAGAATATGGATGTCGATGGCTAAAAATAAGCTAAACTTAACCTAACAGTCATGGGTAACTATTGCAAACTCACAGCAGTTACTACACAAACCGGTCACAGTAGTTACACAAACTCGCAGCACATAGTTCGGAAAAAAAAAAAAAAGCATGGTTTTATGCTACAATGGAACCTTCGAATTAACCTATCGCGATAGAGTCTATAATTTTGAAAGAGTGCGAAATTTTAGTTTATAAACATATATAGAGCTTGATTTTTCCCCCCTACCAGATTAGTTTAAAAAAGTCGAAGCGGCTACCTGCATTTGCTATATTTTCTAAAGTTTTTGTTTCTAGTTTTGCTAAAATGTGCTAAATGTTTTTCAACTGAGCTCTTCAGTTGATTTCTGTATGATAAAAAGGATATTTTCCGACCAATGAAACACGGATCCAAGATTCGTATACCATTTTGAATGTTTTATGTTTTTATGTATATACCGCTAGCCTTAGTCAGAATTCGAATTCGCTGGAACTCGCCTGTGTCAGAAGCAAGGCTATATTAATCATTTTCGAATATTTTATCCAAAACGAACAGGAGCGAGAAAGAGAGGAAAAAAATAACAGAATTTTTTTTTTTTCTACATACCCTCCTTGTTTTTATTTCTAGAGGCGAGAGAAATTTAACTGCGGGGAAAAGACAAGAGAGAAAAAAAATAAAAAATAAAATAAATAAATAAAACTTTAGATCCTGGGAGGCGAAAATAAAAAGTGCAGGATGATGCGTCGTCCAGAGCCAAAAGATTGATATCTTACTTGGAAATGCAAATGAAACGAAAGGTAGAAACACGACCACAACTCCCGAGGATTTACTCCAGGAAAAGAAGGGAAAAAAAAGGATAAATAAGCGACGCAGAAGGAGCAAGGGAAGAAAAAAAAATCAATCTCTTATCAGGAAAAGGAAAATAGGACGAAGTAAGACGGGGGAAAATAAACAAATAAAATAAAACTGTGAATTCAGATTTCAAAGAACGTTTTCCGAAATAAAACCGGATTTCTTGTGACTGCGATGAAAACGTTTTCATGAACTTCTTATAGATTGAACATTAATCATTATTCAAGTATACTGTATTTAATGAAATTAATGGAGTTTCGCATTTAATTTTGTAATTCTCATAATCTGACATTGAGCATTTGTTATGATAAATGTCACAATAAATCCTTGTATTGTTCGATAAATTATTTATTTTAACGTGGCTCTGTTAATTGCGGCAATTACTTCGTTATAACTATGTACCATTCAAAAATGGTTGTATTGTAAATTGTTTAATTAGTAGAATGATTGATAGAAGTGCAGTATTTTCCCATTTAGCTTATTCTTGTTAAAAATGGAATATCTTCTATCGAGAATCTATCGATCAAGATTATATCCATCAAGATTATTTCGATCAAGATTACATCTATCACGAGGTTTTGATCTATCTACCAAGGACCGAATCTAGCCTTAGTCTGACGTTAATTGATTTAGTTTTGTAAAGATGAATTAATTTAACTATATACAAGCTAGTGACGTCATCGTAGGTAAATCGTGGCATTCGTCTATTTAGAAGCCAATCAGATTGGCACATTCGTGTGACGTTTACAAGTATCCAAATAACTCCGAAATCACATGGTTAGGCATAATCACTTCTCTTCTTTTTCAGTCACAAGTACCCAATTTTTTTGTTTTTAGAAGTCTAGAGCTTGCATGGCAGTTAAAAAGCATTTATATTTAAAAATCAAAACAATTATGCAGCAAAATATAATTTTAAAAAAATCAGAAAATTCTAACTTTTATACAGGTACTGAAGACATTAATATCATCATTATTATTATTTATTATGTACATTATTATTAGTACATATGGAAAATCGATATTTTTTATTCAAATTTCAGTTTAGTTGTTTAAAAAATTTATTTAACTTTATTTATGTAACTTTAATTTTATTTTTAATCATTATCTTTAGATCTCTGCAATTGTAGCAAATCTAGGGAAAGTTAAACAAAGTACCAATTACCAAAACAATGTAACGAAATCGATGTGATAATAACAATAGTTCATTAACAAACTTTTGATGATTAAATTCCCAAGATAATATTTAATAGTTTTTTGTTCATTCGTATATTATTATTACGTGTATTATTCAAAGTAAATCATTTAGTAGAGTAAAATTTTTTTTCGATCACTTATGTTTCCAATGTATATAATCACTTCTGTTTCATATCTTTTTTTTTTTTTTGCTTTATTTGAAACTTAACTATTATAAGCCTTTTTCTTAGTTTTTTATTTCATTAAATAATGTTCCTTTTGCGATTAAGCGCCAAGATCTCATAAAAACAAATATGAAATAAAAATCTTAAGAATACTTTTTTTTTTGTCGCATCAAATCATTCCGGAATGGAATGGGAAGATAATTTATATGCTAATGAGAAAAATGTGAATGCATTCTCATTTACTACAAATCGGTTGCCATATCTCCGTATAAAACTTTGTTCCCCTCCCTTCTCCAGACTTCGCAAGAAATCCAAATAATTCATATTTTTATTTCCAAGTAATAACTTGAATGTTTCATAAATTCTATTTTTAGTAACGTTCGGATTTAAAGTTTTTTTTTTTTTTTTAAAGAATGTTTTTTATATTTGTATTTATCTCTTGGAATTTTTTTTTAACATAACTAAGCAATCAAATCAAATGTCCAATGAAGCACTGTTTTAAAGAATAATTCCCAGAAAATGAAGCGGAAAGATACATTAAATAATATATAAAAACTTCATTTGGTTCAAAAGCTTAAGGTGATACAAGTTCATCAAATTCACTAGTTTTTGAACCCAAGGAAGTTTTTATATTATCAAATAAAACAATGTTTTATTAGACAGTATACCAATAAATCTTTAAACGTATCAAACTTCGCAAGAAATCCAAATAATTCTTATTTTTATTTCTAAGTAATAACTTGAATGTTTCATAAATTCTATTTTTAATAATCGGATTTAAAGTTTTTTTTAAGAATGTTTTTTATATTTGTATTTAATGTATAACAGAATGTCTAATAAAACACTATTTTATGAAGAATTGTTATCAATTTTTTAAAACATCTGGGCCCATTGCATACGAAAAATCTCATTTTCTACAATTCAATGTTAAATAAATTGATGGTACTAATTATAGCAAAGCATGTGGAATCTATTTCATTTTGACGAGATGCATAGATTTATACGCCATGGGGAATTCAACGTCGAATAAAATTTTTTTCTTCTCTCCTTCCCTCTAGATAGATTAACAGTGAGAAGAATTTTCCCCTTTATTTTTAATCTATAATGGTTAACCTATTTATTTATTTTTTTCTTTCAAAATTGTATCTTCTGTTATCTGCAAAGTAGGATATAAACATGTTTTACCCTTCCCCTCTTCAAACCATTATTAGGTTTATTTTTTACCCCTCTTAAAAAAATATTTTTTTTTCTTTGAAAAAAAGTCTTTTAAATCTGATGGGTGTCATAAAACAGTCGTATGATAGCGAAGTCACTTTTGGGCGTCGTAAATAGGCTGTCGTATTGATAAGATTTCCTGCTGTACTGTGAAAGTTGGGCAGGAAAGAAAAAAAAGTGATAGATTTAAAACTGTCCTTGCACGATTTTTTTTAAAAAACCTTCTCTTATGCAATTTTATAATTCTGATGTAACACAGAACTTGAGACGTGATAAGAAAATTTGACACATTCATAAAGAACGGAGATAACGAATTGAACTGGTTGCGAATAAATGGATTGGAGGAGAAATTATCGAAGAAATTAGTGATACTAGCTGCTGAGTCAAATATCAAAATGTTTCTATAATACTAGTTGTAAATTAAAACAGCAGCTATTTTGAGTTTTATTATTTGTTTTAATTCGTTTTTTTTTTTTTCACTTAAAAAATAATATTTTCGTTTCATTTTATTTTTTCTAAAAAATTTCCGTCTTTGCGAATTGGGAGAGTTATTTCTAATTAAAGAAATTCTATGAATGTTTAATTTCATTTTTTTCATTTTTACTAAACATTTAAAATATTGGTAAATTTTTTTTTAAAAATTCTCATGCATCAGTTTTTTAAAAGAAGAAGAAAAAAAAAAAAAAAAAAAAAAGAAATCGAGCAAATTAATCGTGAAAACAAGGGGCAGAAGGGATGAACTACATCAAAACAACGTTTTATTTATCATTATTTTCATTACATCCGAGGTCGGTTCACTGTTTTTTATTTTAAGAACTCCTCGTGTCTTTAGAAGAGTAAAAGGGGAGGGGGGAGGAAGGAAAACTCACAGCAAGAATTAATTCTCTTGAAAATAAGAAAACTAAATGAATCGCTCGAAAGGAGGTAGGGGACAGCAGTAAATGATAAAATACAAAAACTTAATAAATGAAAGTTATAAAAAAAAAATAAAAAAAATATAGATTGGTTGCTTTTTGCTTCTGCATAAGAACGCTGCTTGGCGAATCAATGTAAAACTCATCATTTCTTCTTCTTTTGGAGGTTTTTTTTAATAAGTCCCGATGGTATTGATAAAGTAATTAGCTTCACCTTTTTATCCAGTTTCTTTTTATTTCTTTTCCCGTTTTCCGAACTATTTCCTCTGATAGCTCAACTTCCTTTTACAAAGTAACTTAGATTATTATTATTATATATATTTTTTTTTTTTGGAAGACCACCAAAATAACTCGAGATTATTAAAATATTACAAAGCAAGTTTTGGGATCTTTTGCGAAGAGAATATTGTTATTTTGTTTATATGTTATTATTTAATTTTGTTTCATTTTAGGATTATTGGAACTGTACTGATTTTCGTTTTGTAACAATAGTACTAACATTGCCAATAAGGTTTCAGTTTTTTTTAAAAAATTGCTAAGAGAAGTTACCAAATCTTTTCGGCAATATTTTTCTGAAAACAGAATGATTTATTAGAATTAGACTTAACTTGAAATCGATAAAAAATTGTTTTGAACTAATTTGGTAAAAATGTACTGAAATATGTAATTATGAAATACAATTAATATTTTATTATCTTTTATATTATAACTGCTACATTCCTAACATGTTTGTTTGCATACTTTGATTGTTTTTTTTAATCAGAATTTTTCTTTTCTTTTGAGTTGGGTCCAAAATTGCAAGGATGCCGTGTGAAAGTAAACATTTATTACTTCAGCTTACGCTGTTGATAAGCTGTTCGTCGACGTTGTTTTTTTATTTATTCACAGCATTTTTAAATTTCAAAATATTAATTTAATAACCGTAGAAATATCCCAGTCAAACTTTTAATGAAATGAGTGTTAATACTTTTCGTATGTATACTTCATTTCGAAAATTACACTCATTAGAAATATACCTATACTTTTAAATTTCGAAATATTAATTTAATAACCGTAGAAATATCCCAGTCAAACTTTTAATGAAATGAGTGTTAATACTTTTCGTATGTATATTTCATTTCGAAAATTACACTCATTAGAAATATACCTATACTTTTAAATTTCAAAATATTAATTTAATAACCTTAGAAATGCTCTGGTCAAACATTTAATTAAATGCGTGTTGTTACTAGACGTGTGTGTGTTTCATTACGAAAATAACACTCATCTGATATATATCTTATGCTTTTTAATTTCGTAGAAATGTTCCGGTCAAACATTTAATGAAATGCGTGTTAATACTAGACGCATATATATTCCATTCCGAAAATAACACTCATAAGAAATATAACCTATTCTTTTTGATTTCAAACTATTAATTTAATAACCGTAAAAATGCTCGGGTCAAACATTTAATTAAATGCGTGTTAATATTAGATGTATATATATATATTCCATTCAGAAAATAACACTCATAAGAAATAAATCCTATACTATGTATGCAAGGATTGTATTTGAGAAAACTGTTGTTTAATTACACATTACCATTTCTCTCCACCATTTTATTTTTTTATTTTTTTTAATTTTAACAATAACAACTTAACGGTGAAAAAATAAAATATAGGATTATGTCTTAATTCTTACTAGGTAAGTGTTTAGCGAGGCAGAAAACATCGAGAGAAACGAACTTATTCATTTTTTAGCCGCTCGTCACGAAAAAATCTTTTCCTACTTCACCTATCCTTCCTTCTCCTTCCTCATAATCTTTAATGACGACATGCCGGATAGTCCGGTTGTTTGAGTGAGCGAAACATGCAAAACAGAATAGATTAAGGATGTGGGAGGGAGAAAGAGGGAGGGGATGATGATGGACTTTCAAAAAAATGTTAAAAGAAGAAAGGAAAGAAAAAAAATTCCAACCAACAATGGTAGGAGCGGTGTTCGAGATGCATGGTATGTTCGCTAAGGTCACCTGTTCTGAGAGGTCAGAGGTAGAGAAAAAAAATTGAAAATAAATTCTCTTTTTGGGATACCAAATGGGAGTAAATATTTCCCTCTGTATCTTTATAGGTCGATGTTTTCTTATTTTGTTCTAGAACATTTTGTTTATTTGAACAACTGATAAATTGTACATGTTTATTGTTTGTAAGGAAGCGCATTGTTTATGGGGCTGGATAATAATATCATAAATCTTTTTAAGGGTTTTGAATGTATTAATTAGAGGTTAAATTTTATTTGTTCTGTTTTCTTTGGTTGAACCCCAAACTTTCAAAGGATTGTTATTTCATGTAAGATTTATTCCGATAAATTAATTTTCATTAAAATATTTCTCTATTGATGTCCATCTTTATATGAATTATTCTGATAAATTAAATATTTTCATTGAAATATTTCTCTACTGATGTCCATCTTTATATGAATTATTCCAATAAATTAAATATTTTCTTTGAAATATTTCTATTAATATCAATCTTTATATATGGTTTTTTTCGATAGATTGTTTTCGTTGAAATATTTCTCTAATAATGTCCCTCTTTAGTAATTCTTTATTATTTCTTATACAAAATATAAGTATACATCGAACTAAGATTTAATCTTATCTTTAAAAAAATCTTATTGCGAAGTGTTGGTTCCGTATTATTTAGAATATATTAATGAACATATCGTTTGAGCTAGATTTCAATCAGAACAAAATTACACAATTTCCTACTATTCTCATATTTCCTACTATTTTTTTTTCTTCTTCCCCTTCTATAATTCTCTATTCGAATGCTGCAACTTATGATATAGTTCAGAGAAAGCATCAATGTTTTAAAAGAATGCAAAGCCCGACCTATTTTTGCAGTTAAAATTAATTTAAATATGCGTTTCCTTCGATGAAATTCAAAAGATGAATGCAACTTTTCTTTGGACACGCATCGCTCGACCCTCTTGGACCAGACAGCAATCCTCTTGAAATTTTTGAGTAATATAATTAATTCCTTTTAAAGACGATAGTAGAATATTTATAAGTAATGTATTCTTAGACATGCTACAAAGACGGTACGCGTGACGACACGATTTTTGCAACTCTAAAATTATCTCTCGCTCTTTAAAAGAAAAAATAAATGTGCAAAAATGCAACCAAGAATACTTTTAACTTAAAAACATACTTAATCTGCCTTTAAAAATAAGTAAACGAAAATGTCATCTTGGGATCTGAAGTGCAGCTCATATCTACGCATGCGTTGTAACACTCAGGGCGTGGGACATTTCGTAGACGAGCCCTCTTTTTTTTTTCACGCTCAAAGGAGGGGGTCAACAAAGTTTAATGTTTTCTGCTTTTTTTTTTTTTGTGCTCAGTATAAAATATCACCAGTGTCAATTGTCATGTTTTCTGGAGAGAGAAAATAAATTGTTTCTGCTTAAAAGTAGTGCCAGTTGTAATAATTTCTTTATACGTATTTTTTTTTCACTGAAATTAATCCTGAATATTAATTACTTTCGTTATTAGTTATGATTCATAATAATTCTCAGGCCTAATTTCGCCTCGGACGACTAATTTTATTAAATTAATCGTTTATTAATGCATATTCTCATTGATTACTTAATGGTAGGCAGTGCTGTTGCCTTAATACTAATAAAACAAAAAATAGACAAATGAATAATAAAATATAGCTCTTACAAATGATTAATTGTGTATTTTCTTATAAGGGTTTCTAAGTGCCGTATGTCACATGACTTAGTAAAAGACTCTATTAGCATTCAAGAGGTTCTTACCATCCTGGCCTTGCTCTTTGAAAAGGAATGTTAATTGAAATCGTGGCTTTTTACCCCTGAAGTTAATCAATGTTGTTGTTTTCTTCTTTGAAAAATGTATTCTTAAAAATTTCTACTGGTAAAAAGATTTTCTAAAGAAGACATCGTTTTTTTCCCGGATTAATTTTATTGTTTTTGTCAATATTTGTGATGTGGCAACAAGTTATTCCGGGTACTATAAGTCCCCGAAATTTTATTTGAGGTTAATTTTATTATTAATTTTATTTAAAAGATCACTAATTACGAACTGTTAAACTTAGTGTTGTAAATGATTTTTTTTTTTTTTATTATTTTTTTTTAACTGTTGAACATTTGACAAATATTTCGTACCCTAAAGTATAGAATTTTTCGAAAAACATTACAATAAAATGCTTCATTTTCGTGGTATGTCACCAAAACTATGAGTAATATATTTTTAATAATCATAATTACTGAAAATATATCAATTGGCAAGCTTTTTTAAAGTTGTCTATTTATATCTTATTTGATCGTGATATTATTTCATTGTTGTTGAAAACGGGATTGTCTAGTATTTTCAAAGCTAATTCAACAGTCATTAACTCTCTTTTTAATAAGCTTTATAATGTATATGTTGCTAAAAAATAGCTCCATTATATTCTTTCCATTTTCAATAATTTATTCAGCCTTCCTGCAAAATAAATTGCTCATGAGTATTGAACAATTTTGATGCAAACTGCGTTAATATCTATGGAAATATGGAAAATTAAGTTAACTTTTTTTAAAAAAAAATAATGGCTAAAATACGAAACTCTACTTGAAACAGAACAATGTTATAAAAAAAGTAAATCCTACTAACATAAGTAAACTGCTCTCAAGAATTGAATTTGCACTTATAAGCTTCATTAGAATGTTGTAATCGATTTTGCAAAGGGGAAAAAAAATTGGCACTTGCTTTCATGATAATGTTATTGAAGATGATATTTTGCGCCCCTTTTAATATGTAAAATGAGTTAAATCTTTTTGTGTGTTTCCGTATATCTTTATCCCGGAGTTATCCCTATTTTCGAAAACGCCGGAATCGGTTTCAATTTCCGTTTATTTCTTACCGCATGCCTTTTCCCAGTGGAAAATAATAAAACCGTCTTCTCCCTTTTCTCCGGAGGAGAGGAGAAGAAATTCCAAAAACTTTCCGCTTCCTTGATCTGGCAGTTGGGGAAAAAAAAAAAAAAAATCATTCGATTTTTCGTCTTCGCAGTTTTTCTCTCATTGGAATTCGTAATCCTTCGCCTTTTTTTTTTTTTTGCCTCATCAATAATTAATGTTATTTATTTATTTAATTCTTTTTTCGCGGATCAGATTATTTCGAGAAGGGAATAAAAAATTGCGTAAAGACAGCACCGAGCGGTTTAATTAAACAGGAGATTTAACAGGAAAGGAACACATTTCTTATTTCCTCTTACCTTGTCGATTTAGCTATTTGTTTTGTTCTTTCATTTTCAGACTTCTTTCTCATTTCTCGGAGAGAAAAAATGTTTGAAAATGCTGTTGAAAATGATTCTCTACTTTCGAATTCTAAGGTTTTCTTCTAAAAAAAAAAAAAATTAAAAAATATATATATTTTTTTTTTAGCTGACAATAGAATTTTAGTGATTGAAAGCGCGTTTTCGTTTCTTTTTTTTTATATTTTCATATTCTTACTCTTCTGTATATACTATTAAATCTAGATTTATTTAGCGTTAAAAGTGACGTCTCTTTTTTAGTTTCATTTTCATTTAATTTCATGCATTCATGTGTTATGTGCGCTTAAAAATGTACAAAATACTAATTTAAAAAAACTAAAAATCTATTAAAAGACATTAAAATAAGTAACACTTTTGGGCGTTTTTCTTTCATTTTATTAGAGTGCAAAGACAAATTTTGTTTTAAATATACGTCGATAATATAATACCTGGTGGTTGATACGAATTCAATAAAAAAATATATAGAACATTACATCTTTTTTAATCTTTTTATTAGCACGTATCATCACAGTAACTTTAATAAACACTTTTTTTTTTCATTTTATATTTGTACTCATAATTTTTCTTGCTGTATTTTTTCAATCTAAGTTTTTTTTTTTTTAATACTTCATAAAACACAAATGAGTATTATATATTTATTTTATTTATTTATATTAATTTCATTTTAAATTTTGTATCCGTTTTGTATCTTATCTTTTACAAACTTTAAAAAAAAATTATCCAAATAAATGATGCCAAAAGGAAAATTTAATGATATTACATTTTTGTTTCCTTTTTAGATACTTATTTTCCTAAAACATTTTTCTAAACTATTCTCCTCATTTCCGAAAAAAAAAAAAGAGAGAAGGTTAGAAAATGTTGCTAAAATAATTTCCTATTTTTGGAATTCCCGGATACTTTCAATATTTTTCATCGAACAATAGGGTTCACTGACTGAGAAAGCTTTCATGCCACGTTGTTTCACCCCCCTCCTCCCCAAAAAACATTTCCACCATCTCGCCAAATTTTATTTACCTGTTTGAAAAATGAATGCCAACGTAATTTTGTGTCTTTTGCACCCCGTTCCTATAATGCATTCATCCCATATAGGAAACGTATGTATTTCACAATGGTAGAAAATAGAAATATTTCTATTTTTTACTACTAATTAAAATCTGAGCTACAATGCTTAACTATGATTTTATTTGCATTTGATATGGTGTCCTCTTAAGAATTCGTTCAAATGTTTGAAACTGAATATTCAATGTTCCTCACATGAATGAACTTGCTCACTATGGTACAAATTTTTTTTAATCGAATTATTTTTAGAAAATTTTGGCTTATTCGAACTTACATTATAAATAAGGCATATTTTATTTTGCTTCTTAAAACAGACAGAATCTCCAAACAAATCGAACACTTTATATTATTAAATTCATTTGAACTTTCTTGTGATTCATAACAAAAACTTAAGTATCAATACTATCTCAACTATGGCATTAACGCCTCGCAACTCGCAGCAAAAATTCCCATATTATCTCTTTATGACCCATAAAACTTTTGCATTATTAATGTTCGCTGCGAACGAAAGAAAAGCCGAAGCAATCCTGCCCATCTTAATCGCAGGGAATGAATAATAAATTGAATGCCCGGGCTAAAATCTGATTCTGCCTTGGCTGCTAATTTAAACTTCTCTGCTGATCGTCTTTATGCCCCGTAATGAGGGGGCATCGATATTCAATTTTCATGATCATGGCGAGTGCATGCTCCTTTTGCCTCGCCAATTAAAGGAAAATAAAGCTATTTCTCTTCCACTGTTTTAAACAGATGCTTAAAACAAGCCAACGGAGGAGCAATTATTTGATGAAAACTCTTTATGTTTTCAGATTTTTGCCTCAGTTGATACCCACAGGATTATGAATGGAATATGGTTTTTGATGTTTCTTTACTTGAGAGTCAATCGGAAATAAGTAACCGATAGCGTTTTAATAATTCAAATAATTTTCCATTTGCTTTGCTGTTCTTTCTTTATAAATGAAGCATTTCAAATATTTTGCGAGGAATAGGAGAAGAATTGGGATTTATTAGCAATTATTACGGTTTCATTTTCAAGATTACGGTATTATAGCTGAGTAATAAAATTTAAGTCTTTAACCCGTTGAATGCCATGCTAATTTTACATGGCTTGCCCTTATGGCCAAAATGATTTTTGTGTGTTCTATATTGCATTAATTTCTTCAAACCATTTAAGTAACGATAATAATATTTAAAAAAAATTAAAAGCATTAATAATTTACTCGAACTATGTGTTTCTAATAATCTTGGCTTCGCCGGTCACCGGTGACTTCCGTGGCGCTACGAACAAACTGATTGCAGGTCACCGGTGACCCCCATGGAATTCAACGTGTTGAGTTTTTTTTTCTCCCCATAACCCTTTGACACCGGTGTCCCTTTCAGATACATTTTTAATTTTTATTTAGCCACCTACGAATAATAGTTGATAATAGATTAAATTTGTATTATAAAATTATACGATTTTACATTTTGTACCAACAGTAATTTTTTTTTCGAATGAAATATTATTAATCTATGTGAAAACATTATTTGTGAAACGATAACGTTACGTTTAACCCTTTGACGGTGATGCTATGCCGGTGTCCGTCATATATATATATATATATATATATATATATATATATATATTAAAAGCAAAAATATATTTTGGTATTTTTTTTAACTTAAAAAAAAACCAGTTTAATTGTTACTAAAAGAATTGTTAGATAATCGGAATTATCTTAGTACTAAAATATAAAATTAAAAAAAAGTAGTTCGAAATTTTTTCTTTCTTCTTTCATTTAAAAATGTATCAATAATTGATTTGGTAAATTCTAGAAAGTTCAATGCTGAATAGTTGTTTCTCCGAGATCTAAATAACTGTAAATAAGTGCGAAATTGAAAAATTATTGTTTGGAAAAATTTACATTTAACGCAAAAAAAAGACACAGGTGTTTCATGTTATATATATTTCATAATCATAAATTATTGAAATGCTAAATACAATATTTTTCTTTTTTCTTGACCTAAATCACTACAAAGTAATGAAGAAAGTATAAAAAATATATTTAATAAAAATTCTGCGTCCAAGAGTTAACTACGAGTTATGAAATTTTGTTATTTGCAGCAAAATAACAAATTTGGGTAAGCAAACAAAATAAAAGTAACGCTTAAATATTACTCTTTTTTATTTAATAATAAATTAAGCGTTGATTAACATAAAATGTGTGATTAGCGTATGAAATATTGATTTTCGCCTGCCCCCCCCCCTTTTTTTTTTGTTCTGTTTTAAGTACTTTCCTATTATTACTTTTTTTGAATTTGTAAACTTTACCAAATCTCTCTTCTAGTATATATATTTTTTTAATTAAATCAAAAATATTTTTTTCCGGGAAACTTTCCTTTATTTTTGTTTGCCAACAGAGGCTGCATCTTGTAAAACAGCTTGTTACTTTGATTAATAGAGTTCAAAAAGGATGTTAAAGAATACATTTAAAAAGAACTTGTTTGTGAACATGTTCGCACTAGTTATCTCGTAAAGCAAATCTTTTTTAACAAACACAAAACAGTTTTTTTTTTTTTTTTTTTTTTTTTTTGGTCCCTCCTCGCATTTGAGTTCTAGCTTACCAATCATTCTCAGAGATAAATATTTATCTTCGGTTTATTTGCTTTCTTAATTAAATGTCGGACGCAAAACTCTCTAATGCTATTCCATCTTCTTTCATGTTTTTTCTCCCCTTTTAACGAGAAAGATTTACGCATCAAAGATTTAACCAAGAATTTTTAATTTAATTTTTAAATGATATAGAAACCGTTTTGTCATTCATTAATTTTTTCCCTTCCGTTATTTGGCCTTAAGAGTGGTAGATTTGAATTCTATGCGTGATAATTTTTTTTTCTTCCTAAAGGAAGAAAATAGGTCTGGTTTCTTAGAATTTTGTATGTTGCTACGACCTTTGCAACCTGTATATCTGCCGATTCCATTTGCATTTATATTTCTTCATTAAAACCTTTAGAAGTGTGATTCTTTTTCAAACGAAGTTGTATTTCCGATTATAGAAAGTTATGGGGAATTCCAAACGATGTTATTGCTTTTAATTCAAGCCAACAGTTATCTTTAGTACAGTTATTCTGCCCACATTATTTGGGTAATAAATGCACATGTATTCAGTAGTTATTATAAAACGGGAGACCATACAAAAATTGACTAAGTGACAAGTTATTGCTAATATTTATCACAGAAATCAGAATTTGTTTTGTCGCAAGCAATCATGAAGGTAATCAAAGTTTGACTTTGTTGCAAATGTTTATCAAATCAATCAGAATCGGCTTTGTTGCAAGTATTTATCAAATCAATCAGAATCGGCTTCGTTGCAAGTATTTATCAAATCAATCAAAATCGGCTTTGTTGCAAGTATTTATCAAGGTAATCAAATTTGGCTTTATTGCAAGTATTGTGTTGAAGTATTATTGTATTAAAGATATTGCAGAATTGTATTGATTTTTTCCCTGTAAAATAGAGCGTTGTCAATTGCATTTCTTATATTCTATCTGGTTCTTTATTATTAATTTTTATAATTAAACACATTTTGTTAATTTTTAGTTTTTTTCCCCCTACTATTTTTCTGAGAAATGTTTAATCTGCAATCATTTTTCTTCAAATTCACTTGTCTTCTTAATGCCTGATACGACATAGTAGGAGGTTTGGAATTGGAAGGGGGGGGGGGTGAGAAATTGATTTATAAAGCAAACTTTACTCGACTTTTTAAAATAAATCACTTACTGCCATTATTTTTGCGATCTTGATTTTGCGTCTTGTCGAAAGCAACTCTTCCTGTAAAACTGTTTTCCTTTTCATTTTACTTTTCCTTTTTTTTTTTTTTTTCCCCTTCCTCCATAGAGATATTTTAAGAAGCAATGTTAAAGAAAAAAAAAACTTAAGAAATCTCCAACTATCCTCTGGGGAAGATGTTGTAGACACTTGAAGACAAATAGCTGGACAAGAGGAGAGAACGTTATTTCCTTCGAAAAGAAAATTTTTCAGCTTTGTAAAAGGACCGAGTGTAGTTTTTGTTGCTGTGGGCTATCTTCAGTTTTGTCACCGGAATCGGGCCATCACTCAAGAGTGACTAAAAATATTTCTTTAAGCCCTCCTTTTATCCAGAAATACCTCTGGATTTTAAGCGGAATAGTGGCATAAGGACTTCCAAGATATGTGTTTTCTGTTTCTTACAGTACATAATTCGATACTTCTCCTTGATAAATGCCTTCTATTTTCTGAGATAAAGTTTTCATTTGGACAATGCAATTTTTTTGGCCTACATAATTGATGCGTAATAAATATCTTGAATTTTCAATACGTTATATTTGCTATAACTTTCAATTCCTTAAATTATTTTAACTTTAATGAGTGTTATTTTTATAGTATTTGAGCAATAGATGTAATCATTCTCCTAACATAATAATTCTTAATTTGTTTATAAAATTTTATCTTCAGTCATTCTCTTGATTTTAGTGTTGTTTACATAACTGTTGTTTACTCATACTTTTATAAAATTTTCTATACGTAGCACATAGTGCAGTAGCATTTTATATTTATCTCAAAATTTTTCTTGCTTCTATTTTTTTTAAAGATATTCTACTCGTACGAAACATTTTTTTCAATTGCAGTTTTATCATTCTTTTATATGCAACAGTATGGTATAAAACGAGTGCTTGGCAATTGATTCCCTTTTAAAAAATAATTAGTTAATTGTTTAATTAGTTAATTGTTTTCTTCTATCAATAAGTAAATAAAATCCCATAGAAGAAACACAAAAGTGTAGAACTCTCCGCTGTTGGCGAATTCAGTTAATACTTTTTCCGCGTTAGATAACGCTTTTGATTAGTGCACAGCTCAATAGTTTTAAAAGAATTTCGTCATATTTTACACTTTTCATTAAAAAAAAAAACTAAATTTCTTTTTCCTAATTCTAATATTTTCCTTCTTTTTAACGTGTGTATGACGAATAGTCGGAAAGTTACACCGTATCATTCATTTATAATCCATTCACCTCTGGGCGGACAACAGCGCCACGAACGGTCACTTCAAGAAGGAAAATGCAGCTCCGGTTTCTAATATTATTCTTTCTCTTAAAACTTCCGATATTTTTTTTCTTTCCCTTCTCCTCTCTCTGCCGGTGTACAATTGCTGGCGGCTACACCTGTGCGTTGTTAAAAGCGCCTCTTTTTTAATGGCGACCATTAAAGAATCGTGATTACATGGGAGGAGACAACGGTTCGACATTTGATACCGGCTCTGAATCTAATTAAATCTCAGGTGGATAACAGATAATGGAATTATATCCTCCGAAATCTACAACGATATTTGGTCACCGTGTACATTTGCAACTTCCTAAGATTTAACATTGGGCCTTTAATTAAATGTGCTACTGTTTAAGTTGCATTTCATATTGCGTTCTATTATTGCGCTAGCAGCGTGTACTATATTATACGTTCACCCATTTGGCCGTTACATAATCAGCCAAAAGTTTTCTTTAAAATTGATAAATTAGAATAAATCCAGTTTTACGATCCTTCATTATATCAGTTCCATTCATGATTTTTTTTTTTTTTTTTTTTTTTTTTTTTTTTTTTTTGTAACCCTTTGCAACCTTTATCTTTAAATGCCAAACTATTTAAAATCAATTGAAATTTTCCTCTATAAAACGATAACATTGCTAGGGCGCATAAGCTTGTTGCAACCTTAATAAAATAAGTTCATTTACTTGCTTTTTAAACAAGGGAAGGTTAAACTTGCTCTGTGATATTGTTCAACTTTGTTGAAAAGAAAAATTTGAATGTATTAAGTTACAATTTTTGTTAATTTAAATTGCTAAAATTTTTATAAATCATAAAATATTAACTTCATACACGCTGATTCGCATACTACCAAAACAGCAGACTCCAGATGTAAAAAAGCGTAGTAATGTTCAATAAATGTTAAAACTCTTTTTATATTATTGTTCAACTTTGTTGAAAAAAAAAATGTATTTCGGAATAAGCCTAACTTTTTGTTAATTAAATCGTAACATTAGAGGATTGACAGGCAATTAAAAAAAAAATGAAAAAAAAAGAAGATTCTAGGTACAAGGAACGTAGCAATTTTCAATGCATGTAAATGTACCAAATATCATTTAATTCATGCAATGAATTGAAATATATTTAAGAAAACCCCCAAGTACCGGCGCATACATTTAAAATTATTCAACTAATATTGAAAGGCACATTATAATAGAAATTATATTATTTCCATTATCACAATCGTATAAACATTAACAAAGATTCTTGAAACAGTTCTAACAATTCTGTTTTCTGTCAGAACAACTTTCCAGTCGAGGAAGATAAATGCTAATCTAAATTCCTCAACAAAGATATTCGAGCTAAGTGCTTAGCCGTACTTCTAAGTGGAAAATAAATGAAATAAAAAAAGGTAAATGGAATTTCTGGGCAGCAGATTTCGTCGACGTCTCTTGGGCGTAAGAACCCTTTATGCCCCCCCTACTCTAGGCTTTAAAGTAATTGAAAAAGCTGGAAGAAATTCTTATGAAATGCCATTTCGCGGAAGTGTATTGGATTAAGTTTGTAATGGTTTCCTCTTTTTTAAATCTTTAATCTTTCCTACTTGGGTTTGCTGGCAGAAATCGATTTAAAACGTTTCTCCCGTAACAGTTCGAAAAATATAAATGAGAATGCTTTCTGGAAATATCAAACGGCGCTAATTTAAATATTATCGGTTAGATTTATTATTATTATTTTTTATTTTATTTTATTTCTGAAACTCGTTTATTTTCAATTTAATATCAGACCCCACTTCTATTTTTTAAATTTATTCTAGAAACGTACTTGGTAAAAATGTAACCGACAAACCTGTTTCTACTTATAGGTGTTTTAATTCATTTCCTTTGGTTATTTGGTTATTTCAATGATGTTGTTACTTTATATTATTCAATATTAAATTAATGTATTGGATATTTTATCGTTAAGAGCCTTGCCCTCTGGAGTTCTATGTTTAATATTTGATTTTAGTAATTTTTTAATACTTGACAAATTTTTGATGTTATAACATTATTTGACAGCACAATACCTTTCAAACGAGGTAGAAAAATAAAGGGGTCTCTATATGAGTTTAGGAGAAATAGCGTTTGATAATATTTTGAACTTCTATGGATTTTTCCCCAAAACTTTTACGCAATAAAATTATGCGATTTGTGGTTTTGAGTAAGTAATTTAAAAACGCACGTTTTTCAGTTTTAAGATTTTTTTTTAAATTCCCCGTTTTCACAAAATTTCTCCCAATACTTGATCCAGGAGTTCCCTTGTCTTCTGAATTGGGTTCAAAATTACAAGGCTACGGAGTTGAACATTAAAAGTCGTACACCCCAAAATTGGGTCGGCTGTCCAACGACGGTTATATAACATAAAAAAATTAATTAATTTAAAAAATCAGATTTAATTTGCATGTTTTTTAACATTATTTAATTTAATGCAGCGCAGCTTTTACTTGAAATTTTCTTAAATAATATCAGCGTATCCAGAATATTTTCTTTTTTAAATCTTTCTTTCTACATGTTGCCGTTTCTTTATAATTAGCCCTGCCATTCGAAATAAATAAATAAATAAAGACATTTTAAATGGCTATTCAGTTAATTTATGACATTAATGCATTAATCTTAATTGTAACGTACATTCTCCAACAGACATTTCAATCTCTTTTCTTTTAAGTTTTTAACCTAAATGTCGCGAGAAAAAAAAATAATATTAATTGCTGAGTGAAATCAGTACATTTTTACAAACTGCCTACCCTCCCCCTTTATCAGACAAGCATTAATGACACACAGATGGCAAAAAGTGGTAAAACAAAATTTCTTGACCTTATCTTTGAAAGAATGATAAGGAAGAAAACTGCATTAAAGGAATAGTTAAACATGTAATTTGTAATCTTCACAATCGAATTGAGTCCGATTAGTGAGAGAAACTCAGAGAATTCTAACTCATCTCTCTTACTTCATTACTCTTTATTATTCAGTTACGGTTGTGATTAAAATTAATATTCTTTCCTAGCATTCCAGGGTTGGGTCACCTGGCTCTTTTCTTCGCGCGAGTCTTTATTTGGATGATGCAAACGTTATTTAATATTAAAAAAAAAATCCCGATTTTTATCAATCATACTTTTATTGTACATTTTTTTTTTCAGTTTTTCTGTCTTAATGTTTCACCTTGGGAAAAAGAAAGATTAATTACTGTATTTATCGCATTCAGAGATCATTTTTCTGTTTCGTTTTCTATTATTAATTTATTATTATAAACCCATCTGCTCTAAATACGTCGTTTTTGTTATGAATTGCTCTCGGTTGTTTTACACTCATTATCATCTTTAACTTTGGGTCTTTTTTTATTTATTTATTTTTTTTTTTTAAATTTTATTTATGACTACTTTTTTTAAAGATTTTGAATCCCTTTTTTTCTTTAGTTATGTATCAGGAGTTGGTTGACAAAAATATGTTGCATAATATAAAAGATTTTACTTGGTGCAAATATTTTTAGTGTTCCGTCTGAAAAAGTAACTCTGGCTTTTAAAATTTGGAACTTATATTTTGCCTTATGCATAAAGGTAATCTTTTAACCCGGCCGGGTAAAAAGATTTTGTTTTCACCGGGTACCCTCAGCCGGCAAAATTTGAAGAGCCCGTATTTCTACTATTTCCCCCTCAAATACATTTAAGCATTTTTTAATCAAGCGAACTTGCGTATCGTAATTATGAAAAAAAATTTTAATGCAAAATTTTGTTTTCATTTAAGACCTTTCTTTAAAAATTGGTTGCTGTCCCTCTATTTTTCGTTAATTTAAAATCTTTCATAGTTTGATTGCATTGCTACTCAGCTATTTGTTTGGTATTATTATTCATTGATTCACTTGAATTAATAATTTATATTATTTGCATTATTGTTGGATCTCTTAAATATGTTTTACACGTATTATTTACTATAATTTATTCAAATCACATTAATTTCAGTCTGTTTTAGTTTTTTCCTAATTAATGATTTGTATGAAAAATATTTTTCTGCTATGTTAATAGGTATGCATTCGAAATTTATTAGCATGGGCACCTTAATTTAAAATTGATTTCGTCCAGCGAAACTGTATAATTTAGACAAAAACTACAAAGGAAGAATTGCTAGAGAAAATTGATGCATAAATAATCATACATTCGCCATTTGTTATTCTAAATAAAATCGAAACTTCTGTCCTAAAATTAGGTTCTATTTACTAATAATAGTAAATTATGAATCTTCTGTTATAAAATTACCATGATCACAAACGAAATTTAGGTCGACTGTAAGAATCTGAATAAAATAAAGAAAAGTTGAGTTTCCCGTCGTCTGACTCTGGGTATTAAATTATTGTTATTTTTCCTTTCATAATCGCCTTAGTCTTTATTGTGATCACTGACCTGTAAGAAAGAATAACAGTTCTTCTTTTCTTCTTCTTTTTACAGACAAACGAATGGAGAATTCTTTCAGTATTGTCGTGATTTTATCAGCTTTTTACCTATTTCTTATTCTACTCGTCCATTCGAAAGTAAAAAAAAATCGTCGTTCTGTTTCGTTTTTCATTCTTCACTAAAACGTGATCTAATTTTTTTTTTTTTTTTTTTTTCTTTTCTAAAAAAAACAAAAAATCCGATTATCTTAATTATTCATCTTCGTTTTCTTTTCCTTTTTTTTTTTTTTTTTAATTTTTTTTTTGGGGATATTGTCAATAATAAAAAAATTTTTTAATGATTTTTACCTTAAAAGAAAGTTTTATTCATTAGAAATACAAAACGAAATTCATCTTTAATGTATCTCTCTCATATACAACGCGGAATTACAAATTTTTTTAAATGATTTTTACCTAAAAAGAAAGTTTTCTTCATTAAAAATACACAAAGAAATTCATCTTTAATGTATCTCTCTCATATTTGACGCGAAATTTATGAAATGAAATAGTTTCTGTTTTGTTGTTATATTTCTTACTCTTCGTCTGCTCGTGATTATAAAAATGCATGAAATGGAATCCCGTTGAATAGGGTTCTGGAAGGGCAACTATTATCAGAATGTTTTCCATTTCTTGAAAATTCCCGATGTTCTGACTGCAACCAAATGTTTTGAAGGGGAATTTTTCCGCATGAATGTTTTGGCTGAGTATGAACGAAAAATGTATCAAAATAACCTTCCTTTAGTGAGGGCAACGAATTCTTTCACATATTTGTTGCTACACCCCCTGCGGCGCGCACGTTGGCGACGAATACAGTTCTTGATGTAATTATCTTAAATCCCGTTTTCCCAATGAGCTTGCACTTTTGTTTAATTTTGTGTGTAGCTAAATTGCGCGGCGATGAAGGCGAAATTTCACTTCCAAAAGTTTGACTACGAGTTTCAGAAAGCCTAATTGAACTTTTGCCCACCTAATGAAATGGTTAAACTTCCAGCTCTATAAGCCCGTGCCATGAAGCTTTAGGCCATTTAGAAAACTAGTCGAAAGAATGGAGGCTGGGCATGGGTGAAGCTTCTGAGATTTTAATAATGTTTTGGTCCGGGATGAACGTTTTGTTTGTGCAATTAAGCATTTGGCGAAAGTGCGTCAACTTTACGTCGTGATTTGATTTCATGCTTTCGTATTTCGTCCACCCTCATCAGTTTTCTGCTAAAATTCCCTAAGTTATGAACAGACTTAAAATTCTGTATTGCCTTAGGTTATAAATTTGAATTAAATTATGCGAAAATCGTGTTAAATGGCATTAGAAATCTTAAAACTGGCGTTGTTTGTCAAACTACATCGTTTTCATTTTACTATTTATACACCAAAGTTTTAAGATTTTTAGTTTAAATTTTGATTTGGAGTAGATATCACTGCTATTTTGAAGGATATAGTTTCTGTTCCTAAATATGACATGGATCATTATACATCATTTTAATAAGTCCTTTAGAAATTCTATTTGAAGGTATTCATTCCATGGATGGAAGATTCTAGATGAAAAATCTATTTTTAAACATTCATATCTTTTAATCTAGAAGAGTTACTTTATTTGAATTTACTATATTTATATGATCATATTTACATGGTGATTATATTTGCGTGGATTTATCATATTTAAATTACAAATATAATAAAAGTTTATTTTCAAAATACGCTTGGATTATTGAAAATTGAATTTTTGATGGAAAATTTCGTCCTTTCTTTATTTTAAATAAATAAATAAGGTCTGGTAAATATTGAGGTTAGGAATTATTAGCTGAGTTTAGAAACTTTTTAAAGGAATCACGGGTAAAATGCATTTTGAAATGGATTCTGGATAAAATAATAATAATAATTTGGAGCTATCAATAAAAAAAAGTATATCATTGTAATTGCCAATAATGATGATTTCGAATAGTGAAACGTTATGGGATACAGAATTAATTCATTCTGCATGGTTATTGATTTACCTTCAACTACAACAGATCAGTAGACTTTTCCTTTTCTTAGGAATCACTAAGCTAAAAGGCTTAGTTACTTTGTCTGTGTATAAATATTTGTTTATCCACATCTGTTACTAGCAATTTCAAAGTAGCAAACGGTTGTATGCATGTCAATACATTTACTTTGAAGTCACGTTAAACAATCGCATCTGTAAAAATTCCTGTTTTATCCTCTCTTGATTTTCTTAAAAGAACCGCAAAATAAATTTTACACAATCCTAAATCCAAGCTGAAACAGAGGGCTTTCTTAAAATAAACTTCATAGGATTGTTTAATCAAGTGAAGGTTTGCTAATTGATCCGTTCAATCACTGCCTATCGATTTTCTTCAACTTGGAGCTCATTAGTTAACAGACAAATAAAAGTTAAAGGTTCTTCGATTCTTTTTCTGTTCTTTTTTTCTAAATGAATTGTCCTTCTAAGAAAAAGGCTTTCCGAGTATCCAGAGACTTATTCCGGATAATGAGGTTCGTTTATTTTGTTTTCCAGTTTGCATTTCAAACGAATTGGATCCAATTCAGTGAAAAATTGATTCCGGCCAAGGAAATGCCGTGCGGATTTTAAGTTTACAAGTTGTTTTAACTTAATTGAGAGATGCAATGTGGCTGAACCAAAATTAAAGTTTGTTAGATGGATTAGGTTACCACGCGTGCAATGAAATCAGATATTGATATATTGTGACACACCTGAATGCAAGTCTAGAAATGAATTATGTAGTTAATTTATGATCATGATTAAATAAAGTTAAATCGTTTGTATTCTCTCAATTATTTTTCAATATTCTACTTTTTCGCTTACAAATTTCGTTTGGAAAGTAAGTTCTTTCATTATTCTTTAAACAAATTCTTTAAGCGCAATTAGCTTAGTGAATTTCCTTGTTAACTTATAATTTAGCAAAGTTAAATCTTTGTTGTCGAAAATACTGAAATATTAAGCTATATTTATTTATTTTCTTAAATCAGCCATTTTCAAGTTACTTCCCCATTAAAATATTGAGAGAAACATTTTTTTTAGAAGAAATACACTTCTTTATAAAAAAATTTTATGTTAATTAATATTTTGATGATCTTAAAACACTTTCATAAAGAAGCGTTGTATATCTGAATTATAAATTTGTTTTCATGCATTAATAATTTTTTGAACATGTGGGAGAATTTAAACCGTGCTTTGCTATAACTATTTATTTCTTTTTCTTAGTGAAATTTTAATTGTTAAAGCAGCAAAGTATAATCGAATAATGTTTATTCCTAACATTTATTTATTTTTAAGTTTGCAAATAAAGGTTTAATTTCTATTAACATAAGAAAAGGATTTTGACGTGTATTGTTGGTTAAGCAGACTTATTTAAGATCATTTTCTTAACAGTCAATGAGTTGTTATTTGTTGCTTGTATTTGAAAGTATAAGTAATAGGCGTGTTCTAAAATTGATTTAATATATTTAGAAATCTAACTTTTAAACAAATAAGCAAGCTAAAACAAAATCATCACCATGGGTGATTTAATTTTAGTTTTATTTTCCTCTGCCTGTGTATGAAAAGTGATACATCATTAAAAAGAAACTTTCATCACAACTGCCAAGAGCAAAAAGTTAAGATTAAAACACACCTCGGCTAAGGAAACGGTCAGAAGTTTTCACCAGAAAACTCTCACAAAAACATGACCGTAGACGCACAAATTGCTTTTACAAAACCGGTTCGGATTATTTTTTCTTCTTCTTCCTTCTCCGTGCAAGATAGCAAAAGAATGGCCCGAAGCGCTCAGAAAACAAGTTATCTCCATTACAGTCACTTTACTGTCAAAGCCATGTGTCTTCTGTTTCTATCTTTTGACAGATGATGATAGGTGTGCATAGAACACATGCTGCCATCTGTCGACTTCTTGTAAAAACTGATGTTTAAAACATTTAAATAGTTATTACTTTTATCATGCCAAATACTGTCGCCGGCCATCTTATTAATTTTGTCGTAAACTTTTTTTCGATTTGGAAACATAAATGTTGCTTACTTCGTGCATGAAAATACTTTTATTATTCCATAACTATTTTAAATCCATTTGTGCATTTTCGGCTGTTATAAGGTGAAATAAATATTTTATATGAATATATAACTATTGAGGTGCGATATAAGTAACGATATTTTTTTAAAGTTAACAACTCAAATTAGTTATAGCTCTCAGGGAATTGAACGATCGCCTTGCAATGAGGTGAACCGAGTTCGAATCCCAGCAATGGCTGGTCGATACGAATTCCTCAGCCGGTTCGCACCGACCGCAGTGCTCACGAAAAAAAATCCTCATTGGTAGACGGTTCATTGGTTAGAGTACCCCTGACGTCGGGCTAACCATGACAGGTTTTCATCTCCATGAAACGTAAATTCGGGTAATTCCATCAAAACGGCCTCTATGAAGACGAATTTCTCTCAATACTTGATTCAGGAGTTCCCTTGTCATTTGATTGGGTTCAACATTATAAGGCTATGTAGTTGAACATTCGTAGTCGTAAACCCAAAATTGGGTTGGGTGTTAAGCGTCGGTTATAATATAAAATTATCAATAGGTAACTTATCATATTTTATTCTCTTTGATCTTTCCAAATATTTTGTCTGTATAATTACAAAACTTAGCAAATATGTTTATTATTTTTCTTTTACATCTATCTCTTTATTTATTTTTTCTAAACAAGACAACAAATTTGTATATTTCTTATTTTAATCAAAAGAAGCATAAATGAGCAAATCAACATATATTAGGAGAAATTGCATTTTCAAGTGCTTGTTTATTTCAATTTTTATTATTAGCTTGATATCATTTACAATTAATTTGTCACAGCATACAAAAGTTATTTTAAAATTAAAACAAGTAAACACATTCAAATGTGCTATTTCAAAATTTTGACTATAGTGTTTTAATTATAACGTATTATTTCGCTGCTTTTTTTATCCTAATATTTTGCTTACAGTGTAAAAATTTTATGAATATTATTAGTGTGCAAATAATGTTTTAATTTTCTTTTCAAATTGTCTGAGAAATATTCTAAATTTTAGGTATCTAATGCCTCCAGTCCTAAATGTAGCTATTCTCTAATTCAGCGGTTTCCATTTTTTTTCCTTCCGGATGTGGAACCCTAAATGATCGAGCTTTATTTGGCGGAACCCCGAAACATAATGAATAAATTTCATCAGCAATTGCGAATATTTTAACGAAAAATTATTAATTAATTTTAAAAATATGTAAAATTCTAAATTTTATTTATTATTTTTAAAATATTTAGTAAATAAATAATGAATGAATTTTTTCACTCTTGTAGTGTTATCATTATTAGACTTCAAATTGGTTTTTATATCAGACAGTTGAATTTACAGGTCTGGAGCGGCGTCTAGTCGAGTTGTTAATTATGTTTTAATGCATGCATGAACTGAAAATGAATGAGATGAAATATGGTTTAGATGAAAATAAATAATAATAACAATAAAAAAAAAAGCGGATTAAAATAAGCTTTGAAAATGGTTATTAGAGAAACATACTTCTTCATTATTGAATTTGATTTTTAAGGAATTTTTTATAAATAAATAAATAACAATGAAAATATAAATATATATTTTCATGATTCATGTATTATGTTCTTACTAAGCAAAACTTAAAACCGATAAGAAATTTGAAATTTCTTTCTTCACAAGCATTTCATTTAATTAATTTCATAAAAATAACGGAAATATTTAATAAATAATGGATTATTAATTGGATAAAAATTTAATTACTGGTTTCGGATATCATTACTGGTACATGAAACCCCTGTCATCCTTCCACAGAACCCTAGGGTTCCGCGGAACACAATTTGGGAACCATTGCTCTTATTAAATCCGCGCTGTTTATGCTTGTCGCCAATTTTAATTCCTTTCATTTGATTCTATCGAACAAACCATTTTCAAGATTATTTCGGAAATTCAGATGGTGGAAGAAAAAAGAAACTTAAAATTCCTGAGGAAGAATGTATAGCGGTGTGCAAATAAAGTAATCTGATCCTTCTCTTTACAAGAAAAGAACAATAAATCGTTTGTAAAAGCTTGTGCCTTGGGGGGTCGGCAAATCTTGATTTGATGTTACTTACGATTGGTTGACCTTGAACGAAGGGGACGGTCTCGTTTCGCTTCGCATGCGAATTGAATTCGATTTGACACTTGACTGACTTGAGAGGAAATTGAATATTCATGAAAAAAGTACACACAATAAAGAAATGCCTCCGACATTTTATTTCTTTTTATTTTACCCAGTTGTCTTTTAAACCAAAAGGGATGTTCTGGAACTTTTAATTCTTCAAATTAGGAAGGCTTTTGGCAACCTTTTGAATATTTATGAGGCGTTTTTATTTTATTTTGCATATTATTATTTGATTTGCTTTAGTTAATTTATTTCGAATTTATAATTATTACTTTATTTTGTTACCTTATTATTCATTGTTCTGGTTTTTTATTATTTTGTTATATTATTATTTAATTTCTAATTCGTTTTATTATGATTTTATGATTTATTTCACTTTTGTTAATTTCATTTTTAATTTAGAATTTTTTTTTCTTTACCTTTTATTTGCAGCTCCTTTACCCGCAGCACTGAAGCCTCCTTCATTAGGTAATCAATCACATTTATTTGCTTTCATAATCACTATCATTAGGAAGCAATTACATTAACAGAAATAGTAATCTTATCTTAACAGAAATAGTACTTTTGGTACAGCATGACGCGGAGCTGTGACCAGCAAAAATGTGCTTAGATGTATTTGCAATACAATATAACAAATTTAACTTTATTATTTAATACTCATTCATTGCAGTTTAGTACATTAATCTTATAGAAACACATTTTCTTATAACAGTATTCGGCTCTTAAGAGTACTTTCAGACGAATATTACCATAGAAATAATATTGCTGTGAATATTTACGTATCTTTTGATTTTCAAGTTCGAAATTTTTTTAAAAATTATTTTGGCATGTTTAAGTTGCATTAAAGTTTTTTAAGTACTCTACTCTGAAAAGGGCTTTACATAAAAATTACATCTATTTAATCACATTCAGTATCTCATTTTACAAGGAAAAAATAACATTCTTCTGAGATGAAATTTTCATTTCCCGATAATTTTTACTATAGTTTTAAAAGATATAAATATTTACTTGTTAAATACACTGGAAAATTCGTGCAAGAAATTTTCAGAAATAAAACTAAAAAGTAATATAAGTCAACATTTTAATCTTATACGAAGTTTTGCTAATGGGCCTGTAAATGCAGATATCTTGTTTTTTCCTATACACAGTTTTCCTACTCAGAGAAACTCTTTATAGGAAAGTTTTTCAGTTACCTATTTAACAACAAGGTTACGTCAGTTGCGAATGATCCATTTAATTTTCTGATGTTACTCTTTTTTAATCACATTATTATGTTTATAGTTTTAAGATGAAAACTCAAAAGTAATTTTTATTTTTAGCAAAAGCAGATCGCCTGCATTCCAAAACTACCCATTCCTGTGAAGGCAACGAGCTCAACGTTGATTGTGATGAAGGCAAAGTAATTCGATTAATCCGAGCCAACTATGGGCGCTTCAGTATAAGTATGTGCAATGATGATGGGCATGTAGACTGGAGAGTCAACTGCATGTCTTACAAGTCTTTCCTAATCATGCAAGACAGGTAAAATATAAATATTTTTTCAAACTTAAGTTTCATACATATATATTTATTATGATAGCCATGGATGTGTGTTCCAGCACGCAGATGACTCTGAAACTCTCTTTCTTTTTGGACATTTTTCAGGATTGACAGAGCTTCGAATCGCACCCCAAATCGGTGTTGCTCGAGTTTAAATCTTAGGGAAATAATAGAAGTTTGTCCCTATGATATGTTATGTCTCATGGAAAAGGGGAAACGTTAGTAATTGCAATTGGTCTGTTAAATATTTCGAGGGAATACTCCAGTTCTCATGTTTGGCTAAGGGAAAAACTTAGAATGTTAATTGTACTGCATACTTTAATCTAAATGTAGAACAAATGCCGGATTTGAATAATGAAATGTGAGAACATGTTTAATTTTGAATAATAAGTTAAGAAAGAGAATTTAGATAAGGAATAACATAAAAAGATTAGTTTAAGTTTTTATGTTACATAAAGTACTTATTTACTTGCTCTCTTACTAACTTGACAAAAATGTAACTGAATATTTGTCTTTTTTTTGTGCAGATGTAGTCAAAAGCAGAACTGTGGTATTCGTGTTTCAAGTTCTATATTTGGTGATCCATGTCCGGGTACCTTAAAATACTTAGAAGTTCAGTATCAGTGTGTTTCTCGTAAGTATACTTTATTTAATAGTTTTTGTATACTTTGCAGTGCTATAAACACCACAACTATTTAAAGTCTTAAGATTGCACATAAAATTTAGCTTACATTTTTAAATTCCTTTTCTGTAGAAATCTTCTATATAGTAAGACATAAAATGTTAGTGAAATGAGTTTTAGAATTTTGAACATATGATGCAGTTGTAAATAGTTAGGTGCTTTATTGAGAATTTCATAGTAAGGGACTTCTTCCTTCCTTATTATTATTATTTTTTTTTTGGCATTTAGCATGAATATTAAAATTAAATGTTTATTGATGACATAGAAAGGCTAAAAATTCTAGTAAATTGATAAGACTCAATTTTCATGTTTTAAGATTAAATAAATGTGAACATGATTTATTTTTACGACACCTCTGATCATAAGTGCAGGGAAAAAGTGTCAATGCTTTCTTTCTTGTTAGAAATTATTTATGTATAGCTTCTTTTCTTCTAATGAAAGCATTTCTAGTTTATTACAATGTCTTCTATTCAGAAAATACTAATTTAACTTCTCTTTATTTATAGCTTCCTTTTTTACAAGCACAACTAGAAAATCAGCAATTCTAGGAAACAATTCAGCTCCAGGAGATATAGATCTAGCTCCACCCGACACTACAGTGAGTGCAGTGCTGGAGACATCTAGTGAAATTAGTGAGATTGCACCAATCACATCACCATCTAGTTCCAGCAGTACTACATCCACAACAACCACTGCCACCACATCTGTTAAATACCCCCAAGAGAACTTTAGCCTAGTCACTTCTACAGCAAAATCAACAAGTATGCATACATGTTATACTGATTTTTCATTGTGTTCTATAGTCTGACTTTTTTTGCCTTTTTCTATTGCAATTTTTGTTTTTTTAAATAGTCATTTGTTGCTAGAATAATTTGGTATTTAAATTTATTTATTCATTTTAACTGTTCAAGTAGACAGATAAAAATAAAGTTAAAAGCAAAGACAGAGATTGATTTTTTAAAAAAAGTTAACTATTTCGATGTTAACAAGAACAGTCAATATTACCATGATTAAGGAATTTCTATCTTTTTACTAGTGATATAGTTGTTAACAACAGCGAAAAAGCTGTGTCTTTCCTTTCTAACTAAACACTTACATTTGCAATTTATAAATTCCTTTGTAATTTTGCATTTTCCATAACAAAAGTCCCTCTACCTTATAGTTAGTCTTTTCCTCCTTTTTTATATAATGCACAATTTTTCAATTTTATAATTTTGTTTTCATTACTTCTTGATAATTGCAATTTTTCACCCACTTTAGAAGTTAAAAATTTTAGTTGCAAAGCTTTTTAACCCTTTGATGCAGATGGGACAGCAGTGTCCCTTTTATATAATATTTCTGTTGCTCTAATTATATATCTATTTCGGTATTTTTTATTATAAAAATAACACAATAGTTAATTTAAAAAAAATCTGCTAGATTATCAGAATTATATTTCTATTAAAATGTTAAATTCCAAAAAAAAGCAGTTCTAAATTTTTTTCTCATTCATATTCAAAAATATATCAATAATTGATTTTGTACATTAAAGAAATTTCAACAAAAAATTTGAAATTTCTTTAATTTTCGCGGATATGTTTCTCTTAGATCTAAATAAGTGCACACTTGAAAAATTATTGTTTAGAAGTGAGTGGTGTTTAAAAGAATTTTCCTTTAACACAGATAAAGACACCAGTGTTTCATGCCGTATTTCATAACCATTAATTATTAAAATGCTAAATATGTTTTTGCTTATTTTGACCTAAATTAATACAAAATAATGAAAATAATTTTAAACAATGCATTTTGATTTGTATATACATTATATATAAAATATATTTGTAATTATTATTGCAGCTGAAATGCCCACGACAAGTCCTAAAACAACTAGTATACCAACCATTCCACCCAATCATTGTCCTCCTGTGTTAATGAGTGATATTCAATGGAACTGGACTAAAGCTGGCACACAAGCTATTCACAGATGTCCTGGAGGTGCCACTGGTAATACACTCTTTTTTTTCTCTTTTTTTTTTTGTTTCTTTATTATTATTTCACAAAGATGCTCCAGGTCTTTGTATTTTATTGGATAAAGTTTCAATTAAAATTATATATTAATCTTTATCCAATTAAAATTTTCATAATCTGAATAGTAACTTTGAAGTTCCGAAAAGAAATATTGTTGTATATTAATTATATAGTGTAAAAAAAAAAACATTTTGCAGGCATTTTTAAAATATTTACATAAATTTTCCTTATTTTATTGCATTTCTTTATAAAACTTTAAAAAAATTTTTTAAATATCAATATTGTATAAATTTAATTTTAACATTGATTAGTTTTTTCTCTTTTGTTTTCATTTCCTTATGCTACTTGAGTACTTATTATTATTATTATTTTGATTTAATCATTAAATTTAGCCGTTTTTGTTTATGTTGCAAAATTATTTGGTGTAATTTCCTCAGAGGAGAGATTTCTTTCAGTGAACATATGTTTCAAAACTTCAATATATTTTAGTAGTAAATGATTCTTTTTATTTCATAACACTTTTTTAATGTGTAATGTTCAACCCAATTCATATTAAGAAACAACACACCATTCTCATTTAAAGATTAAAAATGAAAGTTGTATTTGTGTAGAAAGTTGTATCAGCCTGTTGGTGCCTTCTTATTGAATAAATCTCTCAGGGATGCCTCTCTTTCATACACCCCTTCATATAAAGCTACTTATTTTGTTAGAGGCTGATAAAATTTAATGAGCAGGATTATCACAGGTTTATTTTTATTACTTGTCCCCCCTTCCCCTGAATATTGAGCCATGCTGCATATTGTATTTAAATTTTCACGCTACTACTTTTTCATGAAATAACATGACAGAGAAATAGTTTTTTTTCATTCACAAAAGTCACCAGGTGTGGAAATAACATAAACTAATGCTCAACTATTTAATTCAATTGAATTAATATTAACTAACTTAAATTTAGTTTATACATTGTTTATGAAGTTATTGCATAGTCATATGTAGCTTAAAAAAACAAAGTCAACAGTAAGAATATGTACCCGATTGAGTCTTTCAATTTAAATGTTTATTGCTAACATATAATTTTTTTTTTCTTTTGTAGGTCTAGCAAGGTGGCAGTGTGCAAGTGATCCAGTTCGATGGTTGACGCCCTACCCTGATTTAAAAGAGTGCAGATCTGGTTGGGTTGTGAGTTTGAAAAAGAGAGTAAGTAAAACTTACATTACGAAATAGTTTTATATCCATAAATATATTTTATTAATCTGTATTCTTATATGAATAGATGGAAAATGGAGAGTCCATCAACAATGTAGCAACTGAATTGGCTCTGATGACTTACATTAAGCCTTTGTATGCGGATGATCTTAAAGATATTGCAGAAGTCATCCAACAGACCTTATCTAGAGCTATAAATGGGATGGATAACTTCCATGATTTGTGGCATCGTTATCACGTTTTAAGAGAACTGTTGCAGGTATTTTCTATTTTTTAGAATAATTAAATATAATTATAGTTTTTTATATAATTACAAATAATATATATAGCATTTTTTACATAGTAATAAAATAATGTAATGGTTAAACGTAAAAACTGATTGTAAAACTGGTTTGGGAACTGGTGTAAATATTCTATACTGTCTTGAAGCTCTTCTATAACTGATGCTTGACATTATATAAAATTAAAAACATGCATACCAACAGGGCAATCCCAGGAGAAAAAATTATATCTATGTTTAGGAAAAATTATATCTATGTTTATGTTTGGACTTATGACAATTATGCAAGTTCTGCATTTTTTGTAACAATAAATAATTTTATTTCGAAAACTAATCAGAAAATAAAGAACGTTAATCAAGTTCAAATGTCAAATAATGTATAAATTCATCACATTAATTGTTCTACGGGGAAGTGGATGAAAATAGTTCTGCCTCTAACATAATTTGTTCTGCAGAACTTTTAATTGTTCTGTGGCATTTGTCACATTTTACACCAATTTTTGCTCTTGAAAGAGCAATTCCACTACCTCACAAAAAGTTATTGATTTCCCTATTAAAATAATAATTTTATTTATATTTCTTACATAGTCACTTGTGGAAACAATCAGCAACCTGTTGAAAGATGGGCAGACTGCATGGAATGATCTTCCTATTAATGATCGTCGTAGAGTTACTTCATCTCTTTTGGATGGGTTAGAAGAAAGTGCAATGCTATTGGCTCATTCATCTGGTATTGAAGACTCCTTCACACTAGCTGAAGCTAATATTTGTAAGTTTTTTACTTTTTCCTGTAATAAATTATTTCATAGTTTAGTCTTTATATCTTTTTAGCATGTACTTGTCAATTAATCAAAAAATTTCCTGTTGCATACCAATTTAATTAGAACCCCTACCCATTTACTTAAATATTAGTTTTATGTAATAATACAAATATTTTCTAAATAAATTATTTATTATTACTTAGTTATTACCGCTAAGTTAAGCTTTAAAAAATTTACTATTAGTTTATAAACATGTTCAATTCTTATTTAAGAGAGTGCTTGCAATTCATTTTACTTATAATCATCTTTGTTCAACATTTTATGATATATGCACCAAAAATTCAGATTTTATCCATTAATCACTTGATCGTTGATCACCTTATTTATTATCATTTGAATTTATTTAATAACATTATTATTAATTATTACTAAATTATTATTACTATATTTTCAGTGTTATCAGTTCAAGTAGTGAATGCTAGAACGACAAATGCAGTTCAATTTCCAGTAATAAATGATTTTCGAGGTGAAACAGGCGAAACTGCATGGATACGTATGGACGACACCCTTGTTTTGCCAGCACAAACTTTGTTAGATGTTTCAAAGCATGGTAAGCAACACACTTTAATGTATTTTTCTTATTAAATTCGCAATCAATAGGTTATTAAATAAATTTATTAAATAATTCACTAACTGGTTCTTCTAAATTTTCAAATGGATACTATTCATTTGTCAATTTCTTTGTTGTTCTGAAATTATTATATATTTTTTTATCAGGAAGTTATTAGTACTAATGATTATTTTAATGTGCATATTTTAGGTCTTGCAAAAGTAGTATTTGTAGTATACAGTGGAATTGGAAATCTTTTGAAACCAGAACCAGGGTATTCTTTTCGAAGTGGAAAAGGGAATTCTAGTTGGCGTATAAACTCTAAAGTTATAGCAGCATCAATTGGAAAACCTGGAATGACAAGGCTGTCTCAACCAGTGATAGTTACTTTCAGACATTTAGAAGTAAGAATGTTGTTTATTTTTAGTGTTATTTAGATGAAAATTCATATTTTAGATAATTAATAAATATTATATTAGTACCTGGTAGCAGAATTTACTAATTCAGCCTGCAGCACTTTCTTCATAACTTTTGTCTGTGATTCACCATCAGATTCTATTATTGCAAAAATTATATCTATACAAAATTTTACACATATGATATAGATAAAAATTATACACAAGAAGAATCTTTTGTTAAAAATTCATGCTAAATTAGTTCATATTTTTTATACACTACTATTTTTAAAGAATGAAATTATGCTGCGGCGTTTAACCAAACAACCAGAGTTTTTGCAAATAAGTATATATCTATACATACATTTTAATTTCATTATTTTTCCTAAAATTTCAGTTTATTAAAAAAATTAATTTGAATTTCTGAAAATCATTAATTCAATTTTCTTTCGCTTTATTATCTGCATATTGCTAAACAAATATTATTAAGGAACTGTAATCGATAGTAATTGAGGAAGATAAGGAACAAAAAATTATTTTTTTGTTTCTCCTCTCAACAGTATTTCAACCCCCTTTAAAAAAAAAAAAAAAAAATCTGAAGTGAAAAATAATCTGCACTGATTGGTATAATCTGCAGCACCATCTGCCATGCTAAAAGGATTTCTGCTACTAAGAATTAGCAAACATCAAAACTTAAGTATTAATTTAATTTATTTGATAATATCTAAAATAAATGTTTATTTAATTGTAGGAAGAAAATATGACCAATCCAATGTGTGTCTTCTGGGATTTCGACACTAGGTATGTTCAGTTGTTTTAATATTCTCTCTATAACTGTCACCATATCATTACAGCCGCATAAAACGTTTTTTATTCCTTTATTTCCCACAAAAGTAAACTTTTTTTTTACAATTTGCAGAGAATGGTCTAATGCTGGCTGTTGGGTCCAATCCACAAATGCTACGCACACTTCATGTGCTTGCAACCACTTGACTAACTTTGCTGTAGTCATGGAAGTGACTGATGTAAAAGTATGTGAATTTTTTAAAAGCTCATTTTCATTAAAATATTTTAGAGTTTTCTTAAAAAGATTTGTGCATGTAATATTCAACTTATAAAGTTTTAAATACTTAGTAAGGGGTTTAGAATTTAAAACATTGTTTTAAGCATTAAAACGAGAAGTGCTAAATTAAAAAGTGCTCTAAAATTTCAGATTTAATAACAGTAGAACTTTGAGAATCTTAATGATTTATTCTAAGTTACACTTTCAAATTATTCAGGATTCCAGATAATACATTTCATGTTATTTACGCTGTTATCTTGTGAGAATTACAGAAAAAATTGTTGAGTACCCAGCTGTAAACAATTGCAGATGAAAGGAAAGCTGGGTATAAAAATTTCATCGGTGAAAAAAAAGTTACTCATAAAAAAGTTTTGTTTCCGCTGGCCTTTCAATCATAAGTTACATTAAATAAGCTTTGCATATATTATTAGGTTTAAAGAATTGTTTATATTTATTATTAATAAAATTATAGAATATAACTGAAAATTTTATATTTTATAAGTAGAATCTAAGCAAAATTTTTTTAATAAAATTTTTTATCTGTAATGTTAAATAGCATTTTCAATCTTATGATTATTAACTAACTGTAGCTATGTAGAAATATTTTCTATACAAATGAATTTTGTGAAAAAGTTTATAATTTTTATGTTTTGTTTTAGGAAGTACCAGTTCCTCAAGATATTTTGCATGTGACAATCACTGTAGGGTGCGTTATTTGCATCATCTGTCTAATTGTGACGATCATACCTATATTTCTATTAAGGTTAGTGATAGTCATTTACATTATTTTTGTACTAATATACATTTACACTCTGCATAATAACAATAAATAAAGTGTACTTAAATAAAAGTATATTTACCAAATTCATTATATTTAAAGGGGTTGCTTAAAAAATTTAATACTTAAGTTTAGAAATATCTTTACTTGCACTATTCAGTCTCTAAATTATTTTTCATTTTATAGAAACTTGAATTCTTTTGTGGATCTACAATGTTGATTTTTAAATCAGGGTCTTACTATTTTTGAAATATTATTAATTTAATAGTTTTCTAAATGATTTTTATTATAAGTTAAAAGGTATATTTAAAGTTATTTTTCTTAAAGTGTATTTAATTTACCTTGACAAATAAATATATCTATTTTTTTCTTCATCAAATCTTAATACAACATTCGATAATTTTTAATGTAACAATAATTAAAATCCAATAATAAGTAGTAAAATTTTATTTGAAAAGCAATACTGTTGTAAATAATATCTTATCAATTAAATACAATAAAAACCTGTATATTTTCTTATAAAGATAAAACTTCAGTACCTGAACTAGTCCTCATACATTCGATTATAAACGATGTTTACAATTTCATTATTTTATTTCAGGAGCTTGAACGGTGATGCTGTCACTGTTCACCGCAATATATTTGTATGTTTACTCTTAACCGAAATCGTGCTGGTTGCTGGTGTCGAACAAACCTGGGAACCGATTCTGTGTGCAATATTAGCAGCTGTTCTGGACTATCTACTCTTGGCTACCATTTGTTGGGCTTTCCTGGAATGTTTTCAACTGTATGTAGAGCTAGCAGACATATCACAACCACAGAAATCCCGATGGGCCTGGTACTATGGTCTCGCCTATTGCGTGCCAGCTGTTATTGTCAGCATAGCTGCTATTGTAGATTGCAAAAGTTTGGGAACTGAACGTCTGTGCTGGCTTCGATCTGACAACTTCTTCATATTCAGCTTCATTGGACCAGCAGTTGGCATCTACTTTGTAAGTGCTATAAATATTGACAAAAAATCAAGTACAAAATTAGTACAGAGTTGTTTTAATATTGCATTGTTATTATTGCTGTTATGAAATCATTCATAAAATTTTGTTATGATGTAAAATAGAAAACAAAGTTGTAAATGATTTCTTATTACACAATGTAATTTAAAGCAATTGATTACAATTATTAACACTTATTATACAATTTATAATACAATGTTTTATGATTTACAATTATAAAACATTGTTTAAAGCAATTATTCTATTTTTAAAGAATAAACAATGTTTGTGTAATTTGTTTCATTAAATATAAATAATGTGAAAAGTTGTCTTTAAATATTAGGAACTTAATCAAATTTTTATATTCGAATTATATAGCAATTATGTGTAAAAATTTAAAAATATTCTGTGTATAAACTATATTATCCATGTTACAATTTCTATGTTTTTTTCAATTAAAGTTTTTTCTTAATTATTTTGTAATTCATTTGTCCATAGTTTCTATAATTAAAGCAGGCAAAATTTAAGCTTCAAAAGCAACATTTTAGTAACATAACGTTTATTTTCTCAAATATGTTATTTTGTGGTGTATAATGAATTTAATGGTTCTTCTAAATATTATACTCATTTTCTGCAATTGTTTTCAGGGTGGAATGGTATTTCTTTGTGTTGCCAGCTGTATACTCTGTCATCATTCCAGTATAACTACAACTATTAAAGGAAAAGAGGAAGCTAAGTTGTCAAAGATTAAAATACATATTCGACGTGCAGTTTTACTCATGCTGATACTGGGACTAACTTGGACTACCGCCCTCTTGTATCTACACCAGGAAACAATTGGTCTTGCCTATACTTTTACTGTCCTTAACTCCTGCCAAGGAATATTTATATTAATTTTTTACTGCATCACAGATGAAAAGGTAAATGTCGATTTCAAAAGCTTTAAATTTAAATCACTGGAAATAAATTATTAATGTCCATATGTTTGTTTTTAAGCTAATTGTTTTTCCTCCTTGCTTCTCTAAGAGTCCTTTTCCTTCACAATTTTATATTCTAGTTTTTGATGTTTGTTTTCTCAGTGTTTTGGAGAAATAATGCTTAATAACTTTAAGAATTTGTGTAAATTTCTTTCTCAAAAAAGTAAAGCAATAAATTCATGGGGTTAGGATAATCTTGAATTAGGATCATTTTGGATAAATCTTGTGCATTTATCTTCTATAATATCTTAAAACAGACAAATCCAAAAAGACATCATCCAAGCCAGTATTAATCTATTTTACTATTGTTTAAGCAGCTGATTTGTATGATGTTGAAAAATTCTCTTAATGTAAATTATTAAAAGAGAAGATATTTTTAAAAATCTAAATGCAGACAAATGTATAATGCTAAACTATCTTCAAAACATGATGTGTAAAAAATTATACAAGTAAAACATCGTTAAAAATTTGTTTAAATTTTCGAGTAATATCTCTATCTCTAAATTTTTATCAGAGGATGACCTTGTATTTCACATATAATATTAGTAAACATCTTAAGTCAGTGAAATTTTCATAGAGATGATAAAAAGCAGGTTTATAATTTTCCTGCTTGTCTACACACATGATTTGGTCAGAAGAAAAGTTTACTCCCAAAACTAGAAACTATCTTCATAGTTTATTTTAATTTCTTTTCTCTCTCTTTTTTTTCCCTTCATCAAATTGCATTCTTGATGCTAAACATCATTCCTTTCTTCTCCAGAATAAATTATTTAATAAAACAAAAGTTGTTATTCGTAAAAAAAAAAATTGTTTTGTAATAAGTTATCTAAATAGACTTTAATAAACAAAACCTTTCTTTTTTACAGATCCAGCCTGAACTTGAACGCCTAGGTGATTGCCGCTTCCTCGGCTCTCTAAACCGCTCCAAAGGAAATCTTCCGCCACCAGCAGCTCTGAGCCCTGGCTCCCCTGGCCAACACAGTGTGGGTAACCCCTGCCCTCCCCTCTCTGTATGCACTCATAGTCCCTCAGGTATTTTTCCTGCACCCTAGACAGCATGTGTCTTCCATGCATGCAATTTGACCAATACTTTTAAGTTTTGTTCATTTTCGCTTTATGACCTCCCTTACATCGGCTGAGCTTTTATTTCCTTTCTTCCAATTAATATTATGATTAAAAATAACTTATAAGGTAATTTTTTTTTTATAAAATTAAAATATGATAGTCAATTTTTAAACATAACCTATTTTTTGAGAAATTTCTGCTTGTAAGAATTCATTTTCTTAGTAAAATTTTTTCATTTTATGCAGTCTTTAATTCATAATTGAAATACAATTAATGTAAAATAAATTTTTTAAAACCATTTTAATAACTTCAGAACTAAATAATTAAAGATGGAAGTTGTTTTTTAAGCTTTTTATTTAATAAACTTAAATAGCAGTAAACAATTTAGACATCAATTCATTCCAAGTTAAGAATTAAAATTATAAGATCTTCAGATGTAATTTACATTCTTCTCTTTTTTTTTTCCCTTTAGGGCTGCTGCATGAAATTATTACTTTGCATTTCTTTTTATAATATAAATTTTTCTTTTGAGACTTTGTATCTTTGTTATCTTTTCTTTTTAATAACCTAACTATTCCCTTTCCAAACCTGCTGGTCAGATACCTTGGGCTAAACATGTTTTTTTCCTTAATACTTTATGAAAATTGTTTTTATTTGTGCATATTATACTACTATCATAGAAATTTAACAAATTTATCCAGTTTAAAAAGTTGTAAATTTTTTAAAGAAAATATATGTTTACATATTTTATAATTGTTTATCTCACACCAGTCAAATATTTATCAGAAATTTTGTGCACAAAGCTAAAACATGTAAATCTAAAGTCATGCATTAATAATAATTAATAATTTTTAGTTTTTTTTAAGTATATCATGTATTTAGTAGAAAATTAAAAAAACAATATTTAATTTGTTTTACTTGAGCATAAAAATAAAGTAACTAAAAAACTATGGTATAAGGTTAATACTTATGGTATAAGGAAAAGATTTTAGTAACATAACACACATAGACATAAACACATACTTCAGTAGTTTAAAAATAAATCTTGTATTAAAAAATTGTTTTGAACCACATAATTTTTTACTGATATTTAATAAGTATTTCATCTAGGGTTCTAATGTTTCTTAACTAAGTCTTAAACAGTACTGTTTACTATAGTGGTGTACACAAAAAATATCAGGTTTATAACAGAAGTTCCTTTAAAATGGATGAAATTATTTGTAAAATTTTAGAAAAATGTTTGTTTAAATTAAAAAATTCACCCTATTATAAAAATCTTTTGATTTAAACAAATAAATAAATCGCCACTTGCTTGGTTATGAATATGCAAGAATTTACTAACCTCAAATGATACTCATACTATTGCATCTTGTGCTTTTTGACTTTGATTCTACATTAATGTTTTTTTGCTAATGAATGGAATGCTTAACACAATCATCATTTTTATGGTGTGACTTTCATCTATTGCTTACAAGAGGAAAAGATTTAAGAAAGCGAAATTCAAATAAAAAAATTTATTTTGCCAGTTGTAAAAAAAAGCTATCTTGTATAAAAAGAAAACAAAAACTTTAAAAAAATTTAGTGATTAAAACAATTTCACATTTGTAAAAAAATTTCTTAAAATTTATAGTACCGAGATAAGACCAGATGAATTCTTAATGAAAAGAGACGTGATAACTTCTATCTACGTCATATGTGATGAATGTGTTAACAATATATGCTAACTACTAAAAATTTGTATTTAATTAAAATGAGATTTTTAAATTTTTCTTTCTTATTGCAGGAGGTATGTCAGGACATCGAAAGCCCCCACAAACAAGGAAATTGCTCTGTCAACCTTACTTCCACAACACTAGGTATGGATATAACTAAAATTATTTTTTCCAGGTTATTAATTAATTGTTCTTATGTTGTATAACTCACTTTTGATTTTATTCTGTCAAGGTTATCAGGATAACTTACTTATACACACACCGTCAATCAGAGTTTTTTTTAAACAGCTTTTTAAAAATTCTAGTTGTTCAGGAACTATTCCGCCAATTTATGTTTAAAAAAATTTCTTTTGCTATGTAAAAGTGACGTTCTTAAATATGATGTAAAATATTGTATACTTTACAATTCATACTCATTAAAATATTACTAAATATATATAAAATTAAACTCATAATACTATAAGATTTCATATAACTACTACGTTGTCATAAATTTCATTATATTCATATGTGTCTTGCATGTTCTTGACTGCATTATTTTTAAATCAGTAAATATAAATTTAAAAGCTTCATATAGATCACAAAACTACTAAGCCAAAAGAAGAAAATGTTATTTTCAAAATAACTGAATTATATAATATTTAAAATTACTTACGCTTTTGGGCACATGGATTTAGCATCATTTTTCGAAAACAGTCTCTGTTTATGCAGACTGTCTATCGAAATTAACATATATGTTCTGCATCTATTGGAATCCCCAGAAAGCTTAAATATCCATAAATGTTTCACTAAGGGTAAAACTAAAAATTTTCTTAGAGTCTGTTTTTAAAAACTAAGGAAGGTCCACATATGTAGACCGCAGTAATGAAGAGGTTAAGATCTAGTCCTAGGATGCAAAGTTCCGATCAAAATTTAATTAAGGTGGTCCTTTTTTTCTGCACACTGTACACAATATTGTATTGCTGCTTTTAAAACTTATAATCAAAAGTTTCATAAGTTTTAAATGTAATATTTATTTCAATCAACTGTGTAGTAGTTTTTGAAATTAATTTCTTCTTTTTACTGTTAGGTCCCCTATATACCACATCAATCAACAGCCCAATACAGGAGAACCATACGGCTGAAATAGCTAAAGTTCCCCAGCAAGTTTACGGACTACAAAAAGCTGCTGAGGTATATTCCCAAAATAATGGACCAGGAATAAATCATCAAGAATCTCCATGTAAAGTTTGGCTGCCTTACGAGTGGCAACGTCGGCTGGATCGACAGTATTTGGGAACTGGTGATTTGTACGGCCCTTTCACTGAACACATCTACGAAAGTGTCGATGGTGATTACGGATATTCTGGACACCCAAGGTCTCTCGCTGGCGAGTATTGCTACCGATCTGATGTTAGCCAACATTCATCATCCAGCTACGGTTATGACCAGAGACCACTTCTGATTTTGCCTCGTCACCCCGGTCACGGGGATTACGGTACTGGAAGACGTCACTCCCCAGACAAGCACCGCCGGCGGCACAGAAACCACAGGCGTTCTGTTGACGACACAAAAGCAGACAATATTTCTACCGTGGTTGTTGAACAGGACCACATTCAAAATGACATTGAGAGAGGTGGCAATCAAGTGCAACAGCAACAACAGCCACCAACAACTGAAGAGAATGAGTGGAATCTCCCGGACTTGCTGCGTTGTCCCGTGGACAACACGGTTGTGATGGCCGTGCTCGATGGGGAGAAAGTGGTCAGTCGTGTGCAACCGGAATGTCCGCATTACAATCTCAGTACTTACTGTTGATAATCAGCTTGTATATATTTATTTGTATATAAAAAATGAAAAGTATTCGTGTGTGGCGGCATTTATTAAAGGGAAGAGAGCATACGTTTGCTTTGCCGTAACTAGGAACAATGCTAGACAGATGGTGAAAAAGAGTCTTGCCTGCCGAGCTTTTTGCATTGCTGCATATGAACTTTCTGAAAACTGCTGAGCTTTACATCGCAGCTAATAACTCAAAGCTCAATGGAATAATAATAAATAGAATATATTTATTTTACACAATTAGTCAATCACGAGAAGTGCTGGAGAAAAAAAAAACTGAATTTTGAAGAACTTAAAAAAAAAATTTCAAGTTAATTTTGCTTTGCTAGTTACGGCTTTGCATCCAGGGCAGCTAGTCGTACAGGGCCTAGTCCGGCTTGATTTTTATGTTGATTTTTTTAATAAAAAAAAGAGGAAAAAAAAAGAGTACGTGATGTACTCAAGAATTACTATTTCTGTTTTTGCTGGATGTCTTAATTTAATTATGATTCTATTAAAGGAATTGCAATTCAACTATGCTTTTCCTGATTGTGATAGATATTTCTTTTTAAGTAGTACTAGATTCAAAATTGAAAATATTATTTAATTTATTGTGCCATTAGTTGTTCTTCTATTTGATGTACTTCTTTTTATTTAACACTTTATCTACCAGGGAAAAAAATTTAATTAGGCTATTAAAGTTCGATACTTTATAGAGTAAGTTATATAAATATTTTTTTTAACTTTTGGATTTTCAAGTCTCATAACAATTTTCGCATTACGCAGTTCAATATATATATATTTTTTAAATGCCCAACTAGGCTTTTAATTTATAAAATGACTTTGTCTGTGTGGTAGATAAAGTGTTAAAATTCAATAATTTTTTCTGAAATACAAATAATTAGCTTAAGGAAAAGTAACATTGATTATATTCCTACCATTATTATTTTGAAGAATTTTTTACTTTCAGTAAAATAAAGCCAAATTAGATTTTTACAGAAAATTACCTAATGCCAGATGGCATTTTAATGATAACAAATTTTATTTAATTCATAGAAATTTTGATAGAAGAAACTTATTTCTTGCTTACATTTCTTAATTTTTACAAACTGGAAATATAGATTAATCATTGTAGGTTTTCATTTTCTCTATATATACGTATCTCATCGAAAATGTATTTTCATTTACAAACTGGTGATCTTTCTATTACTTTTTTCTTTTAAAGAAAAAAAAAAAAAAGAGAGAGACTTAAACCCCCATTTCACAATGTTGTGTTATAGTCTAAAAACATTCATATTTTGAGGATATTTTTCCCAGTGGGAGAAAAAAAAAATGAAACCTTTTTTAAGTGATGTAAAACATGTTCCTTTACTTGTGCATTCATTTCAATGTTTATATGTGATACACAGAGTTTTTCTGTACCGTGTTCAATATGCTGTGTTTGTGTTTCCGCAGTCCGAGAGAAAAAAAAAGTTTGGAGGTTGTATGTGTTTTCCATTATTTTGGACTGTTGTTTATACAAATTGCTTTGATTTCATCGTTTTAATTGCTATCATTGTAATTATGTTTTTCTAAGGTTATATGGAAGCTGTTCATATTGTGTCAGAGCTAATAAATTTTAAAATCTATTCCTTTGTTTTCATTATTTACACTTGCATTTAAATCCGTAACTGTGTACAGTTAATAAGCATAGGATCAGTGGCGATTAAATCAAAACTGTAGTATTGAAAAAATTTAGTTGAAGTAGAGATAAATAAGTGGCAATCGTTAAATTCAAAGAATAGAAGCCCTTGAAAAAGGAATCGTGAAAAGTAATGGTCTCCCCCCTCCTCTCTAGGAATATACACTACAATCATCAATACATAGCTAGTAAAAAAATGTACAAATTTTTTTCATCCCAACTACATTTCAGGCCATTTTCCTGAACTAAACATACCATGTTTTTGGTTTAATTGCCACTGACTCATTATTTATTAGGTGTATCTAAATTAGCATTTTGGCAAACAAAAACAGGCAGTGTTTTGTAAAAACCGCCCTTAATATGCAATTTTAGAATCCCTATCAAAAATGAGAAGAAAAAGTTACATTAATATAAAAGAGAGGAAAAAATTACATCCAAATTTGGCAAATTAAAGTACAGGATTACAGAGGGATGCAATAAACAAGACTGATCCGATTGTCGGAGGAAACAGAAAAATGATTAAAAGTCAATTAGTTGAAACATTTTCAATTACATTGTTATGGTTAAATAAAGATCTAATGTGGACTTTTGGTACATGTCAAATAAAATATAGTTAACTAAACTTTTTAATTATATTTTTTCCATCAAAACAAACAAATAAGATGGACAGAATATATTTTCATTAAACTTAAATTAAAAATTAATCGCAACAAAATTTAACAAAAATGAGTGTAAAGTTATAAAATTAAAGTTGTCATAATGTACTGCAACTAAACTAAACAACTGTTCTGCAGAATGCTTAAATATATAATTAAAAAAAAAAGCATTGCAAGAATTAAATTGGTAAAATTGCTGCTAAATAGAATGATCCTTAAAAAAAAAAATGAACAAAATTAAATATTAATAATTAATTTTTTTCAATAATGCAGTCATAAACATGGGTGTCACTCTTCCGTCCTGGAGACTAAAATCAGTTCTGAGAAGTAGTGGCCAAAATTCCATCAATTAACATCTCTTTCACATTTGCTCGCTTAAATTAAATTTTCCTTTAAAATGTAACATATATGCTGTTAAAAATTTTTAAAAAAACTTTATTTGAATTAAAACATAGTTATTTTTCACAATTATTGTGAAATGATTTGAATTAAAACATAGTTATTTTTCACAATTATTGTGAAATGATTAAGTAATGATGTCACACTGCAAAGAAAAAATGTGATTGATTGAACTTCAATACCTGCTCGTGTCAGTAACCAATCGACTGCAAATCTTTTTTCATCGTACTAGCAACTACATTTCAGACCTGTTTCTAAGCTTACAGTGTTTTTAGCTTGAAAGCCACTGACTCATAATTTAAAAGGTGTATAAAAATTTATATTATATACATAGACATATATAGATATAAATAAACAGTAGTTCGTAAAAGACACCCTTAATATGTAATTTTAGAATCCCCATCAAAAATCAGAGGAAAAAAGTGTATACACTAGGAGTCACATTAATATAAAATTGAGGAAAAAATGAGACCGAAATTTGACAAATCACAGTACAGGAATACAAACTGTAATAAACAAGACAGGTTTGATGGCTGGAGGAAACAGAAAAAGAATTGAAAGACAGTAAGAACATTTTCCAGTTTTAATCACAATTGCATAAAAAAGTTTGTGGCTTATTATTCAGAAAAAATATACAAAGTTAGCTGATACTTTGTTTAGTTTGCTAAAAAAATTAATAAAATAAAGAGAATTTTTTTTTTTTTTTTTTTTTTTTTTAGAAAAAAATAACCAAATTGACGTAATATGTAAGCCATTATCACGGAAAGGTAAATTTCTAAAAATTCTCATAAAAAAAGGTGTATTTGTCAAATAAAGAGGCAGGCAGGGTCATAAAGATAAATGTAATGTTGTAGTTCAGTCTGCACAAATAATAAAAAAATCCCACTTAAGAAATATAATTTTGTAACACAAAATGTGTGAAATGCACAAATAAGTTTTAAAAAAAAAAGAGTCTAAGCATTTTACTGTTCTTTGTGTGTATTTCTCTCATATAAGCACTGAGACGATCCTCCTCTATTTAAACCTTTTAACTGTTGCAAATGCGCAAATTACCATTTCTAAACTCATTAACTTTAAATTATAGAAAATCTTAGTGCCAAAAAAAAAAACCCAGTTTGACTGAGTTTTCAGTTAACCCAGTTAAGAAATAAATCAATACGTTTTTTTTTTTTTGTATAAAATTATCAGCAAATTCTTTTTTCTTCTTTTTTTTGTTGTATATTTTCATGTAAACTAAGGTTTCCTCCAGTTTTATACAGCTTACGAAATTATAATTTACTTACAATTGACTACAAACAAAAACTAAAATGTTTTTTTTTTTTTTAAGAAACATTTACAATGAATACTCAAATACAAAAATAAATAGTAGAGTAGTAATAGTAAAATATAATAGTATAGTAATGGTTAACTTTAATATATATTTAGCAGAAAATATGAACTTTTGATTTTAAAAAATACAAAAAAATAATAAAAATAAATAAATAACTTAATAAGTGCTGCCAGATCATTCAGTTAAGAAGGCACTTTTTTTACTTGAAAATAAACAGATATGCAAATCTTATTTTGTCAAATTCTCCCCCTCACAACAACATAAAGATAATAGATAGGTAGGTACTTTATTTACTTCGCACTAGAGCTGCACAATGGGCTATTGGTGATGGTCTGGGAAACATCCCTGAGGATGATCCAAAGACAGGCCGTTGCAATTTCGATTCTCTGCAGAGGAGATGTCTTCCCCGCTTTGGTAGCCCGACGACCTGCACATTAAGTCGAGCACTTTAGGTCAATACCACGCAGGCTGATCAAAGTGGTCACCCACCCCCTTACTGACCGCAGCCAATGATGCTAGACTTATGTGTTCGACTGGAAACTGTCTTTACGATCAGTCCACTGCAGGACAAATTTTTAATGGAGGAAATTGTTTGATTCTATTAAGAACCAAAAAAAAAATTTTTCTTCTTCTTTTGTACATAACTTAGTTTTTTAACATTCAATTTACGTTAATTTTAAATTACTTGGTTTTATAGAGAGAAAAAATGTAATAGCGTAACTATAAGACATATTGAAAAATATATTTGGAGTTAAAATAAAATGGAAATGCAGTCAGGACGCATGAAGATTGCCCCACAAAAGCTATTTTCCTTACAGAGTTTGGGTTATTTATATCTAAATATTTTAAAAAATAGCTTCAGTTAAAGGAATACTTCCTTTCACTTTAAAAAAAATAACAGAGTAAGGAATATTGGACAACTGTTACCAGACAATGACTCTTTATCTCAAAAGCAGTGAGGAATAAAACAGGTTGGGATTATCTTGTCTAACCTAATTATTTTAACTATTTTGTTAAAGAAAACAAAATCAAATATAGAAATACTTGTTGCACCAAAATAATACATCAAGATCATACTTACTGAAAACATGAAGTAATCAATGCATCGTTACTGTTTCGTCATTTTATAGGGCTATATCACATATGAAATGTTTGATCGTTTAATAAGTAGCCAAAGGAACAAGTCATTCTAAAAATGATTAGTTCAATCTTTGACTTATGGCTGATAAAATAAGTGTACCACAATATCATGTTAAGCATTAATTGGAAAGATTAAGATTTATGAACCAAGTCACTTTAAGACATATGCATGTTCATGTGAAATTTGCAAGCTAAACAGTCCATTTCTAACTATCTCATCAATAAAAGAACTGTAAATAATATATTGAATAAAAAAAAAAAAAATTACTTCAAATGAAGGGAAAAGAAACAAATTTCCAACTTCCAGAATAGGGTGTTGATGATGCTTGAGATAATAGATAACTTCAAATTCTGCTTCTTTACTCTTCTTGAAGTACAGGAATTCTGCTAAAGGAAATAGTTTAAAAATCACTAAAAATTCTAATATTGATTATAAAAAAATAAAATAAAAAGTGACGAAGTTAAACCTGAAACATACTTATTTTACTCCTGATCTGGATTTTGGACCATAAAAATTTTAGAGGTAGATGCAATCTAGAAATTTTGACCCCAATAGTTTACTACGGAGAGAGGTTGAAAGTTTTCATTTTAGTATGTGGAAATCTGAACATTGACTCAAAAGTTTTAAAATGTTTTTTTTTTTTATATTTATTTTTTTTATTTTGGTATTTAGTGCATTGTACTTAAGAGAATCTTATAAAGACATTAAAATAAAGAAAACATTTCATATAACAAACCATTGTTCCAAAATGAGATTTATTTTAACTTACAACAGACAAATTAATTCAATATTTTACAATTTTTACTATTAAGAACCACAAAATTGCAAACAATTCTATATAAATATTTTTTTCTGAAAGACAATATTGCATAGTGCAAAGTTTAACAATTATAACAGATTTAGAAATTATATCATTATTGAAAGTAAGAAAAAAAAAATCCTCTCCAATTTTTGGAAGCATCAACTAAGAATAAAACAAAATAAAAATAAAGTATAATTATACAACAAAAGAGTAAAAAAAAATTTTTTAAAAAAACAGCTAAATAATTGTATTTATAAAAATACAAATTGATAAAAATATATACGAAAAGATTTTAGCACACAACTAATATACATATTTCTTGCTTAGAAACACTTACATAAATGAACACAAAGCTACAGAAGAAAATGTAATAAAACTTTTGCATGAAAATATGAAAAAAAATATGCCCCATAGTCTGATAATTGGGGTTGATTTGAACGCAAAGGAAGAGTACATATTTTTAAAGTTATAAGTAGCAAATAATCAACTAAAAAAAATAATTTTTTTAAAACTTGCAAAAACAAATTAAAGAAACACAGAAAGAAAATGTTAACTGCATTTTCTTTTGACAAACTAATCGTAACCTTGAATCTTGTTTCTTTGGACGGGTACTTAAACCCATGATTATTCTCTTTTTTATCTAAGAAAAAAAAAAAAAAACATTCTCAGTAATGTTTCAGCCACTAAATGTTCCACATCAGTGACTGGATAATAAATATTCATAATAATATCAGCGACTGGTTATAATCATTAAAAATATTATTAATTTATATATCATATAAACTTATGCATTTATTGTACCTATTATAAAATATTTCAAAGTAATAATCATAGGCAACATTGACAATTTTAAAAGAACAAAACTATTAGTTTAAACAAAATTGCAGTTAATAAAGTTTAACATATATTATTTTACACACACTTAAGTATATTTTACACTTTTATAAAAGTGTGACAAATAAAATAATGACAAATTTTAATAAAGAAAAAAAAAATCAAAGTTAAAACAATTTAATTTAACAGACATTAAAAAATAGTTTAACCAACCAAGAATTCAAAACATAAATTTGTTAAAACATGATAAATTTAATTACAATGCAATATGCTTGCCAAAACTAATTTTAAGGCCCAAATTTCAAATGAAGAATAATTTGAAATGTGAGCAATAAGTTTCAATTTATTTTGCTGCTTTAAACTCGAAATTAAAGGAATTAATATATGAATTTTAAATGATCTATTTTGAATATGAGAAGGAAAATACATAGATTTGTTTTATTTAGAAAAAATAGATATATATAATAATTTTTATGAAAACATAATTTTTTAATATTTATTTTGTAATTTTGAAAAATGTTTTATACTTTTTTTCACTATATTATTTATAAAAATACATGTATCTAATCCTTTAAGTTTTGATTATAAATTTGTGTCTCACTATTTACATTTATGTATTAAATAAAATCTAAATTAAACCACTTTAACATTGGTTAGATAAGTAATATTTTTTAGCATAGAATAACATGCAATTGAATTGAGGATCATTACTTAAAAAGGCGCACATAAGAAATTCTGATAAATCACTCTCACAATTTTTTAACCTGATTTTCCATTAAAAGCTATTCAATAGTCAAATGATTTCTATTATTTTTCTTGTTTACATTTTATTTGTTAATCAATTATTGGATATTTTATTTAAAAACAAAAAGCTTTAACTCTAAGGGTTGCTTTGATTTACTATAATTTAAATAATAAAGTCACGAAATAAAACTGAAATTGTGGAAATTTAACGATAGAGACATACTTTATTTTCAATACTTGATCAAAATAATTTTTCGATTCAAAAAAACATAATATTCACAACGGCTAATGAGGTAAGATACTGTGTAATTGTGACTTATCTTTTAATTTTTTATGTTCAAAAACAAAATAAAATTGCTTCAAGTATAATAAAAAAAAGTTAAGTGCTTTTGGAAGAAAAGAATAATATAAATTCAAAACCTATATTAGTAAACACTCAAACTTTACTTAAATCTGATTTTATAGCCTAAAGATAGATACTAGGAGCAATTTATTTGTGAATCAATTATTAATACATTATATTTTAGTTTCAGCATATAACACTCATGCAAAATGAAGATAGGCTATACTTTGTGCTTTATAAAAATAAAGCAAAACAATGTGAATATAGCATAAATAAAAACGCAAAAATAAATAAACTATATCGTGTCTCTTTTAGTGCTTTATTCACAGTGTTTTACTTTATTCATAATGTCTAATGTTTATTATTATCTCTGCTTAAAAAAAAAAAAAAAAAAAACTTTTTATTGATTAAATTTATAAGATTAATGAATATAATTCATACAATGTTCAAACAAATTACAAACTGCTTAACTCTAGCAGTCATTTAAGTATATGATAAGAAAAATATCTATTCCCAAAACATTTTTATAATGAAAAAAAAAAAAGTTTTCCACAGCAAAGGGAGAGAAAAAAATCAAGAGTAATGATTTAAAATATCAGCTAAATGCTGTCATCATTTCTCAGGAGATTTAGAATCTCAGAATGTCAGTATTTAGAATCTCTCTTAAATTTAAACAAATATAATTGTTTTGATAATTAACATCAGATCAAAGCACATAAATGCATGTAAAAAATAAAATGAACTAAACCATATTCGATTCTAGAGCATCCTTCACACATTGTTTTTTAACCTCATCACATCTATATCCATTCTTACAGCAATGCAATCCATCAGGGCAGCATGTTGCATTAGGATATTGACAACAACCATATTTATTATTTCTTAATTGACAACAGGTCATACTGTCTTGACACTGTGAGTGATCAGGACATATAATAAGCTCTGATTTTACAGACACGGCAGGCACATTTCGAACAGATGTCACATTATAAAACCCTCGACTACAATGAGTGGATGTGGCATCACAGGTCATGCCTTCTGGGCAACAATGCATCTTGTCTGCACAGCATGTTGCATTTTCGAATGGGCAGCAGCCCCACTCATCACCGGGCAATTTACAACAAGTGAAAAGATCTGGACATTGGAAAGAAGATCCAGGACATATAACATTAGACACTGAACTTGACTCCATTTCAACGATCTGGTCCATCTCCACATTGTGAGATCTATGAAGCTTTTTTTTGGAATCAAACATCAAAGAAGTGAAACCATCTCTCTCACAACTCTGTTCTTCAACATTGCAGGTCATGCCTTCCGGGCAACAATGCAACTTGTCTTCACAGCATGTTGCATTTTCGAATGGGCAGCAGCCCCACACATCACCTGACAATTTACAACAAGTGGAAAGATCTGGACAATCGAAAGAAGATCCAGGGCATACAAAACTAGACTTTGAACTCGGTTCTATTTCAACGATCTGATCCATCTCCCCATTGTGAGATCTATGAAGTTTCTTTTTGGAATCATACATCAAAGATGTAAAACCATCTCCATTACATTTCAATTCTTCAAGATTACATGTTGTACCACTAGGGCAACAATGCTCCTTGTCTTCACAGCAAACAGCATCTTCCAAAGGACAGCACCCATATGAGCCAGGAGCAGAGCCTTCACAGCAAGTTGTATCATCAGGACAAGTAAACTGGCCACCAGGACATGTTACATTCTTTGCTCTGATTGGGTTTGCAAGGAAACTTGTGACTCCTCTAGAAGTCTGCTGAATACACATCCCAGCTGAGCATTTAGTATTAGAAGGACAGCAATGTATATGATCGTCACAACAAACAGCATTTAATAAAGGGCAACAGCCATAGCTTTTATCAAGCAATTGACAACAGGTGGCACCTAGAAAAGTTATGCAATGTTTAATTAACGATGTAAATTTCTAGAACCAATAGTATCTTTTCAAAATATGTTTCATATTAAAGAATAAATTATTTATGAAAAGGAAAACTTCAGAGTTAATGAATGGGAAAGTAAAACATGCTAGCAACAGCTTCTTGTAGGCTGGGGTAGGGCTTGGAGGTTTAGTGATTTGTCATAAATGACAAGCACCTCTTATGTGCAAGTCGCTACTGCTATCAAATTCTAGTCCTTCCCAATGAAAGCTCAGTGCTTTTGAGTCATTGCTGCTCTAATAAATGTTCACGACAATAAAAAAATTTATTTGATACAAAAACTCTTAAATTACAATGAAATGCGATACTAAATAAATTTTCGAACAAAATTATGATCATGATTAAACAATGAAACAGTTATAAAAAATTATAAGATGGTGCTTAAAATTTTTCGATAATTGTGTTTTTAAATTTAAACTATTTTTATAATACTTATATTACAGTAGTACAGGTCATTTTAAGTCATTTTCATTTTATCCAGTTTCTTACAGAAAAAATTCCAAACCTGAACACTGTAATTATCAATCGATAGATTCCTACTCTTTAATTTATCAGCTTTTAAACTTTTTTTTAACAGTTTGGTTATTTTTATATTATATTAATACATTTTGAAAATATTTATGCATTTTTTTCAACCCTTTTAAAATACAGAGCCATTAAAAAAAAATTGCTGGAATTACAAAATTGTATTATAAATATAAATAAACACCATGAACATAAATTTGGGACTAAAACATTAAGAAAAATACGAAGTATTTTATTTTAATGCGTGTTAATATGTGTCCCATTAATCACCCTGTCAGTTGCAAAGATGATATTTAATCCCTTTTTCTGTGATTTGTGAAGATCCTCTGAAAATACAGTTTTAGTTCCAGTTTTGATTTAATTCTTTAGAGGGTTGATATCAAAGGAATAAATACAGGCTGGTAGGGGTTTGGTGAAGGTTACACAACCACGTTTAATTTATGAGTTAGTAAACCTCTTCTTATATGCAAACCACCTCATGCACAGGGAGGGAATAAAAAAAAGATTCTGTTCTACAACAAAAACAGCGAAGGCAATACTAGATAGGACTGACAACAGAATCTACCAAGAACATAAAACCTTTCTTTGACTTCACTCAACAGAAGAGTAATTTTTGAAAATTTAAAAAGTAACTTTTAATGGAGTTACAAAATCCTGGCATTCTTCCTTGATAACCCAGTAATAATTTGTACAATTATGAACATTTGAAAGGTAATATTTTAAAACTATTTATACATTTTGATGTAAAAAATAAATAAATAAAAAAAAAACACGACAGAAAACTATAAGAAGTAATGATGCAACGAATAATGCTTTGGTTAAATAACCGAATATTCAATCATACTGGAGCCTAGTGTTGATACATAAATTCGTTTTTAAAATCAAATACTATGCATTAATATCAACAATTAGTTATTAATTAACATGTTGAGCAATAATGTTATACTACATATAATAAATAAATGTAAAAATTTTATCAAAACTGAACAAAAATATTTAACCTTCAAATGGTCAAATATTTTACCAGAAAAAGTTTTGAATGATAGTTACAACTTATGAGTTATGAGGCTATATTTTGTTATCTATCATATTATATATCAATACATAATATGATCATATACTATATATCAATAGTATTGTAATATACTTTAGTTGTTAAGGATGCAACAACATTAAAATAAATCATTCTGCAAATGAAATAGGGGATAAGCTTGCAAGAGAATGTAAATAAAGATATCAACTCAGAATAAATCTTTCTGAATTGGAGGCTGCTATGTACAAGTGGATTGTCCAAAAGAGAACCATTATCTGGATGAAAAGCACAAGTAAGTTTCAGTATGAAATATTGTTATACTTTTTTTTCATAGATCAATACTTAATTATAACTGATCATATTAAAATTAAATACAATATAGCCTTATTAATGAAAACAAAACAAAACTTGAATTTTAGAATTTATTGATGAAAATATTAAAAATATATGTTATTTCTTTAATCCAATTACTTATACAAAGTAGTTCTGGCACTAATCATGATCATATGGTTATTTGTAATGAGATTGTTTGTAGAGCTATATTATTAGACCTTTTTACAAATCGCCGCTTTGAAACTAAACCGTGGTAACTCAAAAAAGCAAGTTTTTCAGGAGAGCAAGTTCTAACTTTCTGCGCTAATGCTAATCGCGCCAATGCGATAACGATTTATCTGCTCTCTAAATTAATTTTATGGAACTATGAAGATAACACGTTGTTTTTCTGAAAGGGTGACTTATTTTACACAAAATGACCGAAATATCTCATTTTTCGATTTTTCTGAGTTACTACAGTTTAGTTTCAAAGCGACGAAATAGTTATAGAAAGCAGTACAGATTATATCTAGTATACAGATTATTGAGAAATCAACGGAAATATACTAGGGAATTTTATGCAGTTATTAAAAATAACAAATTAGTAATCTATACAAGTTACAAGCTTATTGCTTGATTATCTGGTATACAGTGTTCAAAAATGTTTTCTTTCGTAATTTATTGTTGGTCTCCATAACCTCTGAAAACTTTAAATATTATTGCTAAGTATAAAAAAATAGCATGAACTAAACACCTTTAAGGTTACAAAATAATTCTTTAAGTATTTCTTGAAAAATTTAAAAAAATGTCAAAAACTGATAGTGACTCTTTTATTATTGTCAGGTAGTGTACATAATTGTTTTCAAAAGGTTTTGGGGTGAAATGGTAAAATCAAATATGTAGTGATTATAAACCATTTGTGGTTATTAAAATTGTAAGCACAATAGTTTCAAAGTATTTATAATTCTGTAATTGCTTTTTATTCAGTATATCTGTGTTCATAAAATAATGCGCATTTTTCTAGTATAAAGTCTGTTACACTTTTGGATATATTGAAAATGTTAACAAAACAGCACCAATATTATTTTGCCTAAAACATTTAGAGTCAAAAACTTGTGGCTGTCTAGAACCTAATTGGTTCACTTTTTTGTTTCAAAATTTATTACTTACAGGATTCTATATTAAATAAAACAACTAGTGCATATGTTTTTTGCCACTTAATAAATGAAAACATGTCTACATGAAGAAATACTCCATAGTTAAATTGGACATAATATACAGGGGTCTGTCCAGACATTTTGTGAAAGGTCCGTTTTTGTAAAATTGTGAAAAAATTACCCGTAATTTGTGAATATAAAATAAACATTAAGACACAATCTTTCAACCTGGGTCCCCTTTTGTGAATTTGTGCAAATAGGGTCCGTTACTGCAAAAAAAAACTTTTTCAAGGAGTTTTTAAAATTGTAAAGACATACAAGATTATGCTCAACATTGTAAAATTATAATTAAAAAAATAAAATTTAAAAAAATTAACAGCAATTGCAGCTACTAAATTAGCGATGTAACATAAAAATATTTGGTATTTAGCCTATACTGCTGAACGCAGAATGTTCGTTTCGGACGAATAAAGGAAGAAGCTTCTGCCGAAGACAAAATTTAGTTCGTTTACATGTCCTTCTTTCCCCCTTCCTTGGAGGGACTTATTCGATTAACAAAACAATAATGAAGATAAACAAATTTGTGAAGGGTCCGTTTTTAAGTTAAAATATTTTGTGAAGGGTCCGTTTTTATGAAAAGATATTGTGTGAAGGGTCCGTTAACGGACCCAAATTTCTTCTAAACAGACCCCTGATATAGAATATATTATATAAGAAAGCACATTGGGAAGCAAGTCCAAATAAAATACATAATAAAATAAGACCGAATAAATTTTTCTGAATAGTATAGTTTATTGCTCATTTAAAATGATTATGACATAAATGCAAATCTTTCAACTTTGAATTTGATAAATTGTCCCATAAAAGCTACAGGTATATAATATTGTTAAATTTATTTGCACCTTGCTATCTAAAAGTGTAGATATTGCAGATAAAATTATAAACTTCCTAGAATTGAAATAAACCTAAAAGGTTGACTGATGAATGACTGGGGGGGGGGGGGAATCCGACTATTATAACAGTCACAAGTAAATAGAACAATTTTCTCAAGTATTGATGTATGATGAATAATAAGTATAGACGTTATGATGCATTATATAACAGAAACATAAAACAAACAATATAATTTACAATAAACACCGATATTTATTGCTTGAAAATTATGTAGAAAACAACAGAATAATACTTTAGATACATACTATCATCACATTCAAAAGTAGTACCGGGACATTGATGTTTAGAAGAAGAAACTACAGCAACTAACAGCACAATAATCAAAAGCTTCATTTTCTGGAATTTTAAAAGATAACAATGATTATATGTTCATAAAAGACAAACTTTAACACTGCATACATATTAAAATCTTTGACAACATATTTTATTTTTATTATATTTTCTTCATATTGATAATGAAGAAGTAGTTAATCAAATAATTATATCAAAAATTCATTATAATTTAATCAAAAAATTTAAAATCATTTTGGCACAATCAATTACGGCGCCTTTTCACACATTACATCTTCTGTAAAATGTTTTTTTCAAATTAAATTATATTTTGTAAATTTTCTAAATCACCTATTTCAATATTGAGAAAATTTTAGTCTTAAATTATTTTCAGAACTTGTTTATGTTTGTATGAAAACACTAAAATTTTATAAAGACAAAATTTGTTGATTTTTTTTTATTTTTTTTTTAAATTTTTTGAAAAAGCACTTGATAATAAAGGGAGAAATAACCATTTTAACCAGTTTTGTCTTTATCTTTTTTTTTAAAAAAAAAGTATAACATCATTAATTATAAACAGATAATAGGAAAATAATGCAGAACAAAATAAACAAAAGAAAATTTATAAAATTTCTTAATTGAGTAGGAAAAAGACACAAAATTAGCAATTAAAATTTCTATCAGAACAAATTATGCGAGCAATGATGAATTTACAATGAAAATAAAACATGATTAAATTATACTTGGTTACGAATGGAACAATTCGCCTGTAAAAGATTCGCATGTATACCAGAATTAGAAACTAAATGCTTTCATTCAATAATCTTTTAAAAAATATGGAGATGATTTATCAACTAAAGCATCTAACCTGTTGTTTAAATTATTATTTCCGAAATCCTCGTGATCGATTGTTTAGTTTGTCAACGATAACGATAACTAATAAATCGATAAAAGATTTTGCTTTGAAAGCCGTCCAGACGAAATCATAAATGTTTTTGATTGGTTTATGTGTAATCGTTTTCATCGGTTACATTTCCCTCTATTAGGCGTCTTTAGTCGTAACGGTTTAAAAGCTTTTATGTTTGTAAAGAAGCACTAAAACTTTACAAAGATATTAATCGCTGATATTTTTTTTAAATTCCTTGAAAAAAACGTTAAACAATAAAGGGAAAAATAACTATTTAAACTATACCCATATTATATTTAAAAAGAAAAAAATGAACACGGAATCAATCGTTTGCATAGAGAGTGAAAAAATCGCAAAGCTATATACTCTTACTAAAAATATTTTTAATATAAAAACGAATTATTTCATACATAAAAAACTTCTAAAGTAACAGTTCAAAGTATCTAAAGTATAGTTATCTTTTATCAGTAGACAAATATATATATATATATAAATATATAAGATATTATTTGATTGTGTTAGAGATTTCTTTCTCATTGTGGTTCTGCGTCAATTCATCATAGCGACAATTTGTCGCTCACAACTTGCACAGCTAACAACTTTTGTGAGACAATCCCTCGTGAATACTATTTGTCGCAAGGATAATTGATCGTGGCACAACTTGTCTCAGCTAATTCGCCAGGTGCACAATTCTTCCCGAGCACAATTTTTTTTCGTCATGGGCAAAATTCTTCGTGGACACAACTCGTTGCACAATTCGCCACACGCACAACTTATCGTAGCGATAATCTGTCGTGAGCTCAATTTCCTGCTGTTTAGATGAAATATATCGTAGTCCAGTAGTTATAGCAATAAAAAAGAGTTTTTTTTTCTTCAGAAAAATTAACATTAAAAGTAATTTTTTATTATTGTTATTATAATTATTATTTATTCATTTATTTATTTATATTTTTGGTAGAAAAAGTTTTGTTATTGGCGATCGAAATGGACTGCAGGTGGCGTAGAGCAGAACTCTCTACCTATGGCAACACTTCACATGCTTTCCCCATTAGCGAGTGGAAAGTCATAGAGGAAGGAAGAGCGTTAGTTTCTCTCTTGATTTTCATATAAATTAAAATCTTTTTAGTTGGAAAACTGTATGAATCTGAAAACTACATTAAACATAGTTCTAAAGAAAAGTATCGCGGAAATTTTAAAAAATATTTTTATTAAATAAAAAAGAAAAATATTAAGAAAAGGGAAAATATCGTAGTACATTCCTATGCAACTGAAAAGAGGAGGAGGGGGAAGGGAGAAGGGCTAAAGGCATGAAACCGGTCCCTCCCCAGATGGCGTATTCGAGTGTTGCGATCGCCAATGTCATTATAAATGCCTGAAAACTCCCATACTTCCCTCTGTGCGCTTCTCCCTTTTTTGAGAAAAATGGGGGTGATTTGAGGGGGAGAATTCAATTTCTTGCTAACAGGCAATAGATACATTGTTTCCGATGTATTTTTTTTAGTCTTAATTGAATTAAATTATTTACGAGATGATAGATCTAACATTAGAGAAGTTTCATGGATTTTATTAAGAAGTGTAAATTTTGTATTTGTACCAATTTACGCATCAGACATTACATGAAAGAAAAATACTTTTATCGACATGAACACTTTACTCCCTACTGATAAATTTACTTTACTATCTAGAAGATATTTAAATATGTTTGGTACATTTTCAGATGTAATTTTTTATGCTGAGTTTAATGAGATAAAATTGAAGTGAATAGGATAAAAACTTTGGGAATTTTTCATATACTATTCGAAAGTGCAAATACACAACACCTTCCCACTGAGTGTACTTTTCGTACACAAAACCCTTTTAATTTCTTAACTATTTATTTCGCTCATGGGCTTCAATAGTGGCACAACTAAAAAAAAACGCATTTTGGACTAAGAACATGTGTAAATATGAAAATACACATTCTTTTCAGCAGCAATACTAGCATTACTCATAATTCAACTTGAAGTTAATCTTCGTTTAATCAAACTGTAGCATTTCTTATGCATTTTTCTTAGCAATGAAAACTTTAAACCCACTTATCTCAAAACTTGATTTGTTGAGTTGTGCCGCTATTGCAGCCCATGAGCGATTTATCTTATCAATAACTGTTTTATGTCAATAAATTCAGCTTTAAATTGACAACAGAAAATGTACCTTGCAAATTTAGATAGCTCCAACATAGCAATGCTAAAAGTGTACATAAATACATGGTAAAAGAAGTACTTTTTATACGCAAAAATCCTTTCAAATTTTGAACTATTTGTTCAATTGACAAGTGTATAGTCTCATTCGATTTCACGCAAATATATAGGAAAGAATGTCACACATTTTTGAGAGCAATGGCAGTTGCGTAAATATGTACTATTTATATTTTTTTCTACATTAAACCCTTATGCCTTCAAAACTATTCGGCAGATAGTTTCAATATTGGTTTCATTCAATTAAGAGTAAAAATAAAAATGGGAGGCAATGCCTCATTTACTTTTCTAAATGAAATCCGATTCTCAACCCTCAAATCACCGGCAATTTCCCTGGAGAGAAAAAAAGAAAAAAGAAGAGGAAAGCGTACAATGGAGAGTTGGGTGAGTTATCATTTATAAGGACCCAACGACGCTTTTTTTATAAAAACAGCTTGGGTATATTAATTTTTCCGAAGTTTAATTTTTACAGAACTCTTTCATCTTCTACAATAGTTGACCAAATATTTACTTAATTTGTAGCCGTTCAAATAATACGAAAGCATCTAAAATGTGACGGGTTTTTGATTTATTTATTGCTTATTATTTACAAAGCGGCTGAGAGGTTTGAGCAATGTTTACGTTACAGCCGTAGTGGCTCAGGATTGAGAGCGTTCGCCTCCCAATGAGTTGACCCAGGTTCAAATTCTAGCGATGGCAGAGTTGATATGAATTTTGTTCCCGGCTCGCACTAACGACAGTGCTGCCGTAACATATCTGTGGTAGACGGATTATGAGTTACTTGCCATCGTACTAGCCAGGAAAGTTTCTCGTGGTTTTCCTCTCCATATAACGCAAATGCGGGCTAGTTCCATCAAAAAGTTCCCTATTTAAAATGTCGACTTTAAAATGTCCACTTATAAATTTGCCATGAAGCTTATTTTAAGCACTTAATTTAACGCAATTTTGAATTTCAATAATTTCTCATTTTAAAATTTTTCAATCAATTTCAAAATTAAGACAAAACACTCCTCGTATTACTCATATACTCGTATTACTCATACGCTAATGCTACAGCAGTGCTGTGTGTTGCAATATGTAAAGAATTCTGCTAAGCATCAAACATAAACCCTTTTAATTAAGAATACAAGCTTCTTAGTATATTTAAGTTTGTTGATTAATTTATTCTATAATCCTTTTGCAAGTATGTTAATTTTCCCCAATGCTTGATCTAGGAGTTCCCTGGTATTTTGGACTGGGTTCAAAATTGCAAGGCTGCGGAGTTGAGCAATGATAGTCGTAAACTCTGTATTGGGTCGGCTGTTTAACGCCGGTTATAAAATGAAATGCTGCTTAAAGGCACTAAAATTTGCTTATTTTACAACGTTTATATCAACTTGCCTTTGTGTCTGTCTGTTCGGGTGGAATTTTGTAATCGAATTTAAACTAACTTCCCGATTTCAAATTTGGCACATAGTTCAGAATTGGATGACAATACATGAAAATGAAGAGAAAAAAGACATACAAAGTAGAATAAAATTAAAATTAAAGAAAAATTTATATTTTCGCGATTGTCTTTTGTTGTCGATTCGATTATTTCAAATTAGTGTCACATGTCAGTTAGTGAGTTAAAAAATTGAAATTTTGGAAGTGAGAACAAAAATAATAATAATAATATTTATAAAAACCATGTTTTTGTAGTGGAGAATAATAATTAAAAAACAAAAATTTGAAAAACGAAAAACGTGGGGCGCATGAAATACATAACAGTACAAATACACATACACACATTTTCTTACTCATACACATGCACAACCACATCCACATATACATCCACATACACATGCATATACACAAACATATTCCACATTCAGATACAATTACAGATATACATACACATTTTCTCATGAGCACACATACTGTTACTGTTATGTATTTCATGCACCCCACGTTTTTCGTTTTTTCAAATTTTTGTTATTTAATTATTATTCTCCACTACAAAAACGTGGTTTTTAAAAATATTATTTTTATTTTTTCAATTTTTTCCTTTAAATGCAAAAAGTGTAACAAGAAAGTTTAAAAAGATATTAAGCTTGAAACATATTTAGTTTAAGGAAGAATGAGAAGAAAAAATGATAATTACTAAAAATACTTTTTAGAGAACTGTTAAGCTTTAAAAATTTAAATTTGGACTATCTAGAATATTTTTAACACGGGTGATGAGTAGAATATTATATATCTTCTGCCAAATATGTTACGACTAATACAAATATTTTGCTCAGCCAAGATAACAATAAAACAATATTTTATAACATATATATATCATTTTTACGAAATTATTATGCTGAACGCTAAGGTCTAGCTATAACAAGCATTTTTAATTTATTGTCTTGCGCAAGCATTGCTCTGCGTCCTTGTATAATTAACAATAAGTAAGTCTCAAAACCTCCCTTCTTAGGTGTTTATATTTTCGAACGACCAAAATTTAAGTATTTATAGTTCGTTCACCAGGAATTGGCACTTGGCTCCACCTCCTCGGAGGAAGAGTTCATTTCAGCAAGAGTAAGAGAGAAAACGTCTCCGCGCTTGAAATTGAGGCAACCGTTAATGCGCGCCCAACGCATACAGTGAATTCTCTTTCAGTTACTCACTTCATTTCATCATCTGCTATAATAACTTTCGTTACTCTAGCTTATTAAAAATATTGCAGCAAAATGTTTCAAAAAGGACAAACTGCTCACACAAAAAAAGAAAAATATCATCAAATTTAGGAAATATTTAATGTTAAAAAAAAGACACATAAAGATTGCGAAATAAATATTTTTGTCATATGATCGCCAAATAGCAACCTTGTTCAGGATTGTTCACATCTTTCTCTCAAAAATAGCGACATAGTATCGTCGCATACCACGTGATGAAGGCGGAGCCAAGTGCCAACTCCTGGTGAATGAACTATAGTTAGGTTTGGAGATTATGTTAAAGTTTTCTCTTCGGAAATGGATGTATTTCATCAAAGCCTCACGAATTTGTACTCGTGACGAGTTCTGCCTGTGACGAGTTGCCCCTGCAACGAATTGTGATTGCAACCAATTGTGCCCACTACGAATTATGCTAACTACAATCTGTGACCCTGACGTGAAAGTTTATAATTTTGTTAACGCGACACCACTTATTGTTACACACACTTAAGCAAGCTTGTGGCTTACAAGCTTTAGTCAAGTTTAAGAAAAGATTGCACCAGTGAGGAATGGGTAGGTAGGTACTTTATTTACGCCGCACTAGAGCTGCACACGGTGTTCTACTGGGAACCGTGTCTTTACAATCGATCCAACTGCGGGACAGAGAAGGGCATCACAAAGATACAACCGGGATAACGGCAAGATTCGAACCTGCTACCTCTACGCTAGAGAGCATTTAGCAGAAAGGTGAGACCACTCGGCCAGGAGAATTAATTGGATATTACTTTTACTCGCTATCGTATTCAATTCTTCGAAACTACTTGCTAAGCTCTTTTCAGATCGCTTCCCTCGCTTTTTTCATATGTTCAGTCCTCTATGATACAGATTACCAATAGAATGACAAAATCAAAATATTGAAGAGAATCGTTATTCGTAGGTGAAAAAAGCAACTTTGCGATTTTCAAAATTGATTAGAAGTTAAAACAAAGTAAAACGTATTGATCATCTTCAGAGGTAAGTGCAAAAGATCATTCTTCAACAATTGTTTTCACCAAGAACAAAACTTCTTGCTATTGAAGACCTTAAAATTGACTTAAAATTTCAATAAGGCTTATTTTAAGCACTTAATTTAATGCAATTTTGAATTTCAATAACTTTCAATTTTAAAATTTTTTATTCGGTTTCAAAATCCAGACAAAACACTCCTTGTATTACTCCTATGACTACACGCTAATGCTAAAGCAGTGCTGGATGTTGTCATAGGTAAAGAATTCTGCTAAGCACCATCTATAAACTCAGCACCTGGGTAAGGCAGGGGCATGCGGGACAGCTGCCCCCGGACCCCTCTTCTAAGGGGGCCCCTAAACCGAATAGAGAGTTTATATTACATTTCCTTCTTAGAGGAACTTTTTTTTTTAAAACGAAATATCAGTACAATGTAAAATTCGTCAGTTTTATGTTAGCTTCTTCATTAATCAATCGTATGAACACAATCTATATTTCGTAAATCCATGGCTTTCTAGGACGGACAAATTTGGCCAATCAAAAGTCTGTATTTTTACATTCTGCAAAATGCGATATGCTTATAAAAATACAGGCTTCTGATTGGCTTAATTGTGCCATCGTAATTGCGAAATTTCTGCTGAATTCCGTCATAATGTCAGCAAGGATATGAATTTTTCACAGCTAGATGAGAAAGTTAACAATCAGAAAACTGCATTTGGCATGATGGACATAGAATTGTAAGAAAATCAATAAAAAGGACAGACTGATATTTCGTCTGACCATTGGAGGGGGTTGGATTTTATAGCTATTTTAGGTTCTAGTCATTTTTCTTGTTATTTTTAATGAGAAAAAATTTAAATACCTCCATGAAGTTAGGTTCTTCATTACTGAAATAGTGAAGCAGAGGGGGGGGGGGGTAAAGAAGTTTTTGCTCCGGGCCCTAATTAGGCTAAGTCGGGCCCTGTATAAACTGTTTTATTAAAGAATGCGATCTTTTTAGTGTATGGAAATTTGTTGATTAATTTATTTTATAATCCTTTCGCAAGTTAGTCAATTTTAGGTTTAAAAGTCTCCCATTTTATAATTGCAATAGTGAATCAAACTCAAGTTAAATGAGCAACACTTCCGGCATCTTCAGAGGTGAAGAACGATAGTTCATTGTCTGCCGTTAGAAAAAAAAAGTTCTATGTACTGTGTGCCGAAAAAAAAAAAAAAAAGTGGACCACCCTGAATAAATTTTGATCTAATGATCGGATTTTCACGTTCTAGATCTAATTTTTAATGGTTCGAAGGGGTGATCTGAAATATGCTAATTAGAACAAACGATACTTTAAGTTACGAAATTAGATACAAAAACGTACTTTTTCTGTATAAACCTTTTTTTCAACGAATTCGAATTTTTGAAACTTCTTTATTCCAATGAATTCGAATTTCTGATCCCCAAAATATAGGGGTAGCCGCAATCTTTGAAATATGGTCAAAATAGTTTGGTCAGGAGAGCGCTCCACAGTTTGGACCCCTTGATGTAATTTTGCTTTTAGCGTATTTTGCTTTTAGCGTATTTCGCTATATCTCCAGTACTTTTAAAGCGAATTGGAAAATTTTTGCACATCATTATAAAATTCGTTTATCCACAGATAATTCCATACAAAAAATAACATTTGATAAATATTTATTATTTTTTGTTATTTTATTTAAAAAATTTGAATTGTAAGGTATACAATTTTTTGCATCTTTTTAAAGAATATAATTTTACATAGCAAAATACAAAATTTGAGCGAAATTCGTTGAATAGTTCCTGAGAAATTGAATTACAAAAAAGTTTGACGATTTCTCAGGACCGAATTCGAATTTTTAAGATTCGACCGATATTTCTTAAATTTTGTATTTTGCCATGTAAAATTATATTCCTTAAAATGACGCAAATTTTTTTTAAAAATAATCTCAATATAAAAATTTTATTTTTAAAATGATGTAAAAAAAAGTTATGTTTATTGTTTTTGTGTCTGACTTCGTAGTTTAAAATAAGGTCTACTCTTGTTGATTACATATTTGAAATAACCCCCTTGAGCCATTAAAATTGAGTCCTAAAACGTGAAGATCAAAAGTTATTCAGGGTGGTCCGTTTTTTCTTTGTCGCACTGTACACAATAATAAACTCACTTTTTTCCATCTAACTTCATTTCTTCAGTTCAACCAAATACCAAGTGATGCTTTTAATTTTAACGAATAATTTGAAATAATTTTTTTAAAGTTTTTAATCTTATTCAAAACTTAAATTTTTGAGGGGCAGAAAATTTTTAAAAATGTAACACTATAATGGTAAAAATTGTTTTAGCTTCGCTCTAGTATAATAATTTATTTGAATTATTTTTTACAATATTTTGTTTTCTTTGTGGCTAGCTTTGAAAACCACTGCTCTTCACAGTTTATTTACTGAGTTACACTAACTCACCATTTTGAGAAAGTATTTACATACTTTTTCAGTACACAGATCGTGTTTAAAAACAACAAGAATAATTAACATAAAGATATATTCACAGCAATGAGTGAGTATATTTCAATTTGCTTACTCAAAAAAATAATAATAAATTAATAAAAGTACATAAAAAATAACCAAGATAATGGATTCATACAATTTTTTTTCCTTCACTATAATTGTGGTTCTTTATATCTTTTCTTTAAAAGGTTTATTTTTACTTTAAAAAATTAAAGACACTGATTATTCTATTTTTTTTCTCTTCTGATAAATTCTTTATTGTATGGCAGAAAGCCTGAGAACAGTTGCTTTCAAAACACCAGAATCGGACGTTGTGAATACTTTTCAAGAATCGGATTCAAAATTCCTTGATAGTTTTCAAGAATCAGAAACCCATGTCCAAGAGTTCGTGGTTTCGATTCCCGTGTAGTAAATGGTGACTGATGCTCGTTAAATCTGTCGAGTTCCTACATATTCCCGTAACAAATCAATACCTCTGGGGATATTGATTCAGGAGTTTCCTTGTCTTCTGGATTGGGTTCAAAATTACAAGGCTACGGAGTTGAACATTAGTAGTCGTAAACCTAAAAATTGAGTCGGCAGTTCAACGACGGACATAAATATATATATATAATATATATATATATATATATATATAATATATATATATATATATATATATATATAATATATATATATATATATATATATATATATATATATATGGCTCAGGGGATATAGCTTTCACCTTCCAATGAGGTGAACCTGGGTTCGAATCCATACAATGGCTGGTCGATACGAATCCGCATCCGGCTTGTACCGATCACAGTGTTGACGTGAAATATCCTCAGTGGTAGACGGATCATAGGTTTTGAGTCTCTTTGCCGTCTGACTAACCGTGGGAGGTTCTCGTGGTCTTCCACTCCATGTAACGCCAATACGGGCTAGTTCCACCAAAAAAGTCCCCCACGAAGGCAAAATTTCTCCCAATATTTGATCTAGGAGTTTCCTTGTCTTCTGGATTGGGTTCAAAATTACAAAGCTACGGAGTTGAACATCGGTAGTCGTAAACCCAAAAAATTGGGTCGGCTGTTCAACGATGGTTATAAAAGAATCAGATTCACAACTCATCGATACTTTTTAAGATTTGCATTCAAAATTCCATGATATTTTTCTCGAATCAAGATCCACAATTCCTAGAATTTCTTCTACAAACAAAAGATCTCAGGTTCATGCCCCAGAGTTGTTGACGAATTTTAACACTTACCCTAAATAAAAGCGTCTAATTGAAGGAAGTAAGACAAACCTCCACCATATATATCCATAAAATTGAATTATACATTTCACAAAATAAAAAAACGGAACACCCGAATCTTTTATTTTTTTTTTTGAACTAGTGATCGAATGTATATAAAATAAAATGTAATTTGTATGTTTCTAAGAGTAAGAATTTTATGCTAATAAATTAATTAAAAATATTTTTTTTTTTAAGTTACAAATATCAGATGAAAAAATGTACCTTCTCCGAATAAATATACTTTTTGATTGGAACGTCGTATATCTAATTCACTGCAACCATATTTATTTACGTCGAATTCGCAGTGGAACCCTTATTGTTAAGGGGGAAGCCGCATTCTGAAAATCATTAGGCCTAATATGAAGTAAAGAAAATTGTTTAAAGTTCTATTTCTTATCTTTATCTTTTTTTTTTTAATATATATTTCACCATACCATTAAAACTATTTAAGCGAGTAAAGAAAAAAAATATCCACAGTTATAGTACTAGTTTATTTAAAGTACTCAATGGAATAATATTTTTATTATTATTTATAAATTTTTGAATTGCGTACCACTTTAAACTAGGAAATCTTACAATTCAAAAATTTTTCGAACATCATTAAATAAGTAAAAAAAAATATATTTAGCATAAAACGATAAACGATTTTTAAATTTGTGTATAAATATTTTTCCTTGGTTTGCTTAAATATCTTCGAATGTGTGGCAAAATATGTTAATCAATAAATAAAAATTAAAATAACATAAATTGGCTCAAACTTTTGACCTCTCTATTGACTAAAGTATAAGGAACATATTTTCCTGAAATATATTTACACTAAAAAAACATTGTTTTATGTATGATTCTAATATCTGCATTTTTATCAAGATCTAATTCTTGGACTAATAAGTTATAATGTTGGTATGTGAAAATCAAATCACTAAATTAAATACTTTTTAAGGTGTTCGTCTTTTGTTTGGCTCATTGTTCTTTATCCACGGTATAACCCACGATTAATCCACGGAATAATCCACGAATTAATCCACTGAAAACGCTGTTGAAAATCTGCAAATAAAAAACTTAAACTATTTAATCCTGTAACCAATTCATTGTTGAAAATTTAATAAAACATTTTATATACAAGACCAATTTTATAAATTTAAGTGCAAAAATTGTATATTAAAAATAAACCTAAAAATTATTAGCCTACAGAAGTTATGTGAATTTTAAAAATGCCATAATTCGAGCCGAGCGCGTAATTTTTTAAAATAGCGTGGTGAATAATGAATAATAAATGTAACAATATTCGCAATGAACAAACATAGAAATGTCATGCTTACTTTACTTTTCGCACTTACTAAATCCAAATTTAAAACCTAGTAGTGACGAACTATATTTCGGAAATAAGTAAATTCTAATCCAAGCACATCGGCTTTATAGTTTAAACCGATTCAAAAGAACTGTTTATAAAGTAATTTAAATTTATATCCTGTCATAGGAAATCTGAAATTGTGAATCGCTGGATCGTTTGGAATTCGCAGGTGTTGAGATATCTCCTATTTCGTGTACTTTTGTGATGAATCAGCAAAGCAACTTTACGAACGATCCGAAACGGTTAGCTGTTTGTTATTTCTAAACATTTATTTAGTTATAATTTCGAACGATCTTTTATCATATTTCGATTTATTCTCTCTTTTTTTTATTTTTTATTTCTAACTCATTTTAATTTATAATGTACCAAGGATTTTATTAAATTATATATTTCTGTTTCATTGCTGTGTAAATTTCTGGGATAAATATAAATGATTAATGTATTATCGTTCGGTTTAAATGAAATTTTTCACTTCATGTTATTTTTTTTCTTCATAAATTTGAATTTTTCATAATAATTCTTCATAAATTTGTTTTTTTCTTCATAAATTTCCTAATTTTATGAAACTTTTTTTTTTTTACTACAATTATAAAAAGTGTTGAATTTCGATCTTATCGAATTACTTCCATGAAATCTAAAGTTAGTTTTGATGATTATTTACTGCGCAAAATGAATTAGAATTTTTTTTCCTAATACTTTATTTCTTCCGTGATTTGTTATGCATATTTTTAAAATTTTATCAGTTCTGAGCTTTGAGCAAATAATTAAAGTAAAATAGTATTGAAACACTTTCAATTGTTTTCTGATACTTTTTTTTAAAACGATCGAAATTTTAAAAATATGAAGCATATGCATCCTGTTAAACCTTTGATTTGTATGCATTTCGGTACTATTACATTTTCGTGGGCCGTAAGTATCTAATATAACCATACCTTTAGTATATTAGCTACCTACTACTACAATACCTGTAGTACCTTGTAAAGAGAGGAATAATTATCCACAATGTCAACCTTTATCTATGAAAAGGTACTTCACCATAGAATCGATTTAACGTGTCTTATATTCTAGTGAATAGGAATTATATTTTTGTAGTGGTAGAAAAACTACAGTGCGCCCCCACCAGAATTATATTAGTGATAGAATTCGATGAACGGATACCACTAGGTGAATCATTGCTGTTCTGTGAGAAGTCGGGAGAGCTGTATTAAGATCACCGAACTTTTTGAGTGCCGTTTGTGAGGGCTGTATTTAGTTCACGGTCGTGGTCGCTCCTGTGTTGCCTCTAGCAGTCGAGTGTATACGTTGTACGTTGTGTGTGATCGAGACTGAGAAGCAACAGCATGAGGAGCATAATGTCCTAGTCAACTGTTCATTGTACAAGTAGCATTTCATTGACAACAAGTAGCAAGTCAATCGTTCATTGTGGAACATCCATCGAAGTAGACGAGTTCAAATCGTAGTGGGAGCTTCTGCCAAGGTAGACGGCCTCACATCCCATCAGAAGCTAACCAATGTGGGGAGTGAGTTATAAACATAGTCAACCTTAATCTATAAAAAGGTATCTCGCCATAGAATATTGTTTTACTGAAATTACATACATTTGCAGTTTAGTGTGCTCAATTTAGGCTTATAAAATTTTGTCAAGTAGAAAGACGGATAGAACAATTCAGAGAGGGACATCACGAAGAATCCAGGGTTACGGCGGGATTCGAACCCTCTACCAAAGAATATATAATGTGAGAAGAAGTCTAGTTTCTCCGATACGTAGCAGGGGCCAGCAAGGTCCCTCTGTATGACAAGAAAAGCGCCAAAGGTTTTTGAGCCGACGCATGCGCTCATCTTCCATCTATCATAGCGTCTCTAAACTTATTTAACAACAAATTTTTCGCCATTAAAGTGACTGTTTAAAGTGACATCTTTAAGTGACCGATATCTATTTAAATTATACACTTATGTGAAAATGATAAATTATATTTATTTTTAATGAATTCGTCACAAGTAAATATTTTCCTTGTTTAATACATAAACCTTTTTCAAAACCATATAAGTCTGTAAAGAACAAAAGCAGACGGGGTTTGGAGTCACTTTTCATTAGCTGTTTAGGGGGAGACAAGGAGAAAGGTGTTTGTTGGGAGCGGAGAGGAATGGGGTTGCTTACGGGGTAAGGAAGGAGGGACCCTCTGTTAGGAGGCAAGTTGTTTTCCTAGCAATACTTCCACACCTCGATGGAGGAAACAGTTGTCTCCGGAACAGGTTTACATGGGGGCCTATGAGAGGTGGTCTTCTTCTCACGTAAATATTCTTTGCCACGACCGTGAACTAAATACAGCTCTCACAATCAGCACTCAAAAAGTTCGGTGATCTTAATACAGCTCTCCCGACTTCCCACAGAACAGCAATGATTCACCTAGTGGTATCCGTTCTTATATATCACTTGTATAGTTTTTGCCACTACCTCCACGTTTTGTTCAGCGCTTGGAGGGCTATACCACTCGGCCAAGGAGGCCCCCACCTCGCCATAGAATCGAGTTAGCATGTCTTATATACTAGACTAGTGAATTGGCATTATATTTTTGTAGTGGTAAAAAAAAATACATACCTATTATCATAAATCAATTAAGCTTCGTTACGTCTATTACATGCGACTACAGATTTAAATATTTTAGTGTCAGTTATTATCACTAGAATTTTTAAAACACCCAAAGATAGGTCTAGTTTAGGGTTATTTCAACGTAACAAAACCGAAAACTTTTTGTCACATTACGGACGTTAAACTCGGTAAAGCGTTTTAACTTTCCACTCCTCTGTTACAAACTTTAATCTAATGATGTAGAACTCCTATCTTAACGATAAAGCATCTGAACAGAAATCATTGTTTTTTCTTTTTGTTCGTTTCGCATTGGTTAAATTTTTCTTTAACAAGTTGAGACATCTGAACGTATTAAAATGTCCTTTAATAATTGATTGAAAGTTTTTAGCTGTTTATACGAACGTAAGTGTTCAACACGTCAATATTCTGAACGGAAGCGACCATCAATCTGAATGCGTAAATTTCAAAAATATGAAAGGATCATGCAGCTATCATCATGCTGTAAGTCCACTTATTAATTTATTACTCCTTATGAAATTTTGTTCAAAATTTGGTAATTTAATTAGCTTTTAACCATTTTATATCATGATAAATCATTTTTAAATTTATGGGAAACTTGAATTTATCTTTGTACGATTGTGTGTTGCAAATTGACTTTTTCTTTACACAAACTTCAAGATTTTAATTTTTTTTTTAATTATTAAGAGAAGTGTCATTTTCTTTTTTTTTTTTTTTTTTTTTGAATTGGATATAAAATATGTTCCAGTTGGAGTTTCTATCGCATCATTCGTGTTGTTGCTTATAGTTTTTATTTATACAGTTCCAAATTATTTTACTTTGATTATTTTACAATTGATAGCTTAACACATTATTTTGGTAAGCTATCTGAAGTAAAACAATAAAATGTGATTGTCATGGCTTATTTACACTTTTATATTTCTTACACTAATTGCAATATGTAATACTTAAATTATTTATTTTAATTTGAACTTCAAAAATTACGTTTTACTATTTGTTCAATTTTCATTAAAAAGGTATTCATTCATAAAGGAAATGTAAGTTGCGTAACAAACTATCTCTGTATTATATTCGATCATTATTCTGTAGTATATATTGTCATTATTATATTCTAGCTGTATCAATTCAATCATTATGTATTATGTATTCTGCTTACGTCCGATAATTATTCTATTCTGTAGATTAAACAGCGTAGAAATATAGCAACTGACAAAGATAATAAATTATTGATAAACTTTATAAGTACGTACATGAAAAATAAAATGCCAAAAAATGTCTTGATTAACAATATTCTGATGCCCTTTTGAAGACACAAGTCAATTCTACACGATATATTTCAAAAAAAGTAGCTTGAAAACTATTTTCTTTCATTTGCTAACACTAACAATAAAATAGTTTCAGATAATTAGTGAAAATAATTGATTTTTGAAAATAATTTCTTTTTGCAGTTTGTTGCTGATTATATAACAATGCCAAAAATTTAAAAATCTGCATTATGAATTTTTTTGTCACTTTGATTTGTTGGATTGCACGGCAATAATTAGTGTTTTGAAGTAAATGAAATATAAATTTTGTTTACAGCAGTTAAAAAATAATTATAATTTAACTAGTCATCTGGTATACTGCTTAAGCTGCAATAAACCTATTAAAATGATCCTATTTCGATTGACTTAAAATTTTATTCGGAGATTAATTCTGCTTTCAGTGGTCAAGAAATGATTAAAATTGTATTTTCTGTAGGCAAAGAGCTACAGTTGAGATTTTATTACTATATCTAGTTGAAAAATGGTTTTAACTTTGAATGACGATAAATTCTTTTTGGCAATAAATTGTAATGGTCGAGCTATGGTGGCTCAGGGGATAGAGCGTTTGCCTTCTAATGAATTGAACCGGGTTCGAATCCCAGCGATGGCAGGTAGGTAAAAATTCCGCACCCGGCTCGCACCGACCACAGTGAGGAAAAAATATCCTCAGCGTTAGACGGAAAAGGAGTTAAATCCCTTGTCTCAGAGATAACCGTGATGAGGTTTTAGTGGTTTTCCTCGCCTTGCCATCAAAAAATCCTCAAAGAAGACAAATTTCTCCTAGTACTTGATCCAGGAGTTTCCTTGTCATCTGGATTGGGTTTAAAATTGCAAGGCTACAGAATTGAATATCAGTTGACGTAAACCCGCAATTGGGTCGGCTGTTCGACGACGGTTCTAAAATAAAATTATAATGGTCAAAGTTCCCAGAAGATAGAGCGCTGGCCTTCCAATGAGTCGACCCATGTTCGAATCCCAGCAATGGCGGGTCGATACGAATTTGCTCCCTGCTTACATCGATCACAGTTTTGGAGTAAAATATCCTCATTGGTGGACGAATCTTTTGTTAGAATTTCCTTGCTGTTGAATTAACCGTGAGAAGATTTCGTCGTTTTCTTCATCGTGTAACGCAAATGCGCGTGATTTCCATCAAATTATTCCTCCAGAAGTCTAGTTTGTCCCAGTATTTCATCCAAGAGTTCCAGAAATTGATAGTCGTAAACTCAAAAAATAAGCTGGCTGTTCAAAATCAGTTGTAGAATGAAATTAAATTATAACATTGCATTTGTAAGTCTCAGAAAATTATTGAAACTTACATCATCTCCCAAAGTGAGAGCGAACTATGTAAGATATTCATCCCCCTCCATCAAAGAACGTTAACACCTTTCACTGAAGTCCATCAGCTGACAAATATTATATTCTTTACGTACGTATGACGTACGTTCGATCAATGCTAAATTATTAGTGAATTGAAAAATGTATACAAAATTGCACAAACATACAGCGTTGTATATTTCTCTGAAAATGGCAGTCAAAAATTAAGTATTCGTTTAGTTGAAAATTTTGCCTAACATATAGCGATACAATGGACGCGTAAATGTTTTAGTTAAAATTTTGCAATGAGGAACTTTTATTTTTTTGAAATAAATAGCTTCTACTTATGTCTGTCTTGGTTGCTCATAATGCTTCTGAATCGTGCACTTTTTTTAAAAAATGGCAGCAAAAATTAAGTTCTCATTTTAGTGAAAGGTGGCCTAATATATAACTGTAAAATGAACTAGTAATAAATTAATTTTAGTCCTTTTCACTGTTGAACATTTTTTTTTTTTTTAATAAATAGTTTTGATTCTCGTATCAATATCTCTAAAATAATCTATACTTTGCTTTTGATATGTGAAATTTACCACTAGTATTTATTCTACTTATAGTATTTGTTTTGTATAGTATTCAACTACTAGTATTTGTACAACTAGAGTATTTATTATAGAATCAATATTGTAACTAATTTATAGATATATCAGTTATTATACTTTTATTATTTCATTTATAGTTTTTAAAGCAAACAAAATCGAATCACATTTCAATGACCACTTTTGATGTCAGTCGGTCAATATTGCATTTCGATCATTTAGCAAAAATTAAATGTATTTAATAAAGCGTATCCGTTGGTATATGTGACAGTTTAGTTAACCCTTTCCTTACGGTGTATCATATAGTACCATCGCATGTGGTCCATATGCTGTACCAGCCGTAAGCAAAAGGTTAAAGATCAAGTTTTGGTTATTATAATTATCAATATTACTGTTATTATGAGCATTTTTAATGCTTACTTACTTTACGAAATTTTTAGTTTAAAATAAGTTATGAAAGATTTGGTGCAATGAAAGACCGAATCAAAGTAAAAAATGAAATTTATTATTCAATATATAGTATTTCTATTTATAATAAAATTCATGTAATAACAATCCAAAAAAAAATTTTACAAGTACTATTTTCAGAATATTAGTAACGTTTACTTCAAAAAGACTTTGGTAAATGTAATTTTCAGTGTTATTATACCAATAAACAAAGCGTTATTTGCAGATATAGTAACTTAAGAATAGTAGGACATTACATAGGTAATGCATATATGGTTACAAATAATAAAACGTTTTTTTCTGGTTTGGTTTACATGACTGGAACGTCAGTTGAAAGTACATTACAAATCATAAAATGCCATTCATGGCAGCACTTATGACGAATGAAAAAATTCATAAAGGTGCAGTACCTACAAATAAAACGTTTTTAGACTGCGTACCCACGAATAAATTGTTATTAATAAGCATTTAATTAATTTTAAATTTTAATTAATTTTGTATTTAATTACTGTTAATTTTAAAGTACTGCTCGTATGAAAAAGGGGCCCTTCAAACATTGCGTTAGCATATTTTTGGCAAAAAGAAGCAAAATTCAAAGCCCCTAACGTAAGAAAGTCGCCGCAACAATCCATACCTCCTTGTTTTTTCTTCGCTTTAACTTAAAATTTTACTGTAGATATCTAATTTCAATAATATTAAATTAAACAAGAAAAGTAGCTTTGGAGAAAGTAAAATTTCAGTTTGAATTAATATTATTTGATTTAGAATCTCTTTTAAGAAATATTTTTCTTCCCTAAACTTAACTTTTATTTCAAATTTGAAAATTTTATAAGTGTAATTTTGTTTAGTGTTCTAAGTGTTATTTTTTTTACAACTAAATAAATAGAACTGAAAAAAAAAAGATTTAGGTGTCTTGCTTATTTAGATTTAGGTGTCTTATTTCCTCTCGTCCTGTAATAAAAAATAAGCAAATCATAAGACCACTTCCCCCTTTAAGTGATTTCTTAAAAATTTTTAATTGCTCCTTACGCGCAAAGTCACAATTACTTCACCATACTTACATTTTCAGTTACATTAACTGTAAAAATATCCTATTAGTAGCTACTGAGTAGACGGGTATATTAGTAGCGTACCGCTATATATATATATATATATATATATATATATATATATATATATATACTTCTAAAACCTTTAACTTGCTACTAATATTTCATTCTTAGGTATAGCATCAGGAAATGACGTTTTATTCGTAGGTTACAGAAGCTGCAGTAATGTGACACATTTTATCGAAATAACACATTAATAATTAGAAGTGTTTCGAAATATCAAAAATACATGCGACATTAATACAACTTTATTTGAAAATTTATTTGACTAGACGATCTGGTATCGAACTGGAATACCAAAATGGCGCTTGAGATTCAGCTCTATTCCGGCTGCTGCTTTAGAACTTCAAGACAACACTGGCAAAATATGTTTTACATTAGTAACTATGGCAGAGGATTACGCAGTGAGAAAGTAATCCTGCAATGATCAAAATTTGTATTCTAATATTTTGAAAACCTTTTTTCAGCATTTGGAACTTCATGGTTTACTCTTTAAGGTTTGGATGAACTCATTTCTCTCGAAAAGTGAACTGAGGTGAACCTAGTGCCCCTCAATTACAGGAGCCTTAGGTGAATCTGGAGTAAACCATGATGTTTCAAAAGCTGAGAAAACGTAACAAATTACGTAACAAATTATGGCAGCATTATGCAGTGAGAAAGTAATCTAGTAATAATTTGTCCGCATTTTAATATTTTGAAAACATTATCTCGGTATTTGTAACTTTATGGTTTATTTTAAGGTTTATTCATATTTTTTGTAAGTTTAACTTTTCCTAAATTTTAAATTACTAATGTATACGTTAAACAGAATTTGTTATATAGGGTTTTTCCCCCTGCGAAATAGTGTTCTCTTAAAGTACTAAAGTGCAGGGAATCTCCGCATTCATATTTTTCATAAGGTTACTAACAATCGGAATTTTCCACAACATATAAACAATTGTTGTTTAATAATTTGTAATCTAAAAAGTAAATTGATACGTGCCTTATTTATTTTTGCCTTGTGTATGTGCCTTGTTCTTTCAAAAACGAAAATTGAAAAAGAGAAAACTATTCCGAAAATGGGCTCATGTGAAATTGGGATGAGAAGAATTCTGAATAACCTAAGGATACCATAACCAGATGATGTTTAAAACCAGAGGATACTAACAACCGGAGGTGATACTAGTAACCTAAAACGTCATGTGATATCCTTCTGTTCCTTTTTTTAATTTTTTTTTTTTAATTTTTGAAAAACGAAAGTTTAAAATTGAAAAGGAGAAAACTATTCCGAAAATGGGCTCATGTGAAATTGGGATAAAAAGAATTCTGAATAACCTTGGAATGCTATAATCGGATGATACTGACAACCGGAGGTGATGCTAACAACCAGAGGTCATGCTAATAACAGAGGTCATGCTAACAACCGGACGTGTGTTAACAACCGGAGGGGTCATGTTAACAACCGGAGAGGTCATGTTAACAACCGGAGGTGATATTAACAACCGGATTCTTCCACAACTTATAAGCAATTGTTGTTGAATAATTTGCAACCTAAAAAGTCATTTGATATCCTTATTTTCTTTTTCAATTAATTGAAGAATTTTATTTGATTGAAGAATTTTAATAGGTTGAAGAGTTTTACTTGATGTGAAGTTTTGTTTCTAATTCCAGTCATTATCAGGTTAAAACAGGATAATGCGGGAAAAGTTGAAGATATCAAATTTCTAAACATAATAAGTCAATATTATTACAGGCTACAGGAATTACAGGCTCAAAAGAGCTAAATATGTAAATTTTCATGCTTATCCAAATAAATCAGGCTTGAAAGTTGTTTAAATTGACTTTTTAAAGAGCTGACACAATTCTTATGACAGATAATGGAATGAAGAAAAAAGAACATTAAGATAAATAAAATACAAGAATATTAAAACAGGAGCATTAAAAACAAGCATCATATTAAAAAAAAAAAAAAAAAAAAAAAAAAAAAAAAAAAAAACAGAAATATGTTAAACACTCAAAGCACATTTAGTTTCATTACTGTATTACTAAAATTTTGATATAACTTCATAATATTCAGCGAAAAGATGACTTTTCCTTATAAAAGTTATTATCTTATTAACGTTAACAAGCATTTCTTTTTACCATATATTATCCAAAAAATCAATTTTATTTTGAACCATAATATTAGAACCATATAACAATTTGGTACAAATTTTCTGGAATCTCAATAAGGAACTAAATTGAACCATTTTATCTTATAAACAAGTTAAAAAAGTACGATAGTATGGTTCAATTTCGTACCATATTCAGCCAATTTAGACGCTATTATGTTTCGAAACTCTTCAAATTTTCTAACAGTGTAATTTGTCAGGTAATATAGAGAATTGCGTTTTTCTACAAATTTTTATCCTGGCATGAATGTTGTTTTTGCATAAAATATTAGCCGACTTAGATAACCCAATGCTGATCATAAATTTCGTTAGTTAACTTATAGTTCGTATAGTATCTTATTTCCCCAGCACATTAAGACATTTTTATAAAGACTGCAACTCATTCAACAGCTGAAGCTTGTAAGTTGCTCAAATTTTTTTTTAGCCAATTCTAACATATTTCAGAAAATATGAATGCAGAGTTTTCTTAAAAGACAATACAGCAGCCTTAAACACATTCCAATGGATTATGCTTAGAGATTACCCTATTTTATACAACAAATCAGAATGACACAGATATTTTTAGAGAACATTTCTGTTTTTACAGCTATATTACCATAAACAGCTTAATTCATTCTAATTATCCGTTCTTGTAAATTAGATGAATTTCGCTTCTCAGAAAAAAACAAAAGATACTTCCAGAAACGTTTTGTTCTATAAATCTTCTACCATCTACTGTTCAACGTACACAAACATATCAGCACAACGATTGAGATCACTCACAGAATCACATGTGTTCAGAAAATAAATAAAACGACTAAAGTAAGATATAAGAGCTCTGTATCAAGAAATAATATTTTGATCCTTTTCAACGTAAGTAACTGGAAGTACCGATACATTGGACAAACCATCATCATCATCTTGAGAAAGTGTTGTATTACTAATATCGAACTTGATACCCTGTTCGTGGTAATAAAGGGCCATTTCTACTATTTTCTTATAACCCTCAACTATCTTCTTCAGAGAGTCGTCAAAGAGATCAAAGTTTAGTTGTTTCCTGGCCCTGCGGAAGATACCGTCACGGTTACGGAGCACGCACTGGAAGGCATTCCACGAGACATTCGTGTCCAAGAACTTCAGCAAGTGAATGAGTTGGCTCGGTAGCTCATCGATGATGGTTTCATATCTGAGTACCATAAGAGGACCTTGAAATTGAAGCCAATCTAGAACACTCTCCATCCAAAGCCGCGAATGAGTTTGAACAAAGTTCACCCATGCTGAAAAAAAGATTTTAAACATTAGTTCAAAAAACGTTAGTTCTAAACACAAAAAGTTTTTTTTAGACATTAGTGGTGAAAATTAAACATAAAGTTCAAAACAAGTAAAAAACTTGCCGTAAGCAAGGGGCAGTTTTGAGAAGAGCTTTTAAGGCATAACTTTTTGATACCCTGATAATTATTTAACCGCGCAATTAGAAGAAACAGTTTCTTCTTCTATTGTTTCATTTAAGAACTTACTAGGATACCAGCGAAATTTTTTTTTAAAGAAACGCTTTTTTTTTTTGGAATAATTCTTTAAAGCTTTTTTTGTAATTATACATTAAGTTGAAAACCAGTAAAAAGCTTGATGTATGAAAGGTGAAATTTTACTAAGAGTGTTTAAAGCAGGATTATTAATAACTTGAAAATTTTCAACCAAATAATAAAGAAAACAGTTTCCCTTTCTTTTGTTTCGCTTAAAAACTAATCACAGTACAAAGATCAATTTTTTTTTAAAAAAAAGGGAAAAGTAAACACAATTCCTTTAAAGTTTTAGTAAAAATATTTTAAAACTTTGAAGAGTTTGGAAGAAGAATAAGTGTTAAAAGAACTAGAAAGGAGATCAGAATGAGTTTTAACAAAAGTTTTTTTACAAACTACTTTTAACGAATTATTTTTAACAAATGAATTTTTGCAAATGAATTTTAGCAAATGAATTTTAACAAATGATTTTTGAATATTAAACTCAAAACTTATAAAAAAGTTGGCGAAACATTTTTAAAACATGATTTTTGATAATCAAAAAAATTTTTTTAAACAAACAATAGAAGAAACAGGTTTTTTTCTATTGTTTTATTTAAGAAATTATCAGAGGACCAAAGAATAAATTTTAAAAACCAGGAAATATTGCCCGGATTTAGGAATAATATCTTAGTTTTAGCCAAAAAATTTAAAAGCTTAAGTCAATGAGCTTTAAAGCATTAAAAAATTTCGTTGATAAATCACTCCTGAATCTCGTTGCAAACATAAATTTTAAAATATGATGCATAATCTTTTATAGATTGGTCAAGATAGTAGGGGCTATTTTTGATAGCCCCAGTTGAACTATAAAGAAAATCTGGATATTTTAGAGACTTAATAAAAAACATCCTCAACTTTTTTCTTTATTTAAAATTTAGATTTCTATTTCTTAAAAAAAAACATTCCTAAAACAAACATTTCAAAACAAGGAAACTTCAGTTTATGAAAGGTTAAAATAAATTTCGAAACATCATTTGAATAAAAATAACTGCCAAAATGCCCATGACTTATGGCCAAGGTTATCTGAAAAGTAATTTTTCACTGATTCAAATAAAAAAAAAAATAGTTACGCAATAATTACCTGCAAAGATTTATTGCTAAAGATATACAGTAGTAAAGATATAAAGATATACAGGAACTAGCGTAACTGTAACATTTGTCAAACTATGAGATAACTTTTTCAAGTTAAGTATCACAGGAGTTTGCCTATTGGGGATGAGGCCAGATCATTGGGAGCTAGATCAGGAGAATAGGTTGGATATCAAACACCTCTTCAGGGTGGATGTCAAACAAAAGTAAAACTTCTGTACCTTCAGCGAGGAAATTTCTAAAGTTTTAATTGAGTTCTGTTTTTGCTCATGTTCTATCTGACAAAACTTTTCCACAGCAGGCATCTCTAGCACGATGGTTTCATTTCCCAGTGGCAGACTTGACTCCTATGACATTCAACTACAAAAAACTTGCTCCACATTACAGAGCTGTCGAAGCCAGAGATAGAACTACATCATTGAGTGGAATAACTCAATCGTCATAATTTTGTGGTTGATAATGGCAACTAGTTGTTTGCACTGTTCCTATTGGACGATTCGTATTTCCATTTTAATAGAAACGTATTCCTATTGGTTCATATGTAACTCATTGATCATTGATGGATTTTTAGTGGACGGGGAAGCGAAATAACGTCAGTTTAGACATCTCCATGAACAATATTATAATCCTGTGGTTCTTATATAAAAATGTGGCGGAAATATTACTGTATCTTTTGCAATAAATCTTTCAGCGAAATTATGTTTTATTCCTCTTTTTAGCTGAGAGAAACTTATATACTTCAAACTCATAAACTTATAAACTCATAAACTTCATCATATTTGACAGAGTGCTAGACTTAAAAAAAATAATAAAAAAATAATAATCATCGAAGATGATAGCTATCTTAAATAATAAGACCATGGTTTAAAAAATACAAGTAATGCTTTTTTTTTCCTTCTTTTAAGTTTTTCTGTTAAATACAGATTGCATGAACCTTTGACACTTGAATATTATTTTCAACTTTTACTTCTCCAATTCTTTCCCTTCTCTGCTTTTGCGCACTAATTAGTTTAAAATTCCATATGATTCTAGTATCTTGATTACGTAGTATGATTAGGCTCATGCAATCTTGATAGCCACGTTAATCTTTACAATTAAGCAACAGGGAATACTTGCAATCATGTAATGATATAGAAATTATTAGGAAAAATTATGGGAAAACTGGTTTTACAAGGATTTTTATAGTCATAAGAGCACATATGATAAAAATATCTGGGGAAATGTTGTGATTTTGGAGTTATTTCAAAAATATGAATTCAAGCCAGGGAAAATTAGAAAATGAATAGCTCACATATAATCAAAATCTTTTAAATTCTTAGTTCACATAATGCGTCACATCAGTTAAAAATGCAAATTGTTTTGCACCCATTATCTACAAAACATGTCAGGAAAGATGTCATATAATCTTGTAAAGTTTCCCAGATCCAATTATTTTGCTCTTTCATTTTATAAATTAGGGTATTCTACGGCGGGGCTTTATAGAATTTACTAATTTCTTTTGAATTTTGTGTTTCCATTTTTCAGATAAATACTGGATCACTAACTAATAATAAATGCATCTACTGCCCATTTTTAATTCCTTTTTTACATTTCAAATAACATTCTCGAAATTATACATGGTGCCCATTCGTGGATAATTTCATAACTGAAAATCTCGGATGCAAAAGATGATACAGGAATGAAAAAAATGGTACGTATATTCAGAAAGCTGTAAATTTTTTGTGCAGAAATTTTGGAATTTAGTTATAAAAGTTGCTAAAAGATGGCGATATATACTGAACATCGGTTTTGAAAACAATGCAAGTACTGTGGTACTGTAATTTAACTTGTGATATTCCAGTCATAAAAACACACAGTATTCATGATGCTTAAGCCTCCTTACCAGGAACGATAACCTGCTTTCAAGCTTCAACGCTAGGACTGATCTCTGAGATCATCAATGGCGCCATCTGTTGGAAATTTTTGTAACAAAATTCCAAATTTTCTGTATAAAATTTTTGCAGATTTTACAATAAACATACCGTTTAATTCTTTTACAACCCTTTGTTTTTGAGATTTTTAATTTTGAAATTAATCAGTCCTCCGCTGGACACTCAGTAGCAAAGGAAAACCTACTTTACCAATACGAATAACATTTTGATAAAAAAAAACAGTTGCCATTACCATTTCCTTTGTGGAATTTTTCTGGTGAAGCATGTCCTACATGACCACCAGCTCGTCTGTTGAATTCAGCCACAAGTGCACCATAGGGATCTCTGATAAGAAGGACGGCCTTTTGAAATTTAAGTCTCGTTGCCTCTCCCCATTCGTGGGTTTTTATCAACAGCACTGAACCATTTGCAATGCTCTCTGCCGGAAATCCATTGCGCTTCAAAGAATAGTCTCTATATACACTTCCGGTCAGGTAACCTTAAAAGTAAAAATTAAAATAGCTATTATAAATAATATTTTGAGCTATAAATTGAAACTATTTCACAGTATATTAGAGAGACCATGTTACCTAGTGCTCCATAAATGACCAACAATTTGAAAAATCAATTAACGAAAAAGGAAAGGATGTGCTGCTTTCTGTTTAGGAAACCAAATATTTATTCTCACCATGTTACAAAATTAGTAACTAAGTTTGTCAAAAGAGGGCAATGCCAACTCCTAATCATTACAAAGCAATGTTTTTCAAAATACCCGTATAACCACAATTGATAGCAACGACGTGGCAAAATCTCTGGACAAAATTAAAAGATGCCCATACAACTATTTCACTTAGATTGGTCTGACATGGAACATAAAAACTCTTTTTCAGATTTCCTGAAAGCAGTGCCATCTTTTGTAGAAAATTCAAACTATACTTGGAATTTAGTTAAGATTGACTTTGGTTTTCTATCCTAAACAGAACGCAATAAACCGTGGATTCATTTCTCCATCTATTTTTCAGCGATCACCGGTGATCCCTGTGGCTCTACGAACAAACTTAGTGCCAGTCACCGGTGAACCCCATGGCATTCAATGTGTTAATTAAATAGACACTAAGGGTTTAATACTCTATCGATTTTTGTTGTGATCGTATAGTTAAGAGTTTTCTTACTTTAATCAAATTTTTCATATATATATATCAGTTATGAGTTAAAATTATGCAAGATATTTGAAGATACACTTTTGATGATTTTTTTAAAGGATCTAGTTGTACTTGATGACTGCAACTTTGAAGGAACTAAAAAAAAACAAGATTAGGACCTTCAAGCAAAAATGTGTACCAACTTATTGAAATCTTTTTCATTAAAAACTCAAACTTTATTTCTTCAAATAATTGAAATTGATATAACGATTTATTTAATATTAAATAAATTGTATAACAATTGAAATTGTATAACACTTTATTTAATATTAAATAAATATTAAAACTTATGTATGTAGCTTTGGAACACGATGTTGAAAAAAAAAATGCAATCCATCGTACACATTTTGGCAAAGTAATATTGCAAAGTAATAATTTTCAAAGACTTAATATTTAACTTAAGATTTAAACTTAAGATTTGTCATTTATTTAATAATACGATAAAAAAAAATTAAGAAAGTAAAATGACTCTTTTGAAAAAGGTTATGCGAACAATTATCTTCATAAAAAATTTTAATTAAGAAATGCAATAAAAAGACTTAAGTACTTTGCTACTAAAATAAAGTAAACGGGAGAAAATCAAAGTTAACTGGAAAAAAAAAGAAAGAAAAAGAAAAGTTAACTTTTAACTAAAACTTAGAAAAAAAAACATTTAATTTTCTCCTATTTCATGTTTAAAAAAATGAAATAAAAAATAGGGAGAGAGAAAATATTTCCTTAGTTATTCGCTTGTGAGAAAAGTTGTTAAAATAAAAACAATGGCACAAAAGATAGATAGTAATAAATTAAATCAACTTTTAGAATATAAACTTAGTATTATTTTTTAAAACACTGAAAAAAATCTTTAAGCCGTTAAAAGTTATTAGTTATTGTTAATGATGTTCATCAGTTCTAAATCATTCTTTTTTTCTTCCCACGTATTTGTATCTTTTTTTGCGTATTTGAATCTAGAATTTCAAGAATAATTGCAATAATGAAACAAACATCAGAAAAACATATGGCTATAACACTTTTGTTTGTCTTAAAATGACTTTGAAAACTATTTGAAGATTTGTTAACAAATATTACTGATTATAATAAATTATTATTACTATTATTATTGATAATCGACATGTAAGTTGGTTGATTGTTGAAGCAACTTATAACATAAGTTTAGTTTAATTAAAAATGTAAAACAATAATTAATTGTCTTTATACAACGTCGAGGGTATAACTTTATATAAACGTATATGTTTACAAAAACTAAACGAACCAGTAATTCTTTTTCTATTTCCAAATAATTTTTAAGGAATTTGAAATAAAAAGTTATTCATACAAAAATAATCAAATGATAAGAAAACATATTGCAATTTTTTTGCAACCAATTTACAGAATAAAATTTTAAATGGCAAATTACGAAATTTGAGCAAAATAGTTCCTGAGAAATCTAATTTTAAAAATATGACCTTTTCAAAATTCAATTCCTCGAGAACTATTCGACCGATTTCATTCAAAATTTACATATTGCCTTTTAAGAATTATATTCTATAAAATGATATAAAAAATTGTGTACCTTACAATTCAAAATATTTTCGACTATTATTAAATAAAATTTTAAAAAATTATAAATTATGAGAAAAAGTTATATTTTTCTTGGAATTATCATTGAATAAACAAATTTTATAATTGTGTGATAACATTTTTCAATTTACGCAATTATAAAAAAAGTTTTTTGCGTATTAGGAAGCGCTATTTTCGTCGATATAATCGTGAGAGCTGATGACGAGATTATATATTTTCATTGCTAAATTATATATATCCAGAAAAAGTAGTTTAAAACCCTTTTTTTTTTCAATTTTTCAATCCATTAAAAATTTATCAATAATTGATTATGTAAATTAAATAAATTATTTCAAATATGAATAACTCTTTATCTTAGATCTAAATAATTGCAAATTTGAAAAAAATTTTTTTTTTGGAAGTGAGCCGTGTTAGGGACATTTTACCTTTAACGCAGAAAAACACATTTATTTTTCATGTTGTATTTTATAAGCATAAATTATTAAAATGTTAAATATAATATTTTTTACTTATTTTGACCTAAATAAATACAAAATGAAAATTACGTTTAATAAAAATTCTGCGTCAAAGGGCAATATAAGGGCAAGCATAAAATCAAGATTACTCTATTTTTCACATACGCCAACAGTTTAAACTTTCAGAAACTCCACCTAATGTATCAAAAATTAACATAACCTTCGTTCTATTTGCCTAATTAAAACTTTCTGTAAAACCTAAACTACATTTGATAAACCACTTCTGTGACCGAAAGAGATAAAAATGAAACTGAAATCGCAAAATAAACGAAGCGAAATAACTAACTAAGATAAATGATAAGTCACGCCTATTTTAAAACTTTTCCAAATTAAATGCATTGGAGGAATAACAATCCGAATATCAGATAATTTGTTATTTTCGCTAGAATAAATTCCTCAGCTGAAAATGTGTGAACGGTCATGGATGAAGTGTGATAAAATACCTATTACACGCGACTTTAAATATCACAGGTCATTATAAGCGCTAATGCAAAATTCTCTTTATCCCTATTAACATCCAATGCTTTTGAAGCACATCATTTTTTAAGCCATTCATTATTCTTACAGAAAGAAGTTTTGAAAGCAAATTATCCGAATTTCCAAATAGCTTTCCGGCCCCAAATAGTTCGCCAAAGTTAATAGAAATTAATTTTAAACCATCTGTATTAGTTAGTGATATTCTTTCTTCGCATCTACGTAGACGCCATTTTGGCTATGGCTAAAATAGATTTCTAATAAGTCTCATAAATGTTGACCTAGACCAAATGCATATTCCTGGCTTAATTATCAGTTTTTGATAAAGGGAAAAAATGAAGTAAGATGGACGTTTAATGTTGAAGCGCTAGTTTTGATTTTATACTTTATTTTATTTTATAACCGTCGTTGAGCAGCTAACCCAACTTTATGGGTTTACGACTACGAATGTTCAACTCCGTAGCCTTGTAATTTTGAACCCAATCCAGAAGACAAGGGAACTCCTGGATCGAATATTGGGAAAATTTTGCCTTCATGGAGGACTTTTTTTGATGGAGCTAACCCGCATTTGCGTTACACATAGAAGACCACGAGAGCCTCCCACGGTTAGCCTTACGGCAAGGGGACTCTAACCTATGATCTGTCTACCACTGAGGATATTTGCCGTAAACACTGTGGTCGGTGCAAGCCGGATGCGGAAGTCGTATCGACTCTGATTCGAACGCTCTATCCCCTGAGCCATCGTGACACTGATTTTATATTTACATTAAACTTTACTCGGTTTTTATATTTTACCACGAGGCTAAGCCTCCTATTCGCTGCCTGCCCACCAACCCCAAAGATTGATTCGCAATAATTTTTGTTTCTTTGCACAGAACAGTTTTTTTTCTACGAAAGTTAAAATAATTCATTTAAAATATATGTGCTACAAAGAATTTTGTTTGCTTACGCTTGTGCACCCCCCTTCCCATGTTTAACATTCACTTCTTAAAATTAAATGTTCTAGACGAATTTGATCGGTAAATAGTATGATCGGTAATAGTATTAAAATCTATTAGTGAACATTAAGTGATTTTGCTGATTAGTCATTTAAAAAAAACATTTAAAATTAAAAGGTATATTTTTATTACAAGTTTTTTGAATTCACAACCGTAATTTAATATTTTGGTTTCCAAACAGACTGGCATAACTGTGAATAAGTTTAGACACGAATTATAAAAAGTTATTCTTAAAAAATAAATTAAATGCAATAAGGTAATATCATAGAATTACGTTATGATAAAGAAACAAATCTTCTTGTTTTAAACTCTTTAGAAAACAATCTTTTAGGAAAGAATCAAAATAAAAACTTTGCAGAAAAGAATAAGAAAAGTAAATATTGAAGGTAAATATCTTTTAAATTTAGGATACAGAAATATTTGAAAGGAAAACAATACCTTCATGACTTTTATTAATTTAATGCTGATGATAAAGTGGATCCTACCTTGTGATTTTCCGACCAAAAAAATTTGCCGACAACAATGGAAAACTACACCATCATTAAATTTTTTTATATATATAGAGTTACAAATTCTAATGCTGTTGATATGTATATGATGCACTATGCTTTTTTTATATTTATTTTACTTTTACGCTAACTATAAAAAATCCAAAAATTCTAATCCTCGAAAACTTTAAAGAGTTTAAAAGTTTGTTGCTAAGTATTAAGAGAAGTAAACTATTTAATTCACCCAACAGTTTTCCAGTTCTAAATGTTTTGCCAAAGTTACAGAAATTAATTTTAAACTGTCCGTATTGGTTTAGAAGCATTCTTCCTCTGCATCTACCAAGACGCCATTTTAGTTGGTCCTAAAATAGAATTCTAATAAGTCTCATAAATATTGACTTAGAGCAATCACATATTTGCTGGCTTAATTATCAAGTTTTGATGAAGTCCAAAATTGTTTACGAAATCAAATATCAAACCGCTGGTTACGAATTGAATCTGGTTTTCTAATTTCAATTTTAATGCCATAGTCACTAGGATTCGATCTGTTTAATGTTTATCTTATTTTAAAAATATGCAATGAGAGATATGAAATAAATTAGAAATGTATATCCCCAGAAAACAATAGTTTTAATAATTAAAAAAAAAAAAAGTATTTTTTTTATATATTTGCTCATGGTGTTATTTTACTGAATTCGGAGTTCGTAGATCAAATATGCTGCTTAAAATCACGTAAATGCTTTCTTGCTGACATTTTTAGTTTTATTTCTTTCTTTATTTTTTTAATACAAAATTCATCAGAAGGTCGTCCAAAATATATCCTTAGTGGTAGACGGTTCATGGGTTAGAGTCCCCTTGCCGCCCGGCTAACTGTGAGAAGATTTCATGATTTTTCTCTCTCTGTAACGCAAATACAGGTTAGTTCCATCAAAAAGTCCTCCACGTAGGCAAATTTTTCACAATACTTGATACAGGAGTTCCCTTATTGATTGGGTTCAAAATTATAAGGCTACGGAGTTGAACATTAGTAGTCGTAAACCCCCCAAAATTGGGTCGGCTGTTCAAAGAAGGTTATAAAAACGAAAAGAAAACTTTTTTTGTAAAACACTATCATTTTGACTACTTTCTTGAAATAATTTATGTAAATTATTTAAGAAGAATAATTAATAGTACTTTCAATATAAATAGTCGAAGTTGAAACTTATATAGCTGTAATAACTTTTAATGAAGGTTACATAGAGTTATTGACAGTTTTGGAACAATTTGAAATAAATGTAGGCCCAACAGCCAATGAATATACTTCAAATGAAGATGACCGCCGCTACTCTAAAAACATATGCGCCACATGAAGGTAGACCGACAAGAAAAAAGGCTAGAGTAGCACTTGAGAGTGCTGAAAATGATAGAAAAGAAGTACATTATGGACCTGGCGTTGTTGCATTGTAGTTACTTGCAAAATTTTACATATTTACAGTGGTGGCCAAAAGTATGGACATTTTTTGAAATTTTCATGTTTTTCAACTTTGTGTGCTTGTAGAATATATTAATTTAAAGTGATACTTACACAATCAATACTTAGTAGGATAACCCTTATTTTTTAAGACAGCTTCACAGCGTCTTTTCATCGAGTGAACGAGTGTTTGGAGTTCATCTTTCGTAATCAAATGGTGCCAAGAATCAATTATAGCTTCAATAAGTTGTCTTTTATTGGGCGGATGTTTTTTTCGTACAAGAATTTTCAAACGTCGCCACAAATTTTCAATTGGATTAAGATCAGGGCTGTTTCCTGGCCATGGTAATATATCTATGCCTTTATTTTGAAACCATGCTTTGCATATTTTTGCTGTGTGGTATTGAGCTGAATCCTGCTGAAAAATAAATGGTGCGTTGTTGGGGAAGAGATCCCTGATGGAAGGTATCAATTTTGGTTTCAGGACAGTTTCGATGTATCTTTTGGCATTCAGGATGCCATCAATCACTTGAATTCGGCCCACACCATCTGCAGACATGCATGCCCAAATCATGACATTTGTTGGGTTTTTTGTAGTTGCTTCAATGCAACCAGGATGAAGTGCTTCTCTACGTCTCACGTATTTTTTACCAACACTACCTAAGAGCGATATTTTACTCTCATCGCTCCAGATTACTTGCTTCCATTGATTTTCTGACCATTCAATGTGTTCTTTTGCCCACTTAACTCGTTTTTCGCGTTGCTTTTGATTTAAATATGGGGTTTTTTTTCCGTGGAATTCTAGCTTGTAGTCCAAATCCTGATAACCTTCTTGTTATTGTTCTTGAACTTACTGCAATACCCGCTGCATTCATTTCACATCTAATGGCATCTGATGTAATTTTTCTATCGGTAGTAGCATTTTTTTCGGCCTGATTTGGCTTTATTTTCCACTGATTTCGTTTTTTCATAGCGTAAACAGAACTTTCGTACACCAGAACAAGTCACTGAACCACCAACTTGTCCTTCAATTTCAGCATAAGAGAGGCCATTTTCTCTCAATATGACAATTCGGCTTCTTTTTGTAGATGTTCAATTAGTTCTTCTTGTTGATGACATTGTTTAAAATTAGTTTAATTTAAAAAAAGGACTTTAAATATTCAAAAACAGCAATACTCTATTTCATTGTACTAGTATGCATCATTCCGCAAAATATTTCCGCAACAATAACTCTTTTACCATCTAAATAGCCTAAACTATAGTTACAGACATTTGATTGGTCTTAAGAGTAGTGTTTGTGATTGGCTAGTACGCTTTTATTACAAAACACGTCCTAATTCAAAACGATTAGTGTTTGTTTGCTTTACTAAAATGAGCATAACTTTTTTTGTAATACAGATATTTTAATTCTGTTTTTGTTATTGGATTTTACATTAAATTTCCTTCAATTTGATAAATGTTTGTATTTAAGTGAAAATTAATATATTCTTCAAGCACACAAAGTTGAAAAACATGAAACTTTCAAAAAATGTTCACACTTTTGGCCACCACTGTATATGGATTACTGATAGCAAAACTTTAAACGCAATTTGCTCGAAAATATGCTTTTCGGACTTGCTGCATTTCTAACTAGTGCAATTTTCAATCTCTTTACTTCAAATTTTGACACAATGTTCAGAATAAATACAGTTTTTTGCTGCACGTAGAGATTTTATAATTGGTTAGATTGGTTTTGAGTAATCCGCAAAAATATAACTTATTGTTTGTCATTTTTTTCATGTTATTTTCAAAACACTTCCATTTTGTGAAGAAAAAAAAAATCTCTTAAAACTCCTGGAAGCAATGAAAAGTACATTGATGCAGTTTTAAAAAATCAAAATGGAATCAAATTTGGATGGATTTTTCCCCCCAACTTATGAGTTAAGCAAGTTGATTAAAGTAACTTAAAAAATAAGTTATGAACATTTAATTATATAAGCGTTATTTTTAAAAATTTTTGTATTTGTTAATATGATAAAGTGAAAATATGTACAATTGGATAAAAAGTGTATTAAGTTAAGTTAATAAATATTTTTGTAAAATTCGTTAAAAAATCCTTTTTGCTTACTAGCTTCTACTGTGTTGTTTCCCCTTTAATATTAATTTGAGACCCTTAATGTGGATACTTTTACTTCATTTTTGACAAGTATACTAAAAATACACAAATTAGGATGGCCGATGAGTGTCACCCTGTATATTACAATTTGTAACTACGTGGTTTTCTCATCAGGCCTCTGTACATACTCTTTTTAGCACTTATTAGTTATCGAGGCAATGAAACCAAGTTCGCCAACCAACACTCAAAGAACATCGCCAAAGTCTGGTTTTCATTGGTGTACTGGCTATCAATAGCCTACATATTTGTATCAAATACAGAAATATGGCGATGATTAATGATGACAATCAATATCGATTGAGAAATTGTATAATGTAAAAAAAATATTAACTAGTTAAGTTGAAAAATATATATGGTGGTATTTTATTAAATATCGATATTTTTTTGAACAATATATCGCTATACTAAAATTTGACACTTAATGGTAATAGAGACTAATACTCGGGTTGGCGACAAATAAGAAAAGCTGTGGCCAACAGATGGTTTTTATTACCGATAAGAACTCTCTTAATAATAAGCTAACTTACTCAGAAGGAAAAAAAAACATCAGCGTGGTGCTTTTTATAGATAACATATTGTCTATCTTTTTTAAAATCTCTCTCGTAATGCATTCACGAAAATATTGCTCCTTAAAAATTTTTTCTTAATCTTATGAACATTTTTACTTCTATGAAAACATTACCAAAATAAAATCGCGATTAGTTAATTCAATTTCCCCCCGATAACGAAACCGGGATCATTTGAAAATGTTTTGCGAATAAAAGATAAGTAAATAATCTGCGACAAGCTACAGCCTATGGTACTATAATTTAAAGTTTTTTTTTATTCTTTTTACTGCTACTGCGATAGAAAAGTCCAAAAATTCTAAGCGTTGATAATTTAAAAAGAATTGAAAGTCTAAAAAAAATATTGCTTTGTGAGTATATTTTAAGAGAGGTTTGATGGCTTTTTAAGTACTTTTTAATCAATTTAAAAGAAAAAAAAATTATTAATGTTGGTTCAGCACAAGTTATAATATCGATTTATATTACGGGGAAAAACATAATTATTCTGCAATGCTCAGAAAGTCATAAAAATGCATATTGTATAAGTTACTATGAACGAAAATATTTTGAGGAAGCATAAACTAAAAACGTTAAAACACGCAACTTTCGTATTAAATTCTCTGTTCTTCAAGAAGTTAATTTGCTCTAATTGTCTGGAAAGCAGCATCACAATAAAGTTGGGCTTTTGTGTATTTTATTATTCTTCGAAGACGCAGTGCCCGAAAATATTTTGCACAAGTTTGGGTAATATTTTTTACAAGTTTATCGCTTAAAACTATTTTAAGATCCTGATTAGACTTTTTAAGAGTCACTTTAAAAAAAAAAGAAAGTAAAACAGGGTTGAATACTTCATATTTATTGAATTCGTTGAAATGGTAAACTGTTAGAAACATTGTTTTTTTTTTTTCTAGTTTTGTGAAAAACTAACTTTTTTCTGAGTTTCGGGTGAGCCAACATGGCTCTCGCAAAAAGAACAACTTTAGTTTATACTTCAACTCACAACTTCACTTTAAACACTCGAATTCTAACGAATATATTTTTTTACGCAAGAATAAAAAATAAACCACTTGTCTAATAGTTTTATACAAAGAACATATCTGAACATTTCAACAAAATCAAAAATGTCAAGTATCCAATCTTGAACGATTTTTTTTTAAAATTCTCTCTTGAATGTTCAGAAAGTAAGATATTCGATTTAAGTAACCAGATAATTTTGAAAGGTGGCCAAGCTGGTTGCCAAAGGCGGCTAGCATAATAACAATAAATAAAAATGCCTTCGGATATTTTCTCAACATAATCCTACAATTTAGTGTACGTTAGAATTATAAAATAAATATACACATTTAATTAAAACAAAACGTTATTTATTTATTTTTAATCACTATTTAAAATTCCATCCAACTAGTAAATTTCAGCTAGCAAACTTCAACTTTACAACCATCTTAAATGTCATTTGAAATAAAAAAAATAAAAAAAATTGCTGCTGGGAGAGAAAAACCAATTGCAGATTTAAAATCAAAATCATGAAAATATCCAAAATCCGTTAAAAAAATCTTATGCAACAGGAAAAAAAAATATTGTCCAGAGTAATTAGTTAAGCGTTATGTTTATTTTGTGCACTTAAAATTTATCCACAGCTCTTGTATTTTAGCCTTGAAATTTTTTTAAAACTATTTTCAAGTTTTAACTATGTTTATTTTTTTAAATACCTAAAAAAGGACTTGTTCAAACATATGTTTTGTTAATATAAGCATTTCGTTTCATATTTATCAGTTTTTAGTAACGTTTTGCATGAAAATACAAAAAAAAAGTTATTATTTATTTTCCAAAACAAATTATGTAAAATATTGTAGCACATTCTTTAACATTCGTATTTAATGTTTCTGAACAATGCACTTAATTTGAAGACAGTTTATGAAAGAATGATCTTTAGTGTCCATATCTGGCAATAAGTTTTCATGGAAGACTGACTCAATTTAAATTCTCCATCGAAAACTCTGAAGTATTTTTTATTTCGTAGTCTCTTTTAGTTCGTTATATAAAGCATCATTCAAGAGACACAAAGAAAGTCCCTCACAGACTATCAGACGGCCCACATTCTGAAAACGGATATTGAAAAGACCAGCCATTAACCCTTTTCAGAAGGTTCAGCCAACGTTAAAAGTGAGGATAAATTGACGAATTGGGAGATCGTCATGACTGACACTATTCATCAATTTTCTGTGACAATATGGATGCGGAAAGTGTGTCTCCTTAATCGATTTCTGGAACTTAAAAAATCTTCCGAAATGGAGAAAGGAACTGGTTTGAGAAAAAACGATTAGACGTGTTTCGTAGTTTTAGTGTAGTAGTTTTAGTTTTGTAGTTTAGTTTTATCGATTGACGTATATCACTACGGAATTTCCGTAGTCTCAGGAAATATTTTTATTAAAGGTGGCAAAGGTAATGTATTGATACGCTATAAATTAGAAATAAAAGAATTTTTCCACATTTGCAAATAATTAATTTGAAGAGTAGACAATTAGTCATGCGCTACTGATAAATTACATAAAAATTACATTCGATTTTAACGTTTTTGCTTTTATTCATTACCCCTGGAAACTACTACTATTATTACTATTACTACTATTACTACTATTATTACTATTATTACTACTATTATTACTACTATTATTACTACTATTATTACTATTATTACTACTATTACTACTATTATTACTACTATTATTACTATTATTATTATTACTATAATTACTATTACTATTAATATTACTACTATTACTACTACTATTACTATTATTACTAATTATTACTATTACTAATATACATAATATAGGAAAATGTACAGAAACCTCAAATGTTGGTGGGTCATCAATAGATCAATCTATTGATCAGCAGATGAGAAATCTATTGATAAATCAATTTCTTGCTTTTAGAAGTATTTAAATGTACCTCACGCAAAGTTTTAGCAATTCGATAATATATTACTTAAATTATATGTTGCACAATTTGTTTTTGGATACCATTCTTCAGCAAGTACAGTGCGCAAAAAAAAATAATGAATCATCCTGTATAATTTTTTTATCTCATGAGCGGATTTTCACGAACTAGGACACAATCTTCATGGTTAAAACGGTCATCTTAAGTTTGTTAATGAGGACGATAAGTTAAGACAGTAATTTCTCTGTATAAATATATCTTTTTGTTCCACGGATTATGACATCTATCTCTCAAAATATAATGTAATCGCAATCCGAAAAATATGTCCCCAATAATTAGCACAGTAGAGCAGTTTTTTTTAAAATTCGATTTCTTATGAGCTCATCGACCGATTTCAGTCAAATTTTATATTGCTACATAAAACTACATTTAATTGATTAAAATTAAATGTAGTTTAAAAATATTATAAAATATCTTTAAATTGATTTTAAAATTTCTGTAAACCGTACAGCTCAATTTTTTTTTTTATTTTTACTTTTATTAAATAAAATAATAAAAAATAATAATTATTAAAATTTGTTTTTGCATGGAATTATTCATAAATAAACAAGTTTTATGATTGTGTCCTAAATTTTTTTTAATTTGCTTAAAAAGTTCTCGCGATATGGAGAAACAAGCAAAAAATAAAATTTACATTAAGGAGCCAAAACTTTGTATTGCTCTCCAGACGGTTTTTTTTGGCACTGTACAGTGCAAAAAATTAAAAAAAAAGCATCGCAATAACTTTTGATATAGTATTCGGACTTTTACATTGTAAAACGATCTATAGTAATCTGTTTTTACGACAAAATATTTGAGACACTCCTGCAATAGTAATAATTACATGTGTGGAAATACAATATGAAAAATATATTATGTAGAATAATTTTTGTTTTTACGAATGATTTTGTTTGTGAATCCATATTTTATTCCTTTTATCTATTTTTTATTCCTTTTTACTTGTCTATTTAGCTTTCTCACTTTGGCAACAATTTTGTGGATTAGCTTGTATATATTTACAAAATAATGAACCAATTAATTTTTCAATGAGTTACTCGTCTTTTTTTTTAAAAATTTTCTCAGGTATTTTTGTTTTTGCTTGTTTTTGTTCACCTTGGATACTATTGCTAGTATTAATATAGAAAATAAGCAACTCTCAAAAATATCTCGAGCAAGCAGCCATTAGCATGAACGCTTAAACTTACATGCTTATAAATTCTCACATGGGCTAATAAAAACTGAAACAAACTTAACTATAAAGAGGACAGAAACTGTTTTTCTTTAACTTCACTATAAAAAGTGTACCAGGCTCAAAAATCAAGTGACAGAGCAGTCATACGCATTAAAATAGAAACAACGTCTAATTTGTCTCAGCTTACTTTAAACAAACACACTGAGATATGTTTTTGCTTTAATTATGCTTGTCACTACTCAGATTCTATAATAAAGAATGGTTCATATAAATAAACTAACTAATGCTGCTTACACAATAGTTTGCAATATTCTATATTTTAATTTTAATATTGCTTGAACTTTATAAAAACTCTTAAATATACGAACAAAACTTTAATTTATGTCATAATGCGCAGGTTAAATATAAATTAAGAACTAGATTTTAATTTTAATGATGCTTAATAATTACCACAGGAAATATATAAGCTTAACCAGCTAAGACCGGGCAACTATATTTTTTTAAACTTTTTCTCTCTATTCATTTTGAGAATTTGTTAGAATAAAGGGGTTATGAATTTATTTCTGTAAGAATAAAGGTTATGAGTGGCATCAAACACTAAAATTTATAATTTTCTATTGTATAAATTTTAATGCTTAAATATTGAATGCAAAGTTTTTAAATCAAAAACTTGACAAGATGTATAGGTTGCATATTTTAAAATAAAAAGTGTATCAGCATCTAGATAAAGTATACAAGTATCTAATGAGCGAGCAACGATATTCAAATTGCGAAAGCAGTTGCGAGGGTTAACAACCGATCGAGCAGGGGATTGAATACAAGTATTTTCATATTTCAATACTTAATTGTGATATCACTGTATAAAATTAGCTAAGTTAGTACAAGAAGTTTACTAATGAAAGCACTACGTACTTGTTTTTATTATTATATATATATTATTATATATATTATTATGTATAATAATAATAAAAAAAAGACCATCGATATAACTCAATTGTGAACTTTATTTTCTACAACATACGTTCAAAAGGTCAAACTTACTTTATTCTTGTTTTGCGTTAGATTCAAGATATAATACGATCTCTTTGAAATTAGTTGATCAAAAATTCATAGACAATTTTTTTGAGAATACATACTTTCAATCCTATTCTTAGACATAGGGTTGGCTATGCTTTGCTTTATATTGTACTTCCTGATAAGCGATGCCCGTAAGTAGAGTTGGACTTATGAATCATCAACGTGATTCTAAGCTATCAATCTTAGTGATTTGTATCACTGATTCAGTACAGTTTACTAAATGATTCAAATTCATATGTGATGGGATTCGAATCTGTTTGTAGAACTGATTTAAATCAATGTTTTAAAGTTGTTGATTTAGATCACTATATCAATATAAATTACAAAAATGACCTTTATATCTTCAAAACAATGCACACAATTTAATCTTTTGCAAAACTGATGAAAATTAAAGCTTTAAATTAGTTGATTCGGATCATTATATCAATATTAATTATGAAAATCATATTTATAACTTCTCTATATTTTCAATACTATGTTTAGACATTGATCTTGCTCTATTACCCATTTTTTAATTAAAAATAATAATATTTATCACATATGTTTTTTTTTTTTTTTCAGTTGATAAAAATTCTGCAGTTTTAGGAACGTTTTCAATTGCACATTGATTCGAAATAGTCTCAATTGAAGCAGTTTCATTATTGATTAATTATGAATTAAGGAATTATTTACGAATTAAATCTGTGTTAAGATAAAAAAAAACAATTACTTAATCCAAAAATTGAAGCAAGTGATTCGTATTAGCTTCAAGATGTTTCGAATAACCAAATCCTTTCAGACAATGGCGCAGTTAGTAAGATTTTCTGGGTGGATTTGAAAGTTGGTAGTTTTAATATCTATAAATTTTCAAAAAAAAAAAAACAAAAAAAAATCAAATAGGGAAAGCCTTTAAAGAGCAAACTATATTTGTATATAAATAAAAACCTACTTAATACACGGCATAAGCCATTTGTATTAAATTTATGGTTAACATTTGTATTAAATTAATAGGAGAAAAACTAAGTGGAAAATGTTTGTATATTTTCAAAAAAAAAAAAAAAAGTTTAACTTTATTTTATCTAGCATTTATTTTCTTTAGTTTGACAATCTACCCTTAACAATCTAATTTTCAAGAAAATGGTCAGAAAAGTGCCTATTTTTTTACGAAAATTGTATATAAAAAACGGTGTATGTACAACATATGTATTCCATTTTGACTTTATGCAATTTTTTAGCTTGAAATTTAAAACTCCATATATACTACATACGTTCATGTATACAAGTGTTTCCCAAAGTGTGGTACATGTACCCCCAGGGGTACGAGAACAGTTTAGCTGGGGTACGCGTTCTTATGCGAAGTATCTTGCAACAAAAGAAAATCTCAAAGAATTTTATTTAAAAAGAAAGCTAGCCAGGAGAATTTACGAATGCGTATTTTTCTATTGGCTATCTTTTGCAGAGTTAACAGTTAATAATTAGTGGTGTCAACTGCCAGTTGTGATTTAAAACTTTTCTGCCTTTTTTTATAGTAAAAATAAACATATTTTTGAAAAATAAATTAATTTTTTTATTAGTGGTTCACAGCGTTACGAAAAATTTAGAAAGGGTACACAAAAGTCATAGGTTTGGGAAACACTGATGTATACCATATTAAAAAATATTTTATCATGGAACACAAACCACGTGTATTCACAAAGAGCATAAGTAGCTTAGCCAAGAGTGCAAAATACATATATTTGGATAGTGCTGGCTTCTAGTTTCAAATAAATTATCTTCAGTTAAATTTAAAAAATGTCTGGGGCAGCCATCTAGTGTATAAAATAAGAAATGAAAAAATTCCTTGTTCGGGATATATCTAAATCTTTTTGAGCATAATTTTTAAATGCTATAGACCGGAAATATCACGGGCATGACAAATAGGAAACGAAAGCTCACTCCTTGATTTCGACCGGAGCGAGAGGGAAAGGGTTAAATTAAAACTTGAAATTTTAATGCTTGTACTTATTCTTTTATCATACATAATTGACTCACCCTATTAAAACTTAGGAATTTTCTTTTTTATCACTTTTCTTTTGTTTCACACTTTTCTACATTTTTGTTTTGTTAAAACTCTTCATATTTTCAGATAATTGTATGATTTTTAATTATCATCATACAACTCCTAAAGGGTGGAGAGAAAAAACGGATTTTCCTGAATAACTCTTGATCGGATCTTTACGTTCCAGGATTCAGTCTAAATGGCACAAATATGCTAATTAATAAGTGCAGACGATATTTTAAGTCACGAAATCAGGCATAGAAACGTACTTTCTCTGAATAAAAATACCTTTTGTTCGACGGATTTGGATTTCTGATCCCCAAAATATAGGGGATAACTACAATCTGGGAAATATAGGCCGGGATACCCTGGTCGGTAGGGCGCTGGGCCCATGTTTAAGAGGTCGTGGGTTCGATCATCGCCGGCCGAAGACTCCCAGTATAGTAAATGGTGACTGATGCACGTTAAATCTGTCGAGTCTCAAAGTCCTCCATGTTCCCATAACAAATCAATACCTCTGGGGGTACTGATCCAGGAGTTTCCTTGTCTTCTGGATTGGTTCAAAATTACAAGGCTACGGAGTTGAATATTAGTAGTCATAAGCCCATGAAATTGGGTCGGCTGTTCAACGACGGTTATAAAATAAAATAAAATCTGGGAAATATGGTACCAATAGATTGGTCAGGAGAGTGTTCCAAAGTTTAAAAATTTTACTTTTTGCGTATTTCGCTATATCGCGAGAACTTTTAACTCGAATCGAAAAATTTTTGCACACAATTATAAAATTCATTTACCCAAAGATACTTTCATGCAAAAAATAACTTTTGGTAAATATTTATTATTATTTTACGTAATAATAGTCGAGAAAAATTTGATTTGCATGGTATACAATTTTTTGCATAATTTTAAAAAAATATAGCTCTACACGCCAAAATACAAAATTTAGGCGAAATCTGTTAGACAGTTTCTGAGAAACTGAAATGTAATTTTTTTTTTATATTTGCGATTTTTGTTAACATTTTAAGGAGAAAACTTTTTTTTTTTTTTTTTTTTTTTTTTTTTTTTTGCATTGTGTCTATTTTAGTATTCCATTACAATTTTTATAACCATTATGCAACTTCTTTTGAATTAAATCTCTTTTTCCGATTGCTCAGCAACTGATTCAGTACGTATATATGATTTTTGGTAGGGATTTTAATTCCCAAATATCCCCTACTACTCCACTGCACTCAATTATTTGAAATATTTTAGAATCAACAAATAAGAAGCCAACTCTGCTATAAAAAACAAATGACACTAGGGGAAAAAAATTACCTGTTTTCAAATTTATCGTGCATTGTGTTCAAGAAATAAAGTATTAAATTTCTAGCCAAGTAATGTCTACGTCAAAAATACATGTCTTAAAGCAAAATTATTTCAAATTAATTAAAATAATTAATTAATTGAAAAGTAATTAAAAATAAAAAATATAATTATTAATACAATAAAAATAAATAGAATAATTAATATAATAGTTTAATTTAAAATTGATTAAAATAATTCATTTCAATAAATAATTTAAAAAATTTAATCCCCGAATCCCCATCTACTGTGCCAGAGCTTACAGTCATTTGAAATATTTTAGAATCACAAAATCTCTAGTAAACTCTACAGTAGAATATAAAATGCCCAAAGGAAATTTTTTTTTCTAAGTTATCATGCATTGTGTTCAAGAAATAAAGTTTTATATTATAGTCAGGTAATGTCTACGGCAAAAATTCATATCTTGAAGTAAAAATAATTAATATTTAAAAATAATTGATAATAATTAAAATTTTTAATTCCTAAACCCTCCCTCTACTCCGCCACTGCTCTCATTTGAAATATTTTAGAATCACCAAATCTGTAGTGAACTCTACACTAAAATATAAAATGCACTTCACAAAGGAAAAAATTTATCTTTATTCAAAGTTATCATGCATTTTGTTCAAGTATTAAATTTTAGTCAAGTAACGTCTTAAATACAAAAAACAGTAACATAAAAAAAAACATGTCTTAAAGTAAAAATAATTAAAATTTTGAAAGTTAATTTCGCTAACAAGCTTTAAATGCCGTTGCCTTTAATATTTACCAATATAAAACGTTATAACTGCGAAAAACAATTAAAGCAACTTTTTTGCAACTGGATTTTTCTTTTATTCTACTTAAAATTTAGGATTAATCCAGATTTTTCTTGTTGACAGCTAAGCATTAATTCATTTTAATTATCAGTGCCAAGAAAGAATGCTAAAAATGTCACTTCCAAAAATGAAAAAAGGAAACGAAATTCATTAATTTTCTGAAAACTCTAATTAAATAATATTTACTTCCGGATTAACTATACTTGAGATGTTTTCGGCAATTAAGATAAAAAAAAAAGACAAAGTTTAATTTAGTAGAATCTTTGCTGTTCTAAATTGCACATTTTCGAAAGTGTGCCTTAGTAAAAAATATAAATATGAGAGGAAAATAAATCTTTAAAAAATATATCTCTATATTATTGTACATTAAAAGATAGTTGTATAAATATTTTGTCATTATTGTTGTTCTTTTATAAGACTGAAAATCATATGATGTGATCCTTAATTAATAAATAAGATCCGAAAATCTATAACCGTCATAAAACTGATGAAAGTTATAATTATAGATTTATCTTTAGTCGAACAATAATTTTATTCTTGCTTTATTTTCAATGTAGAGTTCTTGATTATACATTTGTGTATTTTATCTTAAACTATTTTTAATTATCATGCTTTTTTAATATTTCAGCTGTTTTATAATATTTTTATCTAGAAATGTAGTTAAAGTTGTGTCACTTTTGCTTAAAACTTAAAATTTCATAATTAAAGTACTGTTCTTTTATTACATCATAAACTACAATACAATATTATCTTATTGCACAACATTTTATGATAAAAATATTGAATTATCTCCTTACAATAGTTTAATGGCAATTAAAAAATATTTATTTTTAACTAAGATATGTTTATTTTTATGTTATATTTTTTTAAAAATTGTGTACAGTCAACATTTAAATTAAATTAATTAATATATAATATATATATATAAATTCTTTCCCAAAATTCGAAAAATAATTCAAATTCATGTAATATGAAATATGCGTAGGTTAAAAATATACTTTCCTATTTTTATTACATTTGTATATTTTTTTGTTGGTATCCATAAAGATTCCTTATTTATAATCAAGATCAAAAATATGTCTTTTGTGTCGACGCACCAAATCACATCTCGCTTTTGCAATACAGTGTAAGGCAATTAGCAAATAATTCGGCTGAAGATCTGCGTCCTTTACCATCCACCTACTTAAAAATGCGTTAACATATGCTTTCTGTTTTTCAAACCCACGTAACTTTGTAATAAAAGGAACGAAAAATACTCCCCTTTTAGAGGATTTAGAGTTTGGAAAACAAAAACATACTAACCTTTAAAAACGTACAAGGCATACCTTTCAAAATTTTTTTACAATAAAAATATTATTTAATTTAAACTTTCTGCACATGAAAAAAATAATATATAAACAATATTTTATTAAAGAAAAAGCTAAAAAATTTTAAAGTTTAGTCACTGAGAGAAACTGACGTAGGAAAAATATTATTACAATAGGCACAATCTCTAAAAAGTGAACGCATTGATCTTACAGTTATTTTTCACACTTTTCACGATAAAAATGATACTTCATTGGATAAAAAATTTGAAAAAAAGTAAAAAATTTGAAAATTTTGAGGAGTTCAATAAATATAAGGTGCATGCAATATTCGATAAAACTTAGGCCATAACAGTACCTTATAAAATTAGTTGCATTTAAAGAAAAAATATTTTTCTTTTAAAATCTCGTCAAATCTCTTTAGAGAAAAACGTTCAAAATTTGAACAAGATCAGAGCATTACTTTTTGAGAAACCATGTCCCCTAATTTCAAAAACTGAATTTTGAGGAAACTTTATTTTCTATTTTATTTGAACTTTTGCTTTTGGGGGTTATAATAAGAAAAATTTTCGTAGTTTTTACCTTTCTCCAAGAATTTCTACAGTTATTTAAAGATTTTGTGAAATTATTCTTGATGTGTTGTATTATTGCACTCAAATTTTAAAAAAAAATCATATATCTTATCGCTTCAGAATTTTTTTTTACTGAAACAGTATAGTTATTTCATTTTTGATTATTTGAAAATGTAAGTAAACTGAAAATATAAGAGTTAATACTAGAAAAGCGAAAAGAGGACAAATTTGTAACTTTTCAGACTTCTACTAAATTCCAAACATAAGTTTTCAAAATTATTTATTGCTAGATGAATGTGTCAAAATTAATGCAACCAAAGGGAACCAAATTCACTCAATTTGTGATATTTTTAAAAGTAACAAATTTGTCTTCCCTATTTTTCTAATATTAAGGATGTACTACTAAGTTCCTTTTGATCAGATAAAATAAAAAAAGAAACAATTTTCGCACTCGAAATATATTTATAATTTTAATTTAGATTATCACACATTTACTCGATTTTCAGATAATTATATTTTAAATTTAATTTATATTTGAAATTCTAATATCTTAAATAGAAAGACAAACTGATAATAGAAGGTGACTACATAAATATTAACCACATATTAAGATTAAGAACGTTCTTAAATGAAGAAATTCGTAGTAAAAAAGTAAAATAAAAAAAATTTAAAATCATATCAAAAATATTGGCAAAAGAAACTGAAAATAGATTTAAAAAACGAAAAATTTCTACATAAGAACTCACATTTTAAATCATAATTCAAGCATAATATGAAATTCTTGTTTCATAAGCCAAAATGTTTTAAATATCTACTTTCATCACTTAAAATCTACTTATACTCAATTGTTCATTTGATATAGTAGCTAAATATATATGTATCCGGCTAGATTTAAAGATCACAATATAAAATAAATTATGCTTGAAATAAATTATTAAGAATATGGGAAAGTCGAACTTAATGAAGTCCCACCAAGAAAATTAATTTTTATGAAATTTGATTTCGAACATGAATGCGTTATAATAAAATAATTATTTTCTTTTACATAATATATTCCTGCACATATCTCTAAGACAAATTGTTTTGGTATAGTAATAAGTTATAATAAATAAGTTTATTTCCTCAATTACTTATTTATTTACTTGATATAAGTAAATAAATTGAAAAAACTGTAATAAATTTGTGAGATTTTAGTAACTTTAATGCTAAAAATAATTCTTATTTGTAAATTTTGGAGATTTTATATTTTTTTGTTCATATTTTGTATATTAATTTATGTATCTTAATTGTAGGCGCTAACTGCAGTTTAAAAGAGATTGTTTTTTTTTCTTTCTTTATCTTTTTTCATCTATTATAGAGTTTATTTTTTATCTTTACATTTACGATACTTTTTTACAGTTTAAATTGTTTTTTTTTCTTTTTAATTTTATAACTGTTTTTGTAGTGGATCAATTTATGTGAAATTTTCTTAATGTTTTTGCCCTTTATATTTCAACTTAGTTCATCTATATTATGTATAAGAATCAGTAAAGGTGTCAATCAATTTTTCTTCTGTTCTTTAGTTAGTTGTTATTTTAGCATGTATCATTTATTTTTTTTTTTTTAATGAAAACTGAATTTAAATCTCTTTTAATATTCTAATCAAAAAGTTCATTTAGAAAATAATTAAAAATTTTAAGAAACATGTTATGTGCGATACATAATTTCAGAAAACTAATAATGTTTGAGATTTAATTTTTCTTAAAAAAAATTGTAAATAAATGAAATGGAGATTAAATTTCTTAGAAGCTTTATAAAAATTATAAACCTTTTTTTTAAAAAGTTTTTAAGGTTATTGTTGGCTTATTCCTTAAGAAAATGCTGATAATATTTTTAGGTAATAACAATTCGGGTTCAAGTAAATATTTTTTTCCACTTTTTTAAATAAATAATTTTTTTTATAGAATTAATATTTGATACGATTAATTTTTGAAGTAATTTTTCGAATTCTCTTAGGACATTTAAAATCAGGATACAAACCAGGATTTAACCCCTTCAGAACTGTGATCACATATAGCTGATCACGTGATTCTCCCTTCACGGTATCATATATGAAACTAGCTTTTCTGACTCCAGTGGCTCAAGATTACGCGTATTCTCAAATTACGTCTTGTATTAGTACGTATACATATACATACTGATTATATGTACGAATACGTAATCATGTATTGTTACTCTTCTTTCTTCTTTCACTGATTCTGAACGGGTTAAAAAAAATTTGATCCAGTCATTAATGAATCAAAGGAAATCTCACCTGTAGCCTGTTGTACAAGGAATCGAACCCAAGTATTCCCAGATCCAGGAAAGGAGGCCAAAGCAATCATGGGTCCAGGAGGATTACGGAATCTTGGCTGTAGACAAATATGTAGTCTTCTTCGGACACGAGGTGCTCTCCCATCATTGGTGTTAAGGACTCTGGCCACAGCAGCCCACCGTTCTTGGAATCTATCCATTCCCAATAAGCTTGGACCAAGTCCACCCACTAGTCCAACTGGTCTTAAAACCTTTGTCCTTTCTCTGGATTCTTCAGTGAGAGCTTTTTTCACCTCATTTTGGGCACCCTGGTCAATGTGCCTGGACACTACGACTATGAAGAGAACTATATAGGCTGACAGAACTACACCGATGAGTCCGTATAGAAATCGACGGAAATATTTGGCAGTTGAACTGATAGTATAAACTCGTCTGTCTACAGCTTTTCTTCTTATTTCCATGGTTTGAACATAAGGTAGTTCGTGCAAAATTTAAAGTACATGGTAGAGGTACGATATTTAAATCTTTCAGAAATGTTCGTTCATATACTATTGCAATCAGTTCGAAGTTAATGGAAATTTATTTTCGTTGATATTTATCTGAGTTTTTATTGTTATCGTCCGAATATGATTTGATTTCGACTGAGGTTATAGCATAACTGTTTGTTACATTTTATAAAGTATAGTTATTTTTCATGCTTCATTAATAAGGTTTAATTATATATTAATTATTGATAATCAGTTATATAGTTATGATTTAAATATTTAATATTTTTTTTTTTACCTATTTATTATACTTTAAATATTTGGCATTAATTATAATCGGTTATTATTTTTACTTAAATTATTTGTTGTTAATTATTTCTTATAGCCTTAAAAGTTACAGAAATTTAAGAACTTATTTTTTGGGAGTAATGGTGGACTCAGTTATTTCTTAATTGTTGATTTATTAAACTGTTTTTTTTTTTTTTTTTTTGCTATTAATTACCTTCAATTACTGTTTTTACTTTAATTGTACGTTATTATTTCCTTCAAGATTAAAGGTTTAAAAATTGCAGAAATTAAGATACTTCTTTTCTTTGTGGAAGAGTGGATAACTTTTTTTAATTATAGGGCATTTATTCATTATGCTGTACCAATTTACTATTACTTATCATTAATTATTATTTTTACTTAAATTATCAGCTATTAGTTATTTTTAACAGTCTTAAAAGTTACAAAAATTAAAGAACTTATTTTCTTTGAGGGATGGTGGATTCTTTTGATTGATTTATTTTAATGTAACTTTTTGAAATTAATTATCTTCAATTATTATTTTAACTTTAATTATTTGTCATTATTTCTTTCAAGCTAAAAGTTCTAATTTCAGAAATTATAAAACTTATTTTCTTTGGAGGTAATCGGGTGCCTTTGTTTAAAGGGGAATCGTTTATTACATTGTAATTGTTTGGTATTAATTATCTTTAATTATTAATTTTGCTTTAATTATTTGCTGTTAGTTATCTCTAACAAATAGTCAGCAAATATCTAACTTTTTTTAAATATGCTTTTCCAACATAAACTTTTAAAGAGGGAGTCTATAAATGAGAATTATAATTTTGTCAAAATAGTAAAAATTTGGATAAGGTTTAAATTATTCCTATTTGTTCTCTTTAAAAGTGTCTTGTTCATTTCAATGCATTTTCAATTTTGCCGGTACAGTACAAATTAATCAGCACAAAATGAAAACTTGGCGTACCTTTTTTTCTATTCTGTTTCAAAGTGGCTAAAAATATATGTCGTCACCAATGAAACAAAAATGAAATAACTCTTTCAATTTTTCAAAACACGCTTCAACAGATGTTTACCTTCTGCACAAGTCAAGCATCATTTTTTTTCTCCTCTGGTCCACTCTCTTCTGTTTACAATTGCCAACCATCAAGAGTGACATAAGCAAAATAAGGGAAAGTTTCATCGTGATGACAATTTGGCGATGACAATGAGTGAATAGAGCGCCATTGCTGTTTCTTTCTTGAGAGTATGCCAAAGAACATAAAACGGCCGAAAACGGTTCGATTGAACGCGAAGCACAGGAGCAGCGGGATTTTGGAGGAAGATGGGGAGACGTCAGCACCCTCTGCCGGGCATCCTCGCAACTAAATTTCTTTTCAACCTGGTGAAAGGGATTGTGCATATATATAAGGCTATTTTTTTAGAGGTTAGAGAGTAATCGTTTGATGACTTTAAGAAATTTAGCAGATTTTAATATCTTTAATTTATTACATTTAATTTATTACATTTAAACATAAAGGAAGTGAAATCGTCACCTTTATATTTCAAAAGATTATTATTATTTTTTTTTTATCTCCCGGAAAATATAATAATGACTTACGAATTAAGGAACTTAATAAATTTTATGAATTAAAAAACTTATCTTTTTAATCTTACCATTTTACTTTTTTCGACTTTTTTTTTTTTAAGGAAAAAAAAACTTTTTGACTTTTTTTCATAAGCTATTATTTTATAATTATTATTAAAATGAACTTTATTTTTAATGTTACAACCTTCATTTTTTTTAACTCTTTAAATATTTTTTACTATCTTTAATTATTTTTGTTTTTTTAAATTTTCTCTCATCGCGCTTTACAATTCTAAATGAAATAAACAAATTCAAGAATTAAGAAATCATTTTTCTCTGATAACCATTTTCAGAGTTTAGATTAGTTCGATTAGGTATAATTAAGATTCTTTTATTCAATTTCAACTTATACACATGACAAAAGCTTCTAGACTGAAATCCGCTGCAAACCTGCGAATTCAACTGCTGTTCGTAAAAACAAATTTTAAGACTGTTATTGATAGAAAAATGAAAACTTATATTATTTCATAGTTTTTTTTTTTTTTCGTGATCGTTTCGTAGTCTTTTTCGTTTTTGATTTTATTCATATATTCGTAGTTTCTTGGTACAAACAATTTACAGCTGCTTGAGAACTTATTTTATGAAGTTGGGGTTCCGCTAAAATAAGCTCGATCGCTTAGGGCTCCATTTTATTTTATTTTATAACCGTCGTTGAACAGCCAACCTAATTTTATGGGTTTACAACTACTTATGTTCAACTCCGTAGCCTTGTAATTTTTAACCCAGACCGGATTGCGAACTCAACCCAGAAGACAAGGGAGCTACTAGATCAAGTATTGGGAGAAATTTTCCATCGTTGTGGACTTTATGATGGAACGCATTTGCGTTACACGGAGAGGAAAACCACGATAACCACCAACGGTTAGCCTGTCGCTAAGGGGACTCTAACTCATGATTTGTCCACCACTGAGGATATTTTACGTCAGCCCTGTGGTCAGTGCGAGTTGGGTGCGGAATTCAACCAGCCATCGCTGGGATTCAAACCCGGTTCACCTCATTGGAAGGCGAACACTCTATCGCCTGATCCCCCACGGTTCTTTAAGGTTCTATATTTTTTTTATTACCGTCGTTGAACAGCCGACCCAATTTTGGGTTTACGACTACTAATGTTCAACTCCGCAGCCTTGTAATTTTGAACCAATCCAAGAGACAAGGAAACTCCTGGATCAGTACCCCCAGAGGTGTGATTTGTTATGGGAACATGGAGGACTTTGCGACTCGACAGATTTAACGTGCATCAGGAACCATTTACTACACGGGGAGTTTTCGGCCTGCGGTGATCAAACCCACGACCTCTGGGACCGCTGGTCTGGATGGTTTTGTCAAGACTAATATATGGACATCAGAAATTTGAACAGGGCCGTTGAGTCCTAGCTGGAATCAAAAACATTTACTCAACTCGGACTCTGGTTAGTTAAAAATGAGATCCTCTACGATAAAAAGAAGAGTAATAAAGACGAGTAAGAAAGGAAGAAAGTATAGAGACGATAAAAGAGACTAGATAAGAAGAAGAGTTTTTTTTTTTTGGGGGGTCTTTAAAAGCAAACATTTATTGTTATGTAAACAAAAACATTACCCGAGTGAATTATATGACAATTACTCTGAATCTGACTGAGGGAATAAGATTTTCCCCAATTGATGAGAATGCAACACCTCCCAATTCACTCTTGAGCCTCTTCTTTCCTGCTTGGAACTCGTTAAAGAGGATTTATATCTGAATCCCATTCCTCTCAGTTTATGGTCTCATGGGTCTGGTCTAACGCAATAACTAACCAGTTAAGATTTGCAACAACAACAGTTTTATATTTGATACCAATTTCCTTGGCATTTGAAGAGAATTTTTGTGCAAAAATCTGTTTATCGCTCCTCGTCGGACTCAACTAGAAGAAAGAGAGTCTTGGTTAAAATTTCCATTTTTAAAGGAGAGGTTAAAATTTCCATTTTTAAACTTAGAATGCGCATCACGAATGGTTCACTTAGCTATAGCACCCTCTTCATACACAGCACAAATGTCATGAGCAGTTTTTGTGGTCAGCAGTTTCCATGATTTAAATAAAAAAAAAGAAGATGTAGAAAATGCTCATTTTTCTCAATTTGATATTCCATTTTAATTAACTAAAAATTAACGTAAATTAACGCAAAAATACAAAAAAAAAAAGAAAACAAATTTAGATTCCAGTAAAAACATCTCTCGTTCATATCGAATACTCTCGTTCAAATGATTTAAAAACTTAAGCCTAAAACATTCCATGACATGCAGAAATTTAAAAAATGGGAAAATTTAGTTGCTAATCCAATGTTTAAAAATATTAATATTGCATGTTTTTATCAATAATGTAAATAATAAATAAGTATATTTTAATTAATAAATAAATTATATGAATTTGAAAGTGCGTTTTGATGTGGTAAAAAAGGTTGATAAACTAAAAAATACTATTGGTCATTAAAAACGAAAAGGGAACGATATTGTGAAAGTACAATATTGTGGGGTACAATGAGAGAAAGGGGTACAATATTGTGAAAAATTCAAAATTATAAGCTTCAGCAGTATCTAAATTTATAATTTTAAAGTAAGATTCGTGAAATAAATTAAAAATAAACAATGCCCATTACATTTTATGACTAAATATAAAGGTAGCATTTGGAGAGAAGCGAGATAAAAATTATTTACCACAAACTAATTACGTGGCCATATTTTAAGAAAAAAATTAATCATTAATTTTTCATTTGATTTACTCAGTCGTTTTTATCTTATTTTTTAGGGTTTATAATTGAAGAAATTGTGCTAAGAAATTCTATCATGAGCCTTATAATCCATCATTTCTTTAGGTAATCATTTCTTTAGGTAATCATTTCTTTAGGTAATCATTTCTTCAGGTTTCTTCCAAGATCTACATTCTGCAGGTAATATCCCACACTGGTGTTTTCTCTTTCCGTTTATTTATTTTTTTACGTCATATTTAGTTTATTACACTGTTTGAAATCATTACTTTAAATACACTGTAATACAATTATGTTTGGAGTAGCATTTCTTTCTTTTGATATTGAACTCTAAATTCAGCCAATTATATTAAAATGCTCTTAACTTTAAAAATCATGACGATATAAGGTATGGAATGAGAAAAAGAATTACAGTTCAGGAAAAAAAATCTTGTTTTTTTCTCAATATTTTTTTTTTGAATTGAGAAAAATGGAAATAGTTTTGGACTACAAAGTGTAACACGAAAACATTAAAAAAATAAATGCTTCTCTAACTGTTTTTAACTTAAATAGACAGGATGAATTTAACTTGAAAAGACTTTAATTAATTGTCACTAATGACATTATATTTTTAATTCAGATAAAAAAATCAAGATTTCATTCATTATTATTTCTATTAACAGATTATTTAAAATGCTTTCAGTACCTTCAGTAAAAAAAAAATAAAGATATTCCTAAAGCTTCAAATCTTATCTTTTATAATACCGTCATTTTAGTTTCCTTTTTAGAATATTGTTCTGTGGAATTTCAAATGCGTTTTCGCCAACATTTACTTTTCAGATTCTATTGTATCGATTGACTTTTATGAATAAATTTAAGCGCAACTACTGTAATCCAAACTACCAAACTAGACAAAACCTAAATCTTAACTGTACTTTAGGGAAAATGTTCATCGTTATTATGAGTAAAAGTTATTAAAAAATTAGGAGCTAGGTTTTTTTAACACACAATAACATTTTTGAAGGTTATTGGTCGGCTTAAATTCTTCAAATCAATATGGGTTTTACGATCCCAAGATACTCTATTGATCTTTCATTTTGATCCTTCAACTTAGTTTATAACAATTTTTGATTTCGTTACTTTGAGTTGTTATAACATTTTTTTTTTTTATTTCGTTTAGTCATTTTTAAATACATTAAAAACAATTCTGCAGATAAATTGCCGAAAAATAAGAACCGGTTAATTTTGTCAATCTTTTATTTACATCGTTACATTGAATAATAAAATTCATTATTTCTCTTTTTATTGTTTGAAAAAAAAAGTCACTGCGCTTTATCTTGAAATTTTAGCCGAACGTGATTCTCACTGCCTTAATTCAGATCCTATACTGGATGAAATTTTGCATATTTGTAGAGGAATTTTTAAAGAACATTTGGGTATCAAATTATTATGGATGCGGATATTAGGTTTTGATTTACTTTATGTTAAAGTTGAATTTTTTTTTTTTTTTTTTTTTTTTTTTGTGGCGTAATTCAGTTAAACGAAAACTATTAACAGAGGAATTGCGATTTTCTTACCGCTTCGTACTACTCATATATTTGAAAATAAGTTACGCGTCTCCGTTTAAATTTCGAATTAATTTTTGAGTATTTAAATAACATATATTTACAGATTTTTGGTTTTTCAATGTAAAGGAAAAATTAATCCCAGTATAATTTTAAAACTATGAATTTAAAGGTATAAAAACTTTTGTTCACATTTAAAATTTTCCATCTATCTATTAAAATTTTTGCATTTTTTTTATAATAGCGGAAAAAAAAATTCGTTTTTAAAAACGTTCTTATTCTGTTATCGAACATCTATAATTGAATAAACACGTTGCGCAGTTTATAATTTTTTTATTTGAAAACAATCATTAAAAAAGCACAAATGAAATAAACACAAAATGTGAAATATATATAAAAATTGTGGTTGTTGTAAAATACATATTGAAATTGTGATCACTGGTAACCCATTAGTCAAATGTTTTTCCTTTTTTCTGGATTGATTTTTATAATCGCCACAACATATCAAATCATGAGTTGCAAAAACTGCATGAATTGATGTTTGTCCTCTTGTCGTCAAATAAACTGGTTTGGTTTTCAATTCCAGCCAGTATACGTTCCTTAAGACATCAAAAAATTCTTCTACTTCTTCATTCATATTTATATTAAAATCAACGTGAAGACAGTAATTATTAATAAGTTAATCATAAAAAAAAACAAAAGAAGAACATAAAAATATTTTAATTTAATACTTATTAGTATTAAAAATGCAGGCTTATGATATGAAAAATAGAAAACTAAGTTTGGAAAACAACTCCAAGAAGTTCCAAAATTATCGTCTGCATTTTTTAAATTTTTTTATTTGATCTTATGCTGCTTTTTTATGTGATTTTTTTTATGCTTATGCCAGCCTGAATTTTTATGATCCTTGCGATTAGTGAAAAGCTGATCGAGTCGAAAAGTGAGGACATAAAAAACCTAGAACAAGATCCATTTTCCCAGTGGATAAAAATGGATCTTGGAACGCTAAGAAGAAACTCATCATATTATGTTAGGAAAAGTGAAATTCAATTTGTCCCAGTAATGTGATTGGCAGTTACATGGAGGGATGCAATTGACATATGTCCGAAAAATAGACGTATTGATATTAATGTACGGTCCCAGTGTGAGTGATAGAAGATGGAGGGGGTGAATAATGTATGCTGGGAATAAATGATGATACCAGGAGAAGGGGGTTGTATTGATTCTTTACTCAAATAAACTGTCCGTACTGATATTAATATCACGATGCTGCCGGGAATATATTAGCTATTATAAATGAGAAGGAAATTTTTATTTTCCTTTAGAAAGCAATAAAAGTAAACGCATTTTTAAGGGAGATGCTGCTGTTTATGACGTAGTTATCTTAAAAGTTTAGATGATGTTGAATATAAAATGGTTTACGTAGAAAATTATTTTTATATGTTCCATGTATCTGTTTTTTATTTTATTTATTTATTTTTTTTTTTTAGTTGGCCTTATCTCTGACTAATTTTATGTTTAAACTTCTATAGCATAGTTAAGATGAGAGTTCATAAAAATAAAAAACGACTTATTTATGATTTATCTATACAAGATGTTCCGTAATGACTACTCCTAATGTAATCTTTAATGTAATGTAATCTTTAATCTTTGTTAAAATAAAATACTGCATTGTTCAATATGGTTCCTTGTTATCTTTTGAAGTAGTTTATCTAATCACAAAATGATTTAGTGTAGAAACTTAATCTCCATAATAAAGATAAAAATTTATAAAAATCAGAGTGAATAGTTAAAATGAAAAATTACTTATAATTTATGATTCATATAATTAAACATGATGTTTCGTAATTACTTCTCTTAATACATTTTTAACGAAAGTCAATGAAGAGTGGGTGGTTTATTTGGACTTTTTATTGTTATTTGAAAACAACCCATTTTTCACCTGCTTTCTTTAAAAATTTTATAAAAAAAAAATTCTCGAAGCATATTTTAAGAAAAACTTTATACAAAATGAGCATAATATTTGGAAATTAAGTCACGACTACATAAAATATATTTTTTTACGTTACACGCAATGTTTTGTTTATTACTTTTTCGTACAGAAACATAGAAAAGTTTTTTTTTTTTTTTTTATTTTTTTTAATTTTTTTTTAAATTTTTTTAAAATTTTTTTAATTATTTTGTTTTATGCATTTTAGCCGTAAGATTCATTGAGTCTTTGGAAAAAAATGGGACCTTTTTTATTCTCCCAAACACGTTTTAGAAAAGGACATTCATTATAAACAATATAAACACTTGGTTTCAGATAATTTCAGAAATGCTAATTTGTTCACGTAGCACCTATCGACATACCATTCTCGTTGATGACTGAACTTGAAGAAAAATTAATGAACATTAAGGAACGCGAGATAAAATCTTAATCAGAATCGTCTACAATTTTATTTACAACAATGAATTTTGTTTAAACTAATGCGAAAAAAAATCATTTCTCAAACATTTTTCCGGAACGGAATAATTAAAATTTTTAAACAATTTTTCGGATCGGAGGATAAAATTACTCCTTGTATTCGATTTCCAAATTTCAGACCCCCAACGTTTCTGAAGTTTTTAAGAACTTTTAAATAGCGTTCCGTGATAAGGACTAGCAAAATACATATAAGAAAGGCTGAATAAACTAGAAGATGATGTAAAAATAAAATAAACGTTTCGTACAGTAATTTAAGTAGGTTAAATTATACACCTAAAACTGGAATGAAAGAAGAAAAAAAAAATTTTTCTCGAAAAATAAAACCGAATGAAGTGTATTTTAAAGCAAAACTCCTTAGATTTCGTTAGCTAAAAATCTTGGAAAGTTTAATAATATTTTAGAAATATAGGTCATTATTTCTGAGCCCGTAGGACGATTTCATATTTTACTTTTATTATTTATTATGTTAATAATAATATGATTTGTCTTTTGCGTGTGGGTAAAGAATACATATCACGAGAGTTGTAAAGGATGATACAAAACGCAATAGACATCATTTGTCTCTGCCTGAGTTTCTCTTTATGGGGGTTTAATTCAAAAATAGCTTCCCTTTTTTTAGCAAATTACTTTGGAATTATTTTTGGGAATTCGACCGTCAAAGTAGATTGAACTGTATTGAATGATTAATTTATCTAGCAATAATTACAATGAAACAAAAGTAAAATGTAAACAACGTCATCAAAATTAATTGAAATCTAATTGAATGATACATTTATGAAATAATATTTATAATGAAATAAGATTAAAATGTAAATAATGTCATGAAAGTCGATGAATGATATTGAATAACTGATTTGCATGTTAGTTATAACAATTAAATTAAAATTAGATGTAAATATGACTGTCCAAGTATATTTAACTTTATTGAATGTTACATTCATCTATTAGTATTTAAAATGAAATTAAAATCAGGTCTGAATGTGACTATCAAAGTTAGACGGACTGCATTGAATTATTCATCTACACATTAGTAATTTCAATTTTTAAAAAATGCAAATGTGGTCATCATAGTATAAAAATTAAATGACCTGTATTCATTGATTCATTTATTGATTCATTTATATATTCTAATAACAATTAAATAATATGTAAATGTGTTCATCAAAATTCATTCAACTGTATTAAATGACTCGCCTATCAATTACTATTTACAATTAAATATAAATAAGATGTAAATGTGATCATCAAAGTTCATTTAACTGCATAAATAATTGTGTGTATCAATTAGTACTTATAATTGATTAAAAATAAGATTAAAATATTATCATCAAATATGATTAAACTTTATTGAATAATTCCTTCATATATTTCTAACTACAATTAAATAGATATGAGATGGAAATATTGCTATCAAATGACGTTAATTATATTGAATTTTCAATTGTATACAGGCAATTACAATTAAATATGGAACAGAGATGTAACCATTAATGTAAACTATACTATTTTGAAGATCCATTTATTAAGCAATTACTATTATTTATAATTATTGTATAAAATGAATATGAGAGTGGTAAACTAGTTAAAGCTAATTAAAATGTTTTTTATAGTTCCTATGTCTTCTGAGTTAAGTTTGAAATTACACGGATAAGTATGTGAACATTTATAACTGCAAAAAAAATATTTCAAAATATGAAAACTTTATTTAATATAATAAAGACTATCAGTAAATAAGACTATCAGAAAGTTTAATTCGTCGATTATAAGCTACTAATTACTTTAAAAAATCACACGATGCAAATAATTTATTAAAACAATTTTTTTTTTTTTTCAAAAGCAGGAAAAATTTAATTTCAGTCATTATAGTATTTGTTCTAGACAAGAATCTTTATTTAGATGAAATATTATTTGAAATAAATTTTATTTCTTAATCATGTACCTTCTTAGTAGAAAAATGCTTTGTACAGTAACAATATTGTTTGATAAACATCGGAATTATAATGCAAATAAGTTTTGAAAATCGTGTCCTTTTACGTCATTTTCTTATACCAAAATTAAGTAAGTCACATTTAGAAACTTCAAAAATAATATTAGTTTTAACAAAAAAAAAAGGTATCAAGTTGCAATTTTATTTTATTTTATAACCGGCTTTGAATAGTCAACCCAATTATGAGTTTACAACTATCAATGTTCAGTTTCATTGTCATTCAACTTAGAACGCAATCCAGAAGACAAGAAAATTCTGGATCAAATATTGGGACAAACTAGCCTTCGTGGACTTTTTGATGGAGCAAATCAATATTTGCGTTACATGGCTTCTAGCCCATGATACGTCTACCACTGAGGATATTTTACGTCAGCACTGTGATTGTTGCAAGCCGGGAGCATCATGGAACATTGCAAAGTTTCTGAGCCTTTTAAAACATTGTGGAATTGCATAAAGAGAAGCATTTAAGTATCTTGAATTTCATACATGTTCAAGAATACATATAAAAAAAAATACAAAGTTAAAGAAAAATTATGACAAACTGCGTTTCAAGAGAAATTATTGTGGCTATATGATATGCATAATTAAGAAATATTCGATACATGTAACAGTTGGCGACTCATAAAAAGCGCAATATTTGAAAGTTACATAAAAGAGCTCACGTTTTCGACTTCTAGAGTTACAACTACTGCTTCGATTCATCTACTGATTACAAAGATGTTGAAGACGAAAATGTCAAAAAAATTTAGTTAATTAGAAAGTGCCTTTTTTAAACGACGTTTGAAAATAATGGTACACGTAACTAATTAATTAAATGTTCCCTCGAGCTCTGACTAATGCATTTTAGTCGGCGAGGAGCCAGTCATTATATTATTAAATATCATTCAGAAAGGTATTGCATTTTCTTTTATTTCTAGTTAAGTTGCGGAATGTTCTGAATTAATAACTCAAACATTTAATAAAGTGGGAGTTAATTTTCGAAATTCGAACATCCGAATAATTTTTTATTACCTGTTATTATATATCATGTATTAATTTGTTCCAAACAAATTTAATTTGATATCTTAAATTATACTATAAATTATTTAGTATTAATTAAATATATTATGCATTAATTAAGTATATTATTGTAATATTATATATATATATATATATATATATATATATATATATATATATATATATATATATATATATATAAAATTATTATTATTATTACCAATTGAACTGACGTCGCACACTTATTAATAATAAACTTTTTTTATCAATTAATTTATTAAAAAAGGAATTCATAATTTTTTTGGTTGGAAAATTCCACTTTACTGCAATTCATTTACTGTATTATTACTGTATAAGACTCTGTAAGTATGACGCTTGGAATATGATCGCTGATCCTGTCTTTCTTCAGAGCTACTAAATTAATTAACTTCTTATATTGATAATAGATATATTTTCTGGTGCTTGCTTCAATTACTTGTGTAATTTTAATTTTTTATTATAAATAACTGTTGTTTAAAGTTCTCTGAACTGAAGAAAAATTCCAAAAAGAAGCTTTTCTTATTTATACTGTCATCATTTGGTACTAAATATTGATTTATTCTCTAAAACAGATGTGGCCACTTTTGGTAGGGGGAAAAAATATATGCGTCACTTCCAACTTTTCCAAAAAATACGTAAAATAATGAAAAACACACGGGGTTAAATTCCTATAGTACTTCGCGGGTTAAGATCATGCATGCTCTTGCTTAATAGCGTTTTATTTTTTCTAGAAAAAAGCTTTTTCCGAAGAATGAAAACAGAAAAACTACAATTTAAACGCCTCACACTCGTGTGACAAAGCTACAGTTTCAAACTATATATATTATCTTGCAGTAAAAAAGTTTGAAAAGGACAAACTTTTGGTTAAAGTTTTTAAAATTTTTTTTCCTAAAGGTGACGCAAATTTGGAAAGAATTTTCCACCAGGATAAAAGTTAACAAAATCAACAAATAATTCGCATGTTTTGCAAACTTTTATGAACCCAGATATAAGAAGATTGGAATAATTAATTTTTAAATATTCAAAAACTAGACTACTAATTTTTAGCCTTATCAGAATGGAATGTTTTTCTGACGTGTGACGCTTTGCATCATTTTTAGAATTAGCATAGGGGACTCTGGCACCGTATGTATACTCTCAATTGTTATCTTACTATTAACTGCTGTGTGTTTGTAACAATTTTTCACAGATGTTTTATCAAGTTCAGCCAATTTTAGCCAGCGCCCCCTGTCCCAATTCTTAAAATTGTGCAAAATGTCAAAAAAACGTCTCGTTGTAAAAAAAGTTCGCGATAAAATTTCTTTTAAATATTTAAATAGAGCCAGATAATCAGAGGATAGAGCATTCACCATAAAGTGACCCAGATCCGAATCGCAGCGGTGGCTGATTGATACGAATTCTGTTCCCGGTTCGCACCAACCACAGTGCTAACGTATAATATCTTCAGTGGTAGACGGATCATGGGTTAGAATCCCCCTTGCCGCCAGGCTAACCGTGAGAGGTTTTTGTGATTTTACTCTCTTCATATAACGCAAACTCTGGTTAGTTCTTTCACCAAAGTCCTCCATGAAAGCTTGTATGTCCCAATGCTTGATCCAAGAGTTCCCTTATCTTCTGGGTTGGGGTCTAAATTGAAAAGCTACGGAATTGAACATTAATAGTCGTAAACTCAAAATTGGATCAGCTGTTGAACGCCGGTTATAAAATAAAATAGAAGTATACGTACTTTATAACAGTTACTAGTTGTGTATAAATATACATATTGTATTTAACAGTTAAGCAGTTAATAGCTAACAGAAAAGTTTTTTCATGTGATGACCAACAGTGCCATGAAACAACAGTTTTTTTTTTTAAAAAAAAGAGAGATAAATATATCAAGTGAGTAGATCTTTAGAAATTTTTCCATTCTATTTGAAAAAAACAAAGTACTCTGAAAAAAATGGTTTTAAATGTCTTTATGTTTATCAACTCGTAGACAAATGAATAATGAATAACAATTTCGGTTTGAAAAATCGTCATATTTATAGAGTCGCAGTAAAAAAAGTTTCCCCCCCCCCTCAAAAATATTGAACTTGTCCTTATATGTTAAAGACGAATTACCTAATATGAATATATATCACCGAATTTTAAATATTCTATGTTTTACTTGTTTGTAGTTGTCTCATCTATATTTGTCTTTCTGTATTCTAATATTTTTTAGATACTTAGTGCAAAAAAACGGTCCTCTGAATAATATATAAAGTATAAATCAAGAAAATTCTAAACTGGCTATTGTAATGCTATTTCCTGATCCCATTGTTCGAAGACTATAAATTGAATTTGACAGCTTTATCGATTCCTTATTTATATTTCATTTGAGTATCTAGAGAAAAATCAAGAAGTAAAAACAAAACAAAGTAAGCACTCTTCTGAAATTGCTAGAGATATATTTTCCGAAATAGCTATCAAAACTTTTATAAGTTTGGCTTCTTTAATATTTGATCGTTCTTTGCTTTTCTTTCGATCATTTTATTTTTTGTTTTTGAGGTTTCTTTGTCATTATAGTGAATGAATGTTTTTTTGTTTGGTATTACGATATCTTGTTTTCGGGTAAAGTAGAAATATTATTTTAAACCAAAACTGGCTAGTTTCTTGTAAACGATCTTATGACGTGAATTTTTGTTGCTGTTGGTTTCCAAGAATCGAAAGGTAGTTTGAGTTTTATTGGATTTCATTCATTTGAGATGTACAAAAATTCTTTTGCTAATTACATGCGTTTAGTAATACGTCCGATGCATTCAGATATACTCATTTGTACTTGCAATAATAATTTGAAGAATGTATTGCTATAAGACCGTTTCTTAACAAGCAATATTACGTAACATGCGAGATGTTAAGCAAATTTTCATTACATTGGTCACACTGGTTACAAACTAAACTATTATTAAATAGCTTGGCATGGTCTTCAGAAGTTAACCTTCTTCGTATACGGGAGTGCCGTAATTCCTTTCTTTCTTTATTCTTTTCTTTCTTTATCCCCTCTGAAGAGGATCAAAATTGTGATGGCAAGTCTTCGGATCATCCTCAGGGATGTTTCCCAGACCGCCGTCAATAGCCCATAGTGCAGCTCTAGTACGACGTAAATAAAATACTTACCTCTCTTTCTTTATTTTTTTCTTTCTTTTTTTATGGCACCAATTGATTTAATTACCTTAAGTGTGAAATGTGAGCTGCGATGACTCAGGGGATTGAGCGTTCGCCTTCAAATGAGGTGAACCGGGTTCGAATCCCAGCGATGGTTGGTCGATACGAATCCTGCATCCGGCATGCATCGACCATAGTGCTGACGGGAAATATACTCAGTGGTAGACGGATCATGGGTTAGAATCCCGCTTTCCGTCAGGCTAACCGTGGGAGGTTCTCGTGGTCTTCCTCTCCATGTAACGCAAATACAAGTTAGTTCCATCAAAAAGTCTACCACGATGGCAAATTTCTTCCAATACTTGATCCAAAAGTTCTCTTGTCTTCTGGATTGGGTTCAAAATTACAAGGCCACGTAGTTGAATATTGGTACCTGGATCAAGTTCATTAAAAAGCAATTTAGATCCTTTATAAAAAGATTACATTAGGAATGTACAGTGAGCAAAAATGAAATAAAAAAACGGAGCAACTTTTGATTTAATAATCGGATCTTCACATTCTAGGACTCAATCTTAATGGTTTGAGGGGGTGACCACAAATATGTTAATTAATAAGTGCAGATAATATTTTAAGTTACGAAATCAGACACAGAAACATACTTCCTCTGAATGAAGATACTTTTTTTTCGACCGATTCAGATTTCTGACCCCCAAAATATAGGGGGTAGCCATAATGTGGAAAATACGGTCCCAATAGTTTGGTCAGGAGAGCACTCCAAAGTTTGGACCCCTTAATGTTAATTTTACTTTTTGCGTATTTCGCTGTATCTCGATAACTTTTTAAGCGAATTAAAAAATTTTGCACACAATTATAAAATTTCTTTATCCAAAAATAGTTCCATGCATTTTAGTCCTGAATAATTAGTTTTTAAAAATGAATATATATTAATTTTAACTTTAATTACTTTCTAATGGCAGTTCGAGTTTTTTCTCTTCCAAGAGGCCAAACTGCACATATGCAAATATGGAACAAATTCGAAAAATATTTTTAAATTAACTTTATATTTACAGAAAAAAAATATGAAAAGATTATTTCTTCTCTGCATATCTCAAGAATTCCAGAGATTTTATGCAAATATTCAATTAACATCTTTTATAATAAGTATTTGCATTCTATTTCATAGAAAATATAGACTTTAAACTCATCTCTTGTCGAATTTAAATTTTCTCATTTTGGATTTCAATGAATTTCAGTTTTTTTTCCCCTCAAAGAAAAAAAATACTGAAAATTTTTGAATAAAGGTGTTTGTATTGATATGATAATTCAAAAGAAAATTGATTTTAAATCAGAACATTAGTTGTTGTTTTTTTTTCAAAGCTTTTTATTCGAGTTTTATGTTTTTTACATCGCTCGTAACTTTTTAGAATTTTCTTCTTCGGATGTTAAGATATATTTAGTTTTGTTGTTAGACATAATTTTTATATAGTATTACAAGCATTATTTTAAAATAAACAATCTTGCAATTATTTTTTACCCGTAATAACACTAATATAAAGAAGATTTGCATTGAAATCCAAACTTCAGCAGATATTATACAGAAATATACTTTTTATTGCTCAGGGTTTCATAATGTGTATGTTTAATGAATTAAAATATTTATTCTCACTTGAAATAATCAGGTAAGAAAGTAGGACTGTTTTTTTCTGCTTTTAATATTTCTATTGCGTGTGTATTGTTAGTCGGTAGCGGTCGGTTGATATCTTTTAGAAGGTTTTTAACTTTTAAAATTTAAGTATTTATTTGGTACCTGTGTAACAAATAAAAATTTCGATTAAGATTAGAATAGATTGTAATAAATACAATCGTTGAAAATTGGTAAACATTAAAGACAGGAGTATGGTGTATCCCAGTGTAGGGTACGGTGTATCATATTCCTCGCAACTTTTATGGCTACCAATCTTTAGTGGTTTAACCCCTTCCTTCTCGCTCCCGTGAAAATGACGGGGTGAGGTTTCGCCCTCTATTTCTCGCTCCCGTGATATTGACGGGCTGGAGCGTTCAGTAGTAACGTGCCATTAAGAATAAAACTAATTCATTTTTTTTTGCCCGGAAAAAATTTTATTTCTCATTTTACACACCAGATGGCAGTACCGGGATATTTTTAAGGTACTTGTAGATTGTAGTTAGTTTATTTTAAACTAGTTGCAGCACTAATCAAATACGAAATACAAATACAAAAGCCAAAAAATAGGCACTTTTATGACCGTTTTGTTGAAAATTAACCGATCGTTAAGGGGTTAAAAAGCATTTCCGAAACATCCCGTTGAGAGTGAGGGTATATCATAGAAGTCACGGTGGCTCACAGGATAAAGCAACTCCCAATGAGATGAGAGTGTTGAACATTGAACATTAAACATTGCCATGGAGTTGAACATTGATAGTCGTAAACTTAAATTGGCTCGGCTGTTCAGCGCCGGTTATAAAACTATAAAATAAAATAAAAATGGGGGTCATACTTAAGTTTTCAAAATTTCGCGATCAACGGGTGTGGTTACGAAATGGTATTGCGCTCAATGTGTTCAGCATTGTGCACAATGCCAACTTTACTTTCCAGACAAGATAACTGAAACTGGGTGGGCGTCATGCCGACATTGAAGATCGAACTCCAGTCCTTGATGATGATAGCTCATTGCCTTTAACCACTGAGCAATCACTGTTTATTTTTTAAGTAATATTTATATATTTAATATTTTGTAACAATTATATTTATTACAATTTTCTCCACACCCTAATATAATTTTTATATCTATTGTAGAGGCACCAAATAAATATTTACCATGGGATTTTGTCTCTCCAAAAGCATTATCAGTTTTAAACAAATATGGAGCTTGCAGATTTAATTTGTATCTATTTTATCAAAAAATGATTTTGTTCCTAAAAAAGAGTCCGTAAGCTGTACATTAGACGTACCGCACGGGCGCTACATGTGTTAAAATACATTTCATTCTGTCTTTTGGGGGGGGGGGATTTCAATAAAAATTTACACAATTTACGTTATTTAGTCTCAAAAAAATCTAATGACGAAAACTAGTTTTGACCTTTGCTTGATGTTTCAGGATTACTTTCTTCAGAGCTGTGATCCGATATACTTGATCACGCGATTCTCCCTTCATAGACCTTAGTATCATATATAAAACGACCCTTTCTGGCTCTAGCGACCCGAGATCACATGGACGTGATCTCGCTAAAGCCTGGGAAAGCGCAACCTCTTTTTGGAGATTCAGAAGCGAATATTGGGTTTTCTGTAATAACAAGCATAAATAATAATGAAGGAAAAATAATAGTGAAGGAAAAATAATAATGAAGGAAAAAATAGTATAAAAAAAACATAAAGAAAACTATTTGATCCCACGTTCAAATTTGGAAGTGCTAATAATTCTCTTCAAGTTTCATCCAGCCATCAAACGTGTATTGAAGTTTCTGATTCTGCCTTCTTCAATAGTGATTTGATTTTTGATAACGTTTCTTTTTTTTTTTTTTTTTTTTTTTCTCTCGGTTAAATATGAGGTGATTTGTGACCCTTCACGGAGAAAAGAATTCCAATAAAATAACGGTTCTCTATGGTAAAGACATTTTTGGTAAAATAAAAAAAAATCTTGTTTTAAAAAAACTTGCGGTATTTAATCCCATTATATTAATTTTCCGTTCAAAATGAGATTTCTTTCGATATTTAGTAAAAAGTAAAAAACGGAAAAGTAAATTTAACTGGATAAATGATTTTTATACCTTGCTCTTTCAATGTTACTAGAGCCGGAAACACAGTAAATTTTATCATATTCTGGTAGTTATGACCATACTTTTTTTTGCACAGTGTGATGTAAATACTAAACATAAACATTTAAAAACATAAAATAAGGATGGTCTTTAAGAAACATCTAGCATATTCTTTTTTTATTAATCAAAAAACGAACATTGCAAGTCTTTGGGCTCAGGCCTTCAGAAATCAATCTAAACTCATCTCTACTTTAAACAGCTATGGATTAAGTAAAATTTCCATTACTAATATTTTATTTGAAGTATAAATAACTGAAAACGACTTGTTTACAAACCTTCATACAAACGATGAATACAAACCTTTTATCTTTATTTCATTCTAATCTGCTTAAGCAGATATAATGAGGAAAACGTGTTTTATTTATCAAAAGAACAATTTCGAATGACCCCTATCGAAAAAAAAAAACCTTTCTTTTCTGTTCCAAGATCCCAATCTTTTGTTTCAATTCGAATGTTGTTCCTGGCCGCATCGTGAGGGTGGCACAAACGACTCATTCTCTTAAATTTATGATCAGCGGTAAATTGAAAAGTGCTGTTCATTCAATGAAAACTTAAAAATAAAGGTGTCGTTTATCTTAGAAATGTACACTTTTAGCTGTCAGGAAAAGTTTCATTGGTGTAACAATTGGGACAGGACATTTCAGAATCTTTTTCTCCATTCCTTTTAAGACTAAATAAGAACGATCACACAGAATTCGAAATAAAATGATTTTCAAATTTTGTTGAAATAAAGTTGAAGGCAGCATCAAGAACAAAAGTGGTTTGTGAAATAAATAACAACACACAATTATTTAACTTATATAAAATTCGATTTCTCAGGAACTATTCAACTGATTGAAACTGATTTCATGAAATTATTTTTTAACCATTTTTAATATTTTTAAATAAAAATAAACCAAAATATTGTTTGTCTAAAGTTTAGACCAGAGTAAGAACAACTTATCAACAAAACTTTTGTGCCTTTTTTTTTCACTTCATTTGTAGGGATTATTTATTTAGATACTTAATGGCAAGACCCACTGCCAAATCAGTTAATCTTCGTTAGAAACTTATGAACAAAATGAATATTTCATAGCCTAAATTAAGATTTGTTTCACTGGAGTTTCCCCTTTTCCGTTTACTTGAGCGACGTAGGGAAAATACGTTAGGTGGTTTATATTATTCAGTGGAACTATTTTTTTGGTATTAAATCAAATGAATTTTTTCTTACAGGAAATCTTTACCATTTAAATTTTTTTAATTACACAGAAAAAAAAAAGAAAAAAAAAACAACAACTCTGAGATTAGATTTTTTTTGTAGCCCTTTATTTTCTCAGTTTCTTTCAAAACAATTTTTTTTTTTTTCAAGTATCGTATCTTTATATTTCTTATAACAGGGATCTACAAAAAATTAATACTTCTAAGAGTTTTGGAGTTAGCATACTATGATGTAAAAAGTAGCGTTACCCATTTTGAAATTGATAAAAAGAAGCAATAATATTTTGCCTAGATTTCTACCGAGTTTTCAACGTCTGCAAACAGTTTTATTATCTTCATTCAACAGCCGATCCAGCTTTGGGCTTACGACTATTAATGTTCAACTCCGTAACATTATGATTTTGAACCCAATTCAGAAGACAAGGGAAATCCTGGATCAAGTATTGGGGCGAAATTTACCATTGTGGAGGACTTTTCGAGGGAACTTACCCGCATTTGCGTTACACAGAGAGCGAAACCACGAAGACTTCCTATCGTTAGCCTGACGGCACAAGGAACTCTGACCCATGATCCGTCTACCACTGATTATATTTTACACCAGCACTGTGGTCGGTGCGAGTCGTGTGCAGAATTCGTATTGACAAGCCACCGCTCGGAATTGAAGCTGGGACACCTCATTGGGAGGCAAGCGCTCTATCCCCTAAGCCACTACGGCTCAAAGGAAACGGCTTATTATTTTTCATCACATAGTATATCTTATACTTTCACATGCTGACTATGTTTTGGTCTAAATAGTTTAAATCATCGCTTAAACAATTGTAATTACATACATTGGAGAGATTAAGTATCACGACGTATTTGGTTTTTACTTTTAAATTGTATTTTAGCATGCTGAAATAAAAATATTTACGTCTTTTTTTTTTCTTTTAACATATATGTCTAGAAAACTTTAACAACATTTATTTAATCTCTAAAGTTAAGTAAATGTCTTTTGAAAAGTGGTCTCCGTAACCATGAATAACGTACGGCTCTTAATTAACGAGCAGTTCTTATTTGTACGGCTCTTAATTAACGGACGGTTCTTATTTGTCCTACTCTTAATTAACGGAATCTGATTCAGGAATCAAGTAAGCTCCTTAATCACTCGCTTATTCTCGTGAATCTAACCCGCATTTGTATTCCACAGAGAGAACTACACTAACTTTCCGTGGTCTGACGACAATAGAATTCTAAACAATAGAATTCTAACGTACGGCTCTTAATTAATGAACAGTTCTTATTTGTACGGCTCTTAATTGACGGAACGGATGGTTCTTATTTGTCCTACTCTTAATTAACGGAATCTGATTCAGGAATCAAGTAAGCTCCTTAATCGCTCGCTTATTCTCGTGAATCTAACCCGCATTTGTCTCGCACAGAGAAAACTACACTAACTTTCCGCGGTTTGACGACAATAGAATTCTAAACCATAATCGGTCCGAAGCTGTAGATTTATTTGCCTGGTAAAACTCCTTTACACTTGGCATAAAAAGAATAAATCAAGAACTTAGTGAGAGAGAAAAAGCATGTTGAGTGGTAATTTTGAAAGACATAAACAAGATAGTTGAAGAGCCTTAGTCAAAAAGGCATGTTGAGTGAAATTTTGAATGAGATGAAGAAGATAATAGAGGATTCTTAGGGAGAAACAATATGAGTGACGTGTAGAGTTTAGTTGATCAGCTTTAGTAAAAAGGCAGGTTGACTTACATTTCGAATGGCATTCAGAGAATAATATATAACGTGAACGGGAAGCCACTTAACTGTTTCGATTTGAATGTTTATGAGTGCATCATAAGTCAGGTGATCTCCGAAGCAAGGAAAGAGCTTCAACCGATTCTATTACATACCAAGCTCTGCTTTTTGCGTGTTTGAGATAGAAAAAAAACTCTTTGTTTGCTTTAGAATTGGCCTATATATGTATTTAGAGCTAAGATGAGGACTTTTTATGAGGAATGTACTCGTATTTACGTTTTAGCTTTGTGCCTGGTTAGCAGTTAACTTGTTACGACAGGAAATGAAAGTTTGACTTGCTGTCCATTCAGGAGCTTTATGATACAAGGTGTTGATTGAAATTTTGAATGGCATTTGAATGAGGAAAAATTGAAGAGCTTTGATGAAAAACATGTTGGAAAACATTGTGAAAACACTAAGGTTTCGAGTATTAGACCAGGTTATAATGATGAACTACAAGAGTTCATTCAGTGAAATCTTTCAAAAAGTGAACTTTTTAATGAAAAAAACTTTGTTTTTTTTTCTAATTATTCTATTTATAAAGCAGATTATCAGAAATTATATTTATGTAACATAACAAATGTTTTTTTTTCTTTCTCTCTTAATCTCTTTACATAAAAGAAAATTTTTTATACAGCTTTAAGTGTAAACAACTTTTTCTAAGATTATAAATACCAGTTATCTAGAAATTTTTAAGATAAGGATATTAAAAGGAACTTCAGCCCTGTCCTACTTTTTTGTTTTTTTGCTGAAGACATTTGTTATTGATTTATTTACGTAGAAAATTAAAATTTATACATTAAATATACTCAATATGTATCACAAAGATAACAATCCATCGTTATAAACATTTTTTCGCTTTGATCGCATATAAAAATGGTTTAAGATCCCTCTTCCCTTGCCAGATTAAATTTTAAAATTTGATTTTTAATGTCAATTTTCTAGTTTTTTCTTTTATCTTAATTTTTCGTAATAAAGAATATCATTTTTCATCACAATACCTTTTAAAAAGGTTTAAAATAAAAGTTTCCCTTTTAAGAGAAGTAAGAAAAGATAACTTGTAAAATTTTTTGATTTTTATTTCTCAAAAATTTCAATAATCAGACTGTGCAATAAGTAGTTTCAGGTAAGTCGTCTCATACAATAAGACTACCTATAAATAGTTTTTTTTTATTTACTATTGTTTAAAGGAATAAAATTTGATTTGGGGGATGCTGCATGAAAACTGAAAATTATCTTATTAGAAAACAAAGATATGTTTCAAACATTACGAAAGATTAAGATTGCGATATTAAATAATATTTACGAAAAAGGCTGCGTAACTTATAACATTATAATTACTTGAGAAAAAGTTTTGGAATGACATGAATTATTTTTCGTTGTTATAGCCATTTTTTTTTTTTTAAATATAAATTTCGAAAGTTATAGGCCAATCGAATAAATAACAATCATTAGTATTTGTTAAAATTAAAAGTATTTAAATATTTTTAATTTCTTTGCTGATTTAGTTTGGTCATGTGGTAAAAGGCATTTTAAAAGTGGAAATTGGGCTGAAATAATATCAATCTGAAAAAAACTGTAATGAAGAAAAAATAAAATCTATGCAAAAATGCAACAAAATTTTTTATTTTTTTTTTACAACACATATAAAAACAAAAATTTAAAAATAATAAATATTTAAAAACATTTCACACTCCGTGCATTTCAATTCATAATTTTTTTTCCGAAGAATAAAAGTGCATTGATACTAATGCATACCTAATATTAATCAAAATTTATATATAAAATCCTTAGCTGTCAATTACTAAAAAGGTACTTGATAAAATCATTTTTGTTGACTGGTGTTGTAACAATAATAATCTATTTTAAAAAAGGAAAAATTCCATCAAGATCATCTAGATTTCTTTCCTACTACACTTTAAGAAATAAACATTCTACAAGTGAATAAATAAATTTAAATGTGTGTGTAAATGTATTAGCTGCTAACGTTCATAATTTATAATTTACACTGTAATGTAAATTATGGCTTTTGTAATGTTATTATAATATAAAAATGGTATAAAGAGTAAAAATACTAAAAATACGAAAACAAATTGAACTAATCTCTTGTTTGTGTGACAAGTTTTGTTTTAAATTTCTTTATATTCAGAGTTTTTATTTTATTTCAAATATTTACATCGTGCAATAACATAAGAGATAAATAAAAAATTTATTATTGTGTTAAAAACAGCGTAATAGATATTCAGGTAAAAATTATGTTTGTGCGATACAAACGTTTAGATTTGGAATTTTATTTGTTACTATATAATTATTTAGCTTTATAACTGTTATTTGAGAAAAAAAAGTGTTCTTAATTTGAACTTATTCAGTGCTGTACAAAATATATAAAAAAAAATGATAAAAAAATTGTCTTTTCTTTTTAAAAACAAATCCTAAATTATTACTAAAAGCATTTCGATGAATAAAAAAACAATTTGCTGCAAAAATATGTTTCAAATCACCCTTTATGTGCAACAATAAAAATAATATAATTTTTTTTTTTATTTAAAATTTAAGCTGCTTAAAATATACTTAAAAATTTTTTTTTGGATTACTTTGTTTAAAAAGTATTATATGAGTATATTTTAACAAAACGTACATTAAAACATAAAATCAAAATAGTCTTTTAAATTCAGATGCAATTTCAAAATTACATTCATAGAGATCTATAAACAGAAGCTCATAAGAAACAAAAAAATCTTTGTGTGCATTCTATATCAGACCTAGGTCGTCATTGATATTTGAAATGAAATATCGTTTAATCACTTCACTTCATTTCAGCCACGAAGATCATAATTGTTGCCGAGAAGCAGACGATTTAGCGGCGATTTGTGGTCAACATAATAAGATGAAGGGTGATACACATATCTTTGAGGGAATATCACAGCTTCCTTGGGCTTCAATAAGTTCTGCAAAAGGGTAAAACATTTATTTTTAAAAAAGTTTTATTTATAAATATGTCAAAATATTATTTTAAAAAATTTCACTCTTCAAAAAAATAGCTCCAGACCGAAATTGCCATGCAATAAACTTTAAATTGAGGAAAATGCAACAGAATAAAGCAGACGATGGAAGATTAAATGTTAGACCAATAGAATGAAATATGGAATTGGAGAGAGAAATATGTTTTATTACATCCAAGAATTTAATTGCTTAAAAAATATTTTTTATCGTAGTCTCGTGGGTAAATTGTTTGATGAACTTCTCTTATTTTCTTCCTTTAAAAAATGGTTTTAGAAGTAACATTTACATAATTTTTAACACAGAACGTGCTGAAGATAAAGTTTTAATTTCATTTTTCTACTTCTTTAGCAAGTTATCTGTCTATCAAATCATAAGTAAATATATCTTAAAGAACAAATACGGAATTAATAAGGACAAAAATTTTATTTTTGGACGGATGATTTTATAAAGGAATATGGAATTTCGAAATCGCTTTCTCAATAATAACTTTAAACTTTCTCATTAGAATTTATATATTTATGTATGCATATGTAGACGTTTTTAGAGGGTCAATATTTTTGTAGTATAAATTTCCAAGTTAAATTAATGTACTATTATTTAATAGTTAAAAAATATTTTCAATGAAAAATCTGAATATAAATTTTTGTGTACTATTTCGGAATTCGAATAGTCTGAAAGGGTTAGACTACTTTAAGATTTGGGTTAATTTTTTTAACTGTACTTTAATGCTTTATAATGATATAATCAAGTTTTCAAGAGTATAAGAAATATCTAAGTATACTTTAAATTTTTTTTCGAAACCCTTAACTATGTGTTTTCAAAAAGTTTAAAAAAGCTTTGATTTTGTTTCCCATTGTCTAGTAGAAATATTGAACATCTCAAAATATTCTTATATGTTTTGCTGATAGAGTAGTCCTTTAACTAAAATCAGCTTATCACAGTTTTAATTAATTTATTATAGTTTCCAAATTGTAACTACAAAAAAGGGGAAAATATTAAAATGTTACATCATGATAGAATTTTATGAAACTAAAGTTTTTTTTTTTTTTTTTTTTTTCATTTCTTTGTATTTTTCTTGACTACTACATTTAAAAAATTTAAAGCTATATACAGCTAGATTACAACTTCATAACTCGTAAGTCATAGATATAATACCATAAAACACTCATTAAATTTGATGACGATAAAAACTATAACCTTTTATATATTATAAAAATATTTAACTTGTCGCATGCATTCAATTAAGGGGTACTGAATAATTTTTCTCGAGATTTTTTTTATATATGAATAAGGCTTATGCATCTCTATATATTTAGAATAAGGATATTTGACATCAAATTGTGCCTAAAATTTATTCTATTTATCATTTTTATGATCTAATATGATTAATTTTCTTATTTAATTATTTCTACAACTAATAAATTAAAGCATTTATCAAATATCTCTCAAAAATAATGACCCTTGATTTATAGTTAATCTTTTGCGGAAATTTATGTCTGATACAGATTGTTGATTGTTTCAACATAATTATTCTCTTTTAACCAATACTTACTTTATGTAATAAGCCTGTTTATAGCATTGACTATATCGAGTAAACAATGAAAAATTGAAACAAAATTTGTGAATCACGATCCAATCGACGTAATTTCTATACTAGAACATATTCTATACTATATTCTATACTAGAATATATTCACGTAAATCATACTTAATTCTTTTAAAACTGCCCATAAAAACAATTAACTTACGTACTAAAAACACTTGTTTAGTTAATCGACAAAAAAAAAACTAGATTATTCCATATAATTTTTTTACATCTTCAAATGAAAATTTCTTTAAAAAAAAAATTGAAGTAGTAGAATGGAAAATGAATTTTCTTTTCCCTACAAAAAAGTTCTATAGTTTCTGTATACCCAAGAATAGTTATCCTACTTTTGATTCTTAATAACTACGGTTTCTGCAGTTAATATTTTCAGACGATTTTTTTTAAATGCATCGTTTATTTATTTACCAAAAACTTACCTTCTACAAGTTTGAAAATCTGTTAGAATTCTAAAACATTTAAATATATTGATTGAAGATACGTAATAAATGTTTACGATGTTTTTAAAAACGAAACAAATTACATCAAAAGAGCAAATTGATCTTCAGTAAATTAAAAATGTCGTCTTGAGTTTAGAGTCTCACGAAATCGACATAACTCAAACGATATATAAAACTACATAAGAATAAATAGCATGTATTTTGAGCTTCAAAGCAAATGAGACAGAAAAAGGTTGGCATGCAAAATCTAAAAGCCAGCAAGAATGCATCCTCAGAAGGGAAACACAAAAAGACAATTAAATCCCACCTGATAATAAATAACAATGATGATGAAGAGAAGCACAAAACATTTAAACTTCACACTCCACACTTCCATTCACTCAGTCTGTTGACTATGATTAACACCAAAATCTGGAAACCACCCATCACCTAATAGAATACACAGAAATAAATGCATTGAAAAGTTAAAAGCGTTATATAAATCTCCCAGTACGGGAAAGCTTGCATTTGATGCGTAAGAACAGATTTTTATATCTGCTAAGAACAGGGTTTTTTCCTTTCTTTTAATTTAAAAAATGCTTTGATAATAAAATAGAAATTGGATTAAGGATAAATTTTGGATAAATTTTATAATTGGATAAATTTTGTATTAAATTTATTGAAATTTAGAACAAAAAATTTAGTTCCTAAGCTTTCCAAGTTCAATTCAAAGGGGGGGGGGGATGTCCCTTAGACACCCCCCCACTCTAAAAAAGATTTAGAAATGAGATTTAAATTTGCTAGATCAAAAGAGCTTAGGCAAAGTCCAAATTATTGATAAAAGTGTTATAGGTATATACGCCCGGTGGCTGAGCGGTAGCGCCTCTCGCTGTCGTGCCACAGGTGCCTGGTTCGATCCTCGGGCCGGGCAAGGTTGACTCAGCCTTTCATCCCTTCAATGGGTCGATAAATGAGTACCAAGCATGCTTGGGAACTAAACACTGGGGGTTCCGCGTTCGGCTGACCACCTGACCGGAACATCTGCTCCTGCGCCCCAGAGCCCAAGGTCAAGAAAACTGAGATGGGCACAGTAAGCCTTGGCCCTCTATGGGCTGTCACGCCGCTGAGTTTAGTTTAAGGTATATAATTAATTTATATGACAAATTTTTTTCTTTAAGAAAAGACCATACTTTTAATCTTTTAAAATTTAAATAAAAATGTGAAATTCTGGCAAAAGTTTTGGTTGACTACGTTTTTTTTTCCTTTTTATTTGATTGATAGTTGAGCATTTCAAGGTATTAAAACAGCTAATTGCGAAACATATTTTTATTGCTTACATTTGTTTATGAAATTGAAACAATTATAAAAAACATCAACTCTGAAGAAAAAAACAAACAGAAAACCGCATTAAAATTTAAAAACAATATTGTTGGATATTTGAATCAGAATTTTGAACCTCTCCAATATTCAAATTATATAAAACAAGACCAACACACGAGGAATGCGCATTGTTCCAAAATCCTGCTTAAGCGGAGATTACCCGTAAGAAAAACTTGCTTTTCTTTTAACAAATAAATAACGTAAAATAAAATTTAAAAATATTAAGTCATAATTTTCAATCATCAACTATTAGGGCTGGGATAGCCTGGTTGGTCGGGCGTTGGACTCGTGTTCGTGAGAATGGGAGTTCGAATCCAGCCGACCGAAGAATCCCCGTGTATTAAATGGTGACTGGTGCACGTTAAATGTGTCTGGGTCGTAAAGTTCTCCAAGTTCCCATAACAAATCAATACCCCTGGGGGTACTGATCCAGGAGTTCCGTTGTCTTCGGGATTGGGTTCAAAATTGCAAGGCTACGGAATTTAACATTGGTAGCAGGGTACTCAAAATTAAGTCGGCTGTTCAATGACGGTTATAAAACGTAAAATAAAATTATCAATTATTTGAGGAAAGGAGTGAGGTTTATATTCCTTTTTATTTTAAAATATCTGTTGATATTTAATAAGAAAATAGACATAATTGCCTAAAAATTATGCGAATAGTTTGATTTTAACAAACTATGAAATAGTTTTCTATATTACAGAGAATGCCTAAAGTCTTAAAATAATAAAAACTTATTTTTAACTTGAATTAATTAAAAACAGTTTTCGTGATTTGTTGCATATTGTATTTATCTAGACAGAGCTGCGATAAAATCATGCTCATACCACCAACAAAAGCGATGTAGATTATTTAAAAGTATAATCAGCTACTATTACCAGCTGCATGTCTAGAAAAATAGCACAAACCTTTTTGTGTGTCTGAAATTCTGTTCAAACAAATGTGTTTCAGAATTTACCTATTAAGTTTGAGCTTAAAATAGTTTTGCAAATTTAAAATATCAAAAATTGGAACTGTAGTATTAATCCCAAACAATAAAAACATAGCTCACAGTCCAGATTACTTAGGACAAATTTAATGACGTCAAAATATATAAAATTTGTAGGGGAAGAAAAACTAGTTGCTCCTAAAATAGGGTACAAACGTTGAAATCAGTGCAATCGGTTTTTGAATATATTCGTCTTTTTTCCCTCATTTACTTAAGATTAAACACTTTAGTATTATAATTTTAATAAGTATTACCTATCATTAAATACCTTTTTATTTTATCTAATTTAAAATATTACATTTTGGTTTACAACTTATACTACTCACACAAATACTAATAAATTATAAGTTATAAGAGTAATTCTTTTAGCCTTTCAGTCTTAAATTTGCTGCTATATTTTTGGTTATTTTTAATCTATTTCTCTTTTAATAATTACAATTATAATTAGTAAATAATATATATTTTGTTTGTTACACTGCAGCTGCTTCCGACTCCTACACTATTAAACAATACATTTGTTTCAACTATCATTACTTCATAAAAACCATTTGTACACTATTGTAGGGAAAAAGGTTTAAACCCTTTCTTGTCGGCGTCACTTCTCATACTTTCTTCGTTTTTATGCCCGTATGGTTGGAGTCGCATGCCATGCGACGAAGAGAAGAATTGCATCATTGAAATTGAATTCGTCGTTACTTTCGCATCTCTTTAAATCCCGAAATTATTTTATATTTCGGTATATTGCTAAGAGATGGCGCTACTAGCCCCATTTTCTTAAAAATTTTCGCAGTGAGATTTCCCGCCATTTATTGAAATCAAAATCCTTTTGTACTTGCTGCCATTTTGCTTTCATTACGGTTACCGTTGCATGGCAAAATAATTATGATATTTTGTGATAAATATGATTTTTGCGCTCTGATGCCCAGGACTGATTGTAAAGCTGTTTTGACGGTAAGGTTGGAAAATTATTTTCCAAAACATTTCTTACTTAATTTTAATAATTATTTTAAGCAGATATTTATCATAAACACCTTAAAGTAAAAGAGTTAATAAATATATTATCACTGTGTATTTTTTTTTTTTTTTTTAAGATAAAACTTGGAAGCATTGCAGTGAAAACTGGAGATCAGTGAAAGGGACATCACATATTTAATCATCAATATGTCGAGTAAAAAACTGCTTGATGACAAAAATATTTTGCACTTTCGAATTCAGGATGGAACCTATATTAATTTTCAGCAATAAAAGGCTTTTTTTTCGGGTTGGAAATTCGAAAAAAAACTCCGCCAGAGAAGAGGAGTTAAAGGGATTTTATCTTTAGTCAGTTTTTAAATAGTTGAATACGGAAATAAGTAGTCGGAAATTATTTTCCGTCTTTCCGGAAAAGTTGTTGTTTAGACCCAATATAGATATCTGAAGTTTATCCCTTCTTCACAAGAAAGCCTCAGTTGTCATCTTAAAGTTACTGAAGAGATCGAACGGAAGCGAAGCTAAAAACATTGCTTACCAGACAAGTGAGGTTTTTTTCCTACGTATGTTAAATTTTGTTCTAATTTTATTTACGTGTATGATATAGGTACATAGGCAGCAGTGATTCTTTTAAGTAGTAATTCCAGGTATCTAAATTGATATTTGTAATAATTTGTAAGTTTTTTATATAAAACATTGATAACTTCTAAACTATTAATTCAAAGTACTTGAATTTGATGATATTCGGTTTAACTTTTAAAAAAATTAATCGAAAACAACGCATAGACAGCAATATTAGTTATACTGTTTAGAAAGCAATATTTGAGTTCTCCCCCCACCCCTCAATAATTTTAAGATGACAACTAAAACTCTCCTCAGAAGAGGCACAAATTTCAAATACTCGTATTCCGGGCTTTATTTTTTTCAGATTTCAAACTATTACTATTTTGTGCGCTCTTTCTCTATATTTATTTATTTTAATACTGGAATTGGCCAATAGTCTTTTACATTTTTTTGTGTTCGTGTATTAATAAAGAACATTTTTTTAAATATATTTTTAGTCATGATATTTCAAAAAATCTTTTTTATGCTGATCAATATTTACATTATTTTTAAAATCCATTTAATCTTTAATGAGAGAAAAAACAAGCAATATTTTTTTATTGTGGTTTTGTCTAGCCTTACGAGTTTTTGGCCTTTGCATAAAATGTTATTTTTTCAATTTTTTAGCACTTAAGAGTCAATTTCATCACTACTTCTGCTACGATCATTTGCGTCCTATAACCGGATAGATTATTTTTACACAGCGTGTGCTTTTCAAACTTTTTATACGTTTTAGGAATATAAAAGTTTTTAGAATTCTAAAACATAAGCGCTTTTTAAAACTAAGTGGTCCCTATAGAAACTAAGATAACTCGAGATTCATCAAAACAATAGGGCATATAATTCCATTTATTAGAAAAGGTAATGATAGAAAATTCAATATAACTAATTAAAAGATTAGTCCCTTTGTCTGCGTATTGTGAAAAAATGGGGGAAGAATTCCTTTAATGTCAGGTTCATTCATAATAACTGTCCAAATAATAAAATTCGCTCTATTTTTAATTTTATGAACAAGTTCTTCTGGAAAACAAGACAGCATGGCTAATTTCAGACACATGAGCAATAAATATATTTCTAGAATGTTTTCTTTAAAACATTTTATTTTGGTAGCAAGATGCTCTAAGGAGGTTTATGATTGAGAAATCTTTAGAGTAACCATAGAAAATTTGGCCGTGAAATTTTTTGTTTTCATTTCAAATTCTTGTATTTTTAGAAAAATTTTGATATAACTTTATTTTTCAGACGAAGTTTAGAGTGAGAAGTCAAAATTGGGGACTAAGAATTTGTTTTAAAGGACAAAAAGAAGTATTATTAAAAGAAACATAGAAGAATCTAGTTGGAGAGTATCGTCGGCGGCAGATACTATGTCTGAAACTGTGCAACGGTGGCATGAATTCTTGAAGAAGAGAGAAGATTTCACATGATTACGTTAAATCTTTTTTCTCGAATAGATTGATTTTTCTTTCTTGTAAATATGTATAGAATTTCGGTACTTTTCGTGACATTTGAAGTGTTTTGGAAATCCGGCAGATTTGCAAATAAGTATTTGCATGATTACAAGGCTTTATTAATGGTTAAAAACACAGAAACTTATTTATACTAAGAATATAAACAAAAAATGTTCAGGGACTGTCTATAATTTTACATAGATAGCAAAATTTTATATATTTATATGAAATTATGCTGTGCGGGTTAAATTGCTTGGTATATCACTCAGAATTTAATACTTTATTTCGTTTCCCTTTTGTGACAAATCATTAAAAGATTCCCTCCACACGCAATTATGCTATTGAAAAATGTGACAAAAAAACTAACTTTGTGAGTAAGGTTTCACAGCAAGCTAAGTTCCCAGTAGCATAATTATTTTTAAAAAAAGCGTGCAGCACTAGCTTTTTAATTTTAAGTTCTCTCCCAGAGAGAGTAGTTGTTTATTCTCAGTTTTTTTGTAGTTAAAGAAAAGTATGGAATGCACATCAGCTTTTTATTCAAATGTATGTCCTTATGCAATTATTTCTAGCATTGTTGCTTTTCTAAAGTATTAGGACGTTTGTCCAGTACTTCTGACACTGACATATTTTAAGGTTAAGCACCATTAAAGTGTACATTTACAGGATATTTTCTAAGATGATATTTGTGGTTAAAGGCAATTTTCTGATACTTCCTACCCTGAAATATTTTCGAATTTAAATTGAGTGAAACTCGTAACCACCAACAGGAAAGAAACTTATCCAAACTATTTACGAAAAAAATAAATTTTCTTGAATATAAACAAAAATAAAAAAACAACGCACGAATGTTTTTAAATGCTTTAAAATGGTTTTAATTATTAGAAAGCAATATTTTATTATTTTCAAAAATTTAAATAGAAAATAAATTCAGTCTGTTAGATCGGAAAGAGGAAAACATGCATTCCACTGATGTAAAAGAAATGGAACAATTTCCTAAGGAGGAGGCTTGGAATTAAAGAGTTAACGCTGCAAGCTCAATTTTTTTTTTTTTTTTTTTTGTACTCTTGTTTCCTGGTCTGAAGTTTTACAAGAGATAATTCTAAAGACACTTTTCCAAATTGCCACATTCTATAAACACTTCTCTTTGCAGGTAAAAATGAAAAACACTTTTAAACTCATTTTAATAGCTATAAAGCTGCTAAAATAACTATTATTTTGGTTACTGTCTCTTAACAAGAAATAGGAACTGTCTTCACAGTTTTGGGATTAAAATTTTATTTCAAAATTGAAGTATTGCTTTCTCAGTTACTGATATTTAACTTTATTTATGATAATTATTCGGAAAGACAATATATACAAAACCTCTAGCTGTAGGTTCATGATCAATTTTATCACATCTTTCCGAAATAAATAAATGACCTATTTCTGTCTCTACCCAAACACTAAAAACGTGGTTTGCAGCATTTTGCCAATAAACTTATATCATAGCCTAAGATTTCAGCAATTTCTTTTTTAGGAATGAAAAAATAAATACGCACGTAAATAAATAAAAATATTTTCTCCTTTTTAGTAAAGTTTAAAAAAACCTTGTCCCTAATTTTGTTTAATACATCATTTTTAAAATTGTAGTAACTTTATGGGAATTTTTCTGTCTTCACCCTTGCTATTCTACTGACAATTTTTTGTTTTTTCTTTAAAACTTCACTTTAAGGACAATTAAAATTACATTAAAAAATAAATTTCTTTAAAATTTCTTTGTTCCTAATTTGACATATTTAAATAATTTGATATTAATTACTTAGCATAAAACTCTATACTAATTAAATTATTTGATTTTGTTTCTAGTTTAATAGGTTAAACGGCAAATTTAGTTTTAAATTTTATATTACCATACATTTAAATGCAGCTTCTATTTTTAATTAACACAAACATATTAGACTTCAGTTTTAAAATTGATATTAGCCGTAATGGTTCAGTGGATAAGGCAGTGTGAAGAACTGGGACTTGATCCCCACCCAGCTTCAGATTTGTACCAGCTTAAAGTAAAGGCGGTCTGTTCGCAGTGCTGAATACATTACCACTATTATAATATTGGTCACGAAATTGTGGAACCTTAGCTTTCATTATCCTCTGGACATATACTGCATTTTAGCGAAATATTTTTTTACTTTAAATTTCATGATCAACTATAATTTCTCAATTATTAGTTGTTTTATAACACCCTCAAAGACAAATGGACACCTACTTGCTTGGTTATGGAATTTCATAAGATTTTGGGAAATATTATATGGAAATAAACCTAATTTAAGTTCTCTAGTGTCTTAATATGAAATAAATTTTTTGAAAACGTACAAAATAAACTGTAAAAGTTTAAGAACCGATGATTAAGTTTTAATTGGGTTAAAAGTGAATATGAGAAGTTAACTAAACTGATGTAGCGTTAATTAAATTTAGCACGAAGTCACGTAAATTGTTAGTGGAACAGAGATAAAATTAAAATATAAGTACAAAACATGCAAAGGAAAAAGAAATATTAGTAGAATTTATTAGTGAGAAATACAAAAGTGTTAGTGCATACAAAAGGTCAGTTAAACATGCACACATGCAAACATTTTTAATATTAACATGAAATACAAAATGCTGTAATTAAACATAAAAATACACAACAAGGAATTTGGCAAACATTAAACAAAACACAAACATTGAGAAACGTGCAGAAATAAAGCACTTGTACAAATAACAAAATATAAAGTGCGGGTGTTTTATTTTTGATAAATGTTTCTTTGTGCAGGGTGCTTTTAAAAACAAAGGATGTACAATTAAAAGATGCTGTTTAACAATTTATGCTGTTTATAAACCTCGAAGTTAGAAATATTTTATGAGTTTTCATACTTAAGTAAATTGCATTTATTTCTGATGATGTTAAAAATACCGAAAACTTTTTTTTTTTTTTACTCTATACTTCAATTTTTATTCTATAATTCATGATTGTGTGCAAAAGTGATTCATTTGCAATATTAGTGTACAAGAGCAAAAGCTTTTAATCGGTTATTGAAAGTTTTTTAACGTATTTGTTTTAATTAAGTATTGAATTTGGCTTTATGCCCACTTAAACTGGAAGTATCAATATTATATCCTTTAAAACCTAAAGAATCTTGCAATCATTGAGGAAACCTCACTGTAGTTAATTCTTGTTAGTCTCCGAAGGCTCGTCAATCATACTAATTTTTTGCATGTGTCCATACGAGAAAAATTTTCATCTAATTTTATCTCTATGAGTATAGAAAAATTCACTATCACAAAATACATTTCTGTATAAAAATATCGCCAAATTCTTGTAGTGCCACATGAAAGTGCATCCCAATAACTCCAATTTTATTTGACAAACTAAATCGGAGTGCTTAACATTATTTATCGGTGTTCCATTTTAAGAAAATTTATTTTTAAAAAAATTTTCGAAATTAATTTTCAGTTATAATCAGTTTCAGTTAATAAACAGTTATTTTTTCACAAAATAAGTTATATGTTTGACTCTTTATTTACCAGTGGTATTTTAGAGTATTCAGTGGCATTTAGGGTACTTTCACGGTACGTGTAAAATTGTTACTCTGCATTCAATATAGGTAGAAGAGGACAAACAATATAAAGAAATGGAATTTTTTAAAGAAGCCTTTTTTAAATTAACTAATGAGAATTGTCAAATTTAAAACCTAAATTTCACAGTTTGAACTTGCAAATTTGATATAAAATGTAAACCTCAATAAAACCTTGATATTAAATTAAAAAAATTTTAAACAAATTAAATATTTTGCAAAATATTTAATTTCTCAGCCACTCAAATCATTCTTATATTCTTATGTTATTCAAATAGTTAATAATCACTCACTAATAGTTAACAGTCACTCAAATTAGCTATCAAAACTAATTTTCTTGAATTAAGAAAAAGGAAAAACACATTGCTATAAAGTGAAGTTCCAGTGGAAAATGTTAATGAATGTGAGATATGAGGATGCTCTAGATTCAAATTTTGTTTTCCTTTCTTTTCATTTATTTCTCAATTTTTTTTGCAGTGCAAGAGCTCACAAAATATTGTCCAAATTTTATTTTTTGTTCTGAAAAAATAGTTTATTAATTTGAAAAATTTTTAAACTTCAGTAAAAGATTCATACAGTTACTAAATAAAGAGAATGTATTGCATTGAAATATATTTAATTATAAAATTAATTTTAAATGGATAAAATTTAAACTCAGAAAACACTCAAGTCTGTCCAAAATTTTATTTTGATTGCAGGAACTTATGCTAGGGAAACTATCTCCTATACTATATCTCCTATATAAACTATAAACTATCTCCTAACTATATCTCCTATACTACTTGAGCATTATAATTGCTGCAATATTTATTTATTTTTTGATTTATAATTTTTTTCAGAAATAAATTTCAAACCAAACGAGGGGATTCATATTAAATTTATTATGAAACTACTCAAATATATTAATTCAGCACCTCAAATTCTAAAAAATATGTTTGCTATCAAAATCTTGTATTACACTATGTGGCTTTTTTTTTTTTTTTTTTTTTTTTTTTTTTTTGTCAGTGTCAGAAACAATATCTGATAAACTAAAACAAATAGCTAAAAATTCTTTAACAATTGAGTTCCAGTTGAAAAAAAAGCAAAATGTGTTATATTACAAGGCGATCCATATTTATTGTAAAGCATTTCTCAGATATTTCATTCAGCCGCATAATTTGGACTCTTAAATCATTCTCATTATCTTTGTTTGAAATTTCATACGGTTCCAACAGAAAAAGCAATGCATTAAATCATCAGTTTTAATTAGTATATTTAATATTAAAAGCGACTTGACAATTGTTTTTTAACTTTAATATTCAATGATATGTAATTCTAAATGCGTCCCAGCTTGACATGTTTTAAAATCACTATTACTCATAGTAATAGAATAATGAATGTAATAGAATATGTATGCATTTATCTAAGGATATTATATAATATTTTTACTAAAATTCGTCAGATATTAATGAAAATAATTGGTTAATTTCCTAACGTGGAATTTTTGGAGCTCACTCCAAGGTGCTCTGACGCTGCTGTTTGAAAACAACCAAAAAAGTTTATTTGGTTTTAATCTTAAGAGTAGAGACATTCAATCTGTCTCTTTTTGTGGTGAATTAAAATGTTTTGAAAAGTGACCTTTTTTCTGATTGAATTATTTGAAATATAGAAAAGAATTACTATTAAATAAAGAACAATTTCATTAGGTGAAAAGAAACTTTGAACTAGATCATTCAAAAAGTCAGCTATCAAATGATTGTTAAATCCGAGAAAAAGGAACAAAAATTTTTTGGACAAGAAATTCTGTAAAAAGAATTTTTAACTTGATTTGTTGAATAAAGCTTTTGTTTAAATAACCTAAATTTTGGAAGCCAACCATAATTCATTTTGAATGCATTCAAAATTATGAATTAGTTTTATTTACTCATTAAATTGTTATGATGATGAATGTAGGGAATTTTGAATCCAGAGTCTTTCCATTCTGCTCTGACCAGTAAGAAATATAAAAACATCTCATTTAGATTTTTATTTTATGCATTTTACTCTTTAATAGTCTCCTATCATACAATATTGTACAAGGAAAGTATGTATTTAATAAAAAATCAGTTACACTTTCGATAAACTTAATGTGCTCAATAAAAAAAAAAATACTTTGAAGTCAATATATTACATCTATGAAAATAATTTCCTGAAAGTATTAAACATAATTTATTTTATGGCATTTTATAATCATCCCAATTTACAAAATTTTACTTTATATCTTTGATTTCATTTGATTTATTGGATATGTTTTTCAATATATTCAAGATATAAATGTATTTATATCTTGAATATACATTTATAGTTCTACATTTATGAGTAGAATCTTGAAAAATGTCTCAAAAGTCGACACACAATGCCCGAAAACTTTAAAAATACGGAAAAAAAGGAACATAAGAACAAGACCTCATACAGTTGAGGCACTAATGTTTTTATATTCAAAGCGGAAAGGATTTTTTAATTGATAAACCTATTGAATGAACCTTGACATTTTATCAAACAATGCTATGGAATTTCAGCTTGATATTAATAAAATTGAAAAAGAAAACTAGTGCGAAAAAACATTAAAAATTATTTTCGAATAATATCTAAATTCAAAAGAGCCACCCATAAGCACACTTTTGCAACTGCAAGCAGTTGAAACTAAATCAACCAAATTCTTTACAGACACACATTAGAGTATAACTATTTACAAATATGAATTATATAACAGTAATAACTTGATCAGAAAAACAAGACAAAAATTAAGTAGTATATCATTAAATAATAAAAAAAAAAGAATCATTTTTAACAAGAATTCTGCCTATCTGAATGTTTGTCTCTGTAAAAGTACTGCCCAAATGTTACCTAAAACAACATAATATGGAACAGCATAAACAAACCTTGATGCAGACCTATCATGGGACGAGTCAATGAAATTAGGATCTAATGAAGTTAAATTACTAATCTGAGTAGTCTCAGCATTTTCTAAATTTTCATTCGAAGAATTAGTTGTTATATTATCACTCATAATAAACTCAAAGCCATCACCAAAAGTTTTCATTTCGAAAGGTTTTGTGGTTTCTAAATTTGAATTTACCGTAAATGTAGGCCAGGAGGCTTTTAAAGATGACCCAGAGTTAAATACAGGAGAAGTACTGGGGAAGAGACCACTTCTTGTATTTAGCTCAGATCTGGCTTCATTAGTAGCCAATGGATACACTGTTATGTTTTGTATTATAACTCCTTTTGTAACCTCAATTGGGATTTCAGTGGGTTCATATCCTCGAGCTTCCACCTGAAATTATAAAATAATGAATCACTTTTAAAACGTAGTACAATTACGTCATATTTTTATACAAAATATTAATAACAAACGTTCCTTACAGCTGATACTACAAATATATCACAGAATAACATGTGTTAGCATAATGGGCCCAAAAGATAAAGAAATTTAATTAACCTTATTTAATTGTTTGTATTTAAAAATTTTTGTCATATTTTTTATTACAGATTAAATAAAAGCATAAAATGAAAGTTACTATGAAAGGAGCATTCATTTTTTTTTTTTCTAAACAGACTGTTCAAATAAAATGTTACAAAAAAATTTTTTTTCGGAGATTTTGGAATTACATTGGATTTTGATTTTAACTTTGGATTTTTGAGAGCATGTGTTAGCATAATGGGCCCAAAAGATAAAGAAACTTAATTAACCTTATTTAATTGTTCATATTTAAAAAATTTTGTCATATTTTTTATTACAGATAAAATAAAAGCATAAAATGAAAGTTACTATGAAAGAAGCATTCATTTTTTTTTCTAAACAGACTGTTCAAATAAAATATTACAAAAAAAAATTTTTTCAGAGATTTTGGAATTACATTGGATTTTGATTTTAACTTTGGATTTTTGAGAGCACTTTTACTTTCTTTTTTAAATATTTGGGAAAACTTTTTGTATACAATGTACACAAACTTATGGGCAAAAATTAGAATATTATTGTTATAGAATACGTTAAAATAATATAAATAACATATTATACCATCTGAAATTAAAAGCTAAGTACTGAACTTTACAATTTAGATGAAAAAAAGAAGAATTAAATAGTAGTATGTTAGTGTTCATAATTATTCTGTATGGTCTAAAACAAAAATTAGTACATTGAATGATAGTTTTATTATAAACTTATCATTTCATGTAAGTACTAGTTATTGCTTTCAGTATTCATACCATAGATCATTTGATACATTTTATAAAATTGAGTAATATAAAAATTTAGTTTTTTTAACTTAATATTGTTACTCATAAAAAAATATACTTTATTAAAATGGTTAGTGTTTAGCTAATAAAAAATAATGCAAAAATTATACCACAAACTATTTGAAAATATAGCATAGCACATTACACCCAATGTAATTATTTCAAACCTCATAAAGTAAAATAAATGTTCGAAAACAAATAAATAAAAAAACACTTAATGATTTGTTCACTATAATACCAGTTATTTTTTAATAATGCAAGTCAATTTACTTATATATTATTTAAACTTTTAACAAATAAACTAACTAACGAAATGTAGAAGTGCAAGATGTTTTCTGCAATATGAAATGTATTCTTTTGATTTAGTTATTTACTTCATTTACTGCAATATACTTACTTTTCATCAGTATTTTTTACTTTTTCTACATTTTTGAAAAAATTATTAAAAGCTAGTACATAAGGTTTTAAAAAAAATATATGATCTGACCATGAATGCAGAGTTTAACGGCACAAGAACAAAAATCAGGTATGCTACACCAGATGTAAACTGCATAATGTAATCAAGACAAATTGATTAAACATTATTATAAATTAAAAATAGGAAAAGGGAAGAAAGATCATTCGCCGCTTAGTTTCAAGGGACCTGTGTTTACACAAAACAGATTTATCTTTGATGGAAAATGTGATTTGAAAAAAAATATTACTTGTAAAATATATGAGCCGGGCAGTAGTATTCTCCAATATTCTCCTCTAGCTGTAGTTTTTGTGCCAAATTCTTTCCCTTTGATTCTAATTGTTGCATTAGAAACAGGACTTTTGGAAGGATCAATTACTTGTCCCCAAACACCTAAATCAGGGGATAAAATAATCAATTACTAAGATGACACATCAGAATCAGTGTCACTCTAAACTAAAAACTAACTCTAACCCTTAAAAGCTAAACTTTCTTTTTGTGACTCTCATATGAAAAGGTTATGCATTCTAGTGCACAAGTCATTAGTACCACAGAAGAAAAACCAAATAAATAATTCTTAAAAAAAATCAGTAAAGTCTAGGGAGAAAAAAAAACTTTTTCTACATTTTAACATTTTGTTTAGGAATGGAAGAAATAAAATCTCTCAATGGATTTATCTTCAAATTTTTATTAAACGAAGTTGATGCTATTATCTGTGATAATTCATTAACATGAAAAGCATTTAAAAAGAGCAACATTTTTTTTCTCAATTATTTAAAATAAAAGATTTCTTTACATACACTTAGACTACGTCAAACACATTATATAACATTAAAAAATGTCTTCAAAATGTGTAATACATTATATTTTTTTAAACTTTGTAATAAAGAAGTAAAAATCTAAATTGAAGAGTAAAGTGTTTACCTTGGTGTGCTTCCTTCAGGTATTGCAGAATAGCCGCTTTGTTATCATTCCAAAACTGAGGTAGAGTGTAAGCTTTTGGATATTTGCAGCAAGATATTTCAAGAGTAATTTCCATGCAACCAGCCCAAACATAATTAAAATCTTGCATACCTCCTGAAGTTTCAAAAAGAAGACCAATTAGAAATTTATTCAGTGTTAAATACAAAAAATCTATAACAATACTACACATACATATATAATAAGCTAGATCAAAAGATCAGTTTGAAATTAACTCTGCATAAGAAGTTATGACGCTTTGCAAAATAGATGCTTACAGATAATCATGGAGATATAAAAGAAATTACATTGCACATAAAGTGCATAAAACTTACATTGCATACAAAATTATTTTGCATCACCCTAATATTACAGTGCCTTGATTAGAAATTATAACTAGGAGTAAGCATCATAAAAAAAGTTCTAAAGTTTAAATGTTTTTTTTTTTTTTTTTTTTTCTATTTCCTATGAGCTGCACAATCAGTCTTCCCGATGAGCTGACCTAGTGAGTTCTCCGGAAGTGGTATCCACTCTTTCAGGACCACCACAATGGGTGAGATACCGTTGGCCATGTTAATTTGGACGTCTAGTTTCTGCCACACATGATGGCAGCACCGAGATTCTATTTGGATGCTAAAGTGCACTAGGAATTTAATTTTGCCGGAAATGCCAAGAGCCAATAAGGCACTATAGTTTAAATAGAAATTAATAAGTTTTGAATTATAACAAGTAATACGAAAAAATCTAAAGCAGACCACACGCTGAGTAAGCAAGCTGTAAGAAAAAAGCATAAAGGTGACAAATTCATACACTTTTGCATTAAGAGGAGTCAAAGTGAAGTGCGCATACTAATGAAAAAGTTTGGAAATCTGCCTCTCGTTTGCCTCTTACTTACCGTTTGCTCTTTCAGTGTGTGGTCTGCACAAAACTATCTCTTCTTTCCTTTGTTATACGGGTTAAATCACTTAAGACATTGAAGAATTAAAGCATTTATAATTCTTCTTAAAAACAACAAATGGTTTCACTTAAACTGTCTTTAAGTGCAGTTCATCTCTATTTATTGCTTTTCTTTGTTTTTTAATAGAAGCTGGCGGCTTTTAGGATGTTACTCTCTATCAATAAAGAGTTCACATATTTTTAAAAAAAAATAATTTGAAAGGCAAAGTTCAATTTGCAATTTTTATTTAAGCACTACTCAATTCCCTGCAAAGCCTATAATAAATTTTATTTATCGAATACAATTAATCAATTATAAAACAGCAGCTAAATTAAATGTTATAAACATGAAGCAGTGCATATCAAACCCTGCAAAGTTCATACCAAAGAGTTTTGAGATAATTGTGAAAATTGAAGTAGTATTCATAAGAATTTTATTAAATTTGTTTCTGAAATATAATGGCCTTTTTCTTTTTTGTAGATGAAAAAGAGCATACTAAAATGAAAGAACATACTATACGAAATTATGTCAAGAACAATCAACCTGAATGTTCATCAGAAGAGGCTTTACAATCGGTTAAAATTAAAGTAATTTTTATCAGCAAGGACAACCAATGACAAACTTTATAGAAAAGAACAGAAAAATTTCATGTTATAAGCACAAAATATTATTTCTTCTAAAAATGTCAAAATCGACATGGTTGAGAATTGGCATGGGTTTGAAACAACTTGGTATTATTTGTTCCGGCATTTATCCACAGAATAATACAAATACTAAAAATAAAAACAAAAATACTATAAACAAAACAAGGCTCGTAATGCATACCATGCAACACGGTTTATTGTTCTAGTAGGGACGTGAGAATTCCCTAAAATAACAATAGATTTCAAACTAAGTTCGAAATCATTTGACATTGTTTGTCCTTGTCTTCATTCACAGAATAATACAAATACTACAAGAAGAAGAAATAGTGTACCTTGTAGGGCATACCAAGCAGCGCCATTTGTTGTTCCATTAGGGAAGGGAGGATTCCCGTCCCTACATGTAACACCTAAATACATATTCTTGTGATTGAAGGAGTAAGTCTCAGCCAAGTGTCTGAACACATTGTCATCAGGAGTGACAGAAGCACTATACATTCTACGAAAATCTGCAAAATGAAGAAAAAACATGTATTGGCTATTATGCTTATAATCATTAGCCCCTTTGGCCCCATCGGGACATATATGTCCCACATACGAAAACACCAGTGGAACATATACATTACTACTATTTCAGTTGTGTACTCTATAATACTGGGTGAGACACATGTACCTACTCCCTCCTCCCCAATCACCAAATAGTTAATTACTTTTATTTTATTTATGTAGAATATTGTTATTTTAACCTTATTTGATCAATTAAAGTCGTAGTTTATCTTTTTATTAAAAAAAGAAAAACTGGTCTTAAAAGGGTTAAGATCACCATAACTGATGAAATTTTATAAAATCTAATTAATCAATGCCAAGGTAAAATTGAAATCACAAAAGTCTTTTTATTTGTTGAAAAATTATGAGATGGTCTCATTAATTTATATTTCAGTTGTGTAATGTAAAAAAAAAAAAAATGCACGGTCGTGATTGTTATTAAGAAGTTTAAACTATAAAGTTCGGTTTTAATTAGCTTTAATTTCCTTGCAACTTAAAAAATTCGCTATTTTTAGTTTTGGATTAAACTATTATGATATTATTTTGCAAACACTGACATAATTGGTTGGATTGACCCTTGACTTAAATTCTTGTAATTTAAAGCAAGGACGATGCTTAAAGAACTCCGTGAATTATTTTTTAATCAAAATTTTAAAGTTGTTCTTCAACATTTGAGTTCTTAGTTTTGAAATAAGTTGTTAATAAGAACAAAAGTTGAATTTGCAAAATGTTCAAAGAAAGAAACAAAAAAAAAAAAAGAAAACTGGAAGCAGCTTTTTTTTTTAAATGAAGAAAATTACGAAATAAATGTCGCTCAAGGAAACATTCAGGAAAATTTTGAAATGCTTCAAAAGTTGGAAAATTTCTACACCAAACTTCATACAAAAAAAATATTTTTTTTTTTCTTTTTTTTAATTAAAGGCTTATTTTAGTGTATGAAATTGTCTTTACTTTTGTCTTACAATATAAGTGGTTGGCGCATAATAAATTTTTGTGAGAAATAGAAAAAGAAAAAAAAATTATGGTAAAATGAGGAAAAGTAGTTAATGATATCTTCATTTAGTTATCATTAAATTCTGGGATTAAAGCTATTTGAGGTGTCCAATTTTTAATTACATGAAATGTAAATTAAAATGTGTTTGTAGCGGGGAAACTATTAAGTTTTTAAATTGCATAAATAGTTTCTGCTTTAATTTCGGAATCTGAATATATTTTTTCTAGAGAGAAGAAACAATTGTTACATGAATGCAGTTCAATTGCTAGGATAATTAATTTTTTTGAAAGCAAAAAAAGAAAAAAAAAACAATTTGAAATTCTTTAAACCCAACTCTTGATATTAATTATTAAGTGCAGTTATAGATAATAGATATAGATTATAAATAAATAAAAGAGTACAATTGTTCAATAGAAATATTCATTATGTATTTTTTTTTTTTTATATAAATATTTCTTCCAAAATATGCCTTTTTCTCCACTAAGTGTCTATTTTGTTTATGGTTATGCATTTAAATCATGTTTCTGTAAAACTAAATAATTTAATATCAACGGTAAATAAAATAAAGTAGGTTGGGCTGAAAAGCAAAGTTGATGGAAAAATAGCACTAATTCGTTTAAAAGAAACGTAAAAAATCACCCCGCTAATATTGATGTTAGATTAATTTTGGTAATATGATATTTGGATTTGGTAACACGATATTAACGAAAAATTGGATGCCTGTAAGTGACGTCATCGTATGTGTATCTTGGCATTTGTCTATTCATAAGTCAATCAGGAATGTCAGAAGCCTCGTCACACACACGTGTGACGTTGATTACAGGTATCGAATTAAATCACATGATTAGGCATAATCACTTCACTTCCATTTATATATATTTTTTGAAATTTGATTTAAGTCAAGATCAGTTATTACAAAATTTAAATATTCTTTCAGATGCAGAAATATGATTAATATTCATAACTCTTTAAGTATTCATTCTTAAAGCACTTTTCCCTTCTTTTTTTATATTTTTGCAATTAACATAAGTAGGCTTTTTATCCTGCAAATCAATAATGTCTCGTCATATGAAAATTCATGCATAGTTTAAAAAATTGAATAAGAATCGAAAAAAAAAAATATTGCGTCCTTACTACTGGGGGTATTTTTTGGAATATTGTCAAAAGGATAACTTGCAACCAGAGCTCCTCCGTGGAAATTTGCAGAAAGAACGAATTGTGTGCTTGTAATCCATTCTCTCATGGCTGCTGTTTCCGGTTGTGCTACAGGATTAGTGCTGGAGAAATAGTCTGGAAAGTTCCTGTTCAAATCCTGAAAATTCGCATTGCCCCTATGAAACATAACAAATTAAATAAGAATCAGAACATATACTTATGAAATCTCAGAAAATCAGCAGAAAAAAATATATGCATAAAAGGGACACTGGTGCCCCTCTATGTCAAAGGGTTAAGAAAGCTAACATTCAAGATGTTTGCTAAGTTAAGTTCACTTATTTTTACTAATTTGCTTTTTGTATCTGTGAAGGAGAATTCTTGCATTTGAAATTTTGACAACTTTCTGAGAAGCTAATGCACTCAAAATTTAGCTTGAACTCAGTGTTTGATGAAAATATAGGTTTCCATTTTTTAACAAATCTTACAATCAAAATTTATCGCCTTTTTTCAATCTAAGTACCGACATAAACAAAAACATGAGAGCCACAAAACTGCTACTGACAGTAAAATTCAAAAATTACGATTATCAAGTGGTTTAAAAAGGAGAAATAGTTTTATTTTTGTCAGACTTGAAATTAAAAACATAGGGCGCATCACTTTCGTGATAATTAAACTTCGATCAACGCCGTCAAATCTCTCCCCAGTCCTTCAAAAGTGATGAGCCCGACGTTTTATTTCTGGTAAAAGCAGTTTTGTTCTTTTTTATTACTACTTGAAAAACAAAGGTTAAATTTGTTTATTTTATAACTAAATAGCTGCCAACAGGGATAGGAAAAAATCCAGTGGATTTTACTAAATAATATATATTTAATGATATATGATGCATAATATACGAAATATTAGTTATTAGTGTAATAAAGTTTTGCATTTTGATGCTAAGGCCCGGATTTTGATGACATTTGCATTTTTTTGCATTTTTGGAAATTTTTTGTCCTTTAGAGCATTTTTTTAGATTTATAGGGCATTTCTCTTTAAATTTTGGGGCATATTTTGCATTTTAAAGCATTTTTTAAATTTTTTCCAATTTTTATTATTTTTTATCATTTTTCATTATTACACTGGCTTCCAAACAATGAAGAAAATCTCTAGGATATTAACAGGTGAAGCAACATCTTTTCAAATTGAAGAAGAATTGTCAGTAAGTGAGACCGTCTTTTTCAAGTACGCACCAATAACATCAGTAGACGTTGAAAGAAGCTTCTTCAGGTATAAAAATTAACTTTCAGACAAGAAACGCTCGTTTACATTTCAAAATATTAAAAAAAATTTATAATCCAATGTAGTTCTGATATTTAGTAATATTATGAGATGGAAGTTATTATATTCATTAAAGTTTCTATACAAAATGAAAATGTTTTGGAGTCAATATATTTTCCTTTTTTTTTTTTGTTATTTTAGGATGTAAAACATATTTTTCAAACTTTAATGAACGTAGAACAAGTATTGCATTGCTTTATATTTTTTGAAATGACTCATAATAATTTTAAAGAGTAAAAAATTGTTTTAGTTCAATATTTTTACTTTATTTAAGTCATGTCTTAAGGCGTTTTTAGCGCAATTTTCGCATTTTAAGGGCATTTTTTGCATTTTTAAGGGCATTTTTTGCACTTTTAAAGGGCATTTTTTGCACTTTTAAAGGGCATTTTTTTGCACTTTTAAAGGGCATTTTTTGCACTTTTTAAGGGCATTAATTGAGATTTTTTAGGTCATCAAAATCCGGGCTCTACTAATAACAATAAATATCCTGCAATATTTTCCATTTAAGATTAGCATTAAATGAATTTGAAATGTTTTTACATTATGTTAACTCATAATTTTAAATAGTAGTAGAAAAGTAAATCATTATTGATAATTAATAGAACTTTAATTTAAAAAGTGAGAGATCTGAGTTAAAATAAACTGAAATTTTTAGAACAAAGAAAAATAGTTTTAAACTGATTACTATAAGTGAGGCTCACTTCTTTATGTGTTAGTTATACTTATTTAAATATTCAAAAAAGAATTAAATTATGCAAAAAAAAAAAAAAATTAAAACTTACTCAATTTTAGGAAATTTTCTAAAATGTACAAAAACCAAGAAAATTTTTATTATTGACCAGGGCACTTACAATTTTTAATTTTTACTAGGAGATAATTGCAAAATCTAGTAGTCTACTGATAAATCCAGTTGAGTTAGCAGCTATGTTACTAAATGTTTAAGATTGTAGCAACGTTTGTTGGAATTGAATTGAATGTGAAGTTTAGTGGCACAAGGTCCAGGGCAGGACATGCTGCGCCAAACAAACGGTTTTTTAAAAACAAATCAAAAGGCAATACATATAGAACACATTTATTAAAATTCAGACATATGTTAAAAACAGTACGCAGCGTTGAAATGCATCCAGAAGGGAATAAAATCAGATAAAAGTGTCAATAAGTTAAAATTGCATAAAACAGGTAAATATAGCAGTAGAAAAATACAAAGTGAATGACCTCAACTAAAATCGGTTTTATACTATATAAAATACCAATAGCACGTAATGATGAAAAGATTTTTGGGTGATGCATTTTATCCCACAAATCTTTCGTGCATAAAATCGAGCTACCAAAGAAGGTAAGACGATACTGATTAAAACATGGGCAAGCAATTGAGACGTGATGAATTGTTAGTTGAACATTACATGTGATGTACTGGGGAAACAGTTCCCCGAACAGCAAGTAAAGGTGAGTCAACCGGGTATGGCCGATTTAAAGTCTAGTTAGCTTAACGTCAGCACTACGCAGGCGCAATACTGATAAAAGCTCCAAACTAGATTTAGTAACGTGTAGTTTATTCAAAACCTGGTTATCCCACTGTTACTGCCACAGAGATTTTATAAATTGACGAATATTTACTCTTACAGCGAAAGGAATAGACAAGGTTAGAGGAGTACTAGCGGATCGTGCTGCTGTGTCGACTAAGCCATTGCCAGGGATTTCTACATGACTTGGAATCCAGCAAAACTAAATGTCGAATCCTTCCTTGTTAAGGTGAATTAACAGATGCTGAATTAAAACATAAAATAAAATGAGCTTCAGATTTAAAATTTTCCTCCTAGCTCAAGACGCTCATACTGTCCGAATGAACAAAACATTTTTGGGAAGGCCGTGTTGCTATGATTCGTAATGCTAAAAGAAAAGCAACGGCTGCAGAAGTGAAAATGGAACAAATATCAGAAAATTTGTAACTGTACTCAACGTTTATTCGAAAGTGTGTTCGATATGCAGCATTAAAAAAACGAGCGGAAAAAGTAACTATTTTAGTATTTCTCATATCTTACTTACCTAATTTTCCGATCTAAATAAGAAAAATACAGTTAGCAAACCAGACCGATCTTAGTGGTTGAAGGTTAATAATAATTTTTTAAAAAAATTTTGTGTTTATTAACTTAATTTCAAAGGGCGGAGGATCAAACTCAGCTGACCAGAAACTCTAATTTTACAAGTGTTAAAGTCTATTAAAAATTTGATAATGCTCTTATTTGTAGTCTTTTTGGAAGGGTTGTAGAAAAATTTTAATTCATCACAGTTTACTTTGTTTTCCCTTAACTGGCACAGTTATGTTTGACTTAATATTTTTAAACATGTTTGCAAAGTTTACACGACGTTTCGGAAATTGAAGATTGTATCAATTGAGTTGTTGAGTTATATTGAGTTGAGACAAGAAAAGATATTCCATTCCAAAAATATTACTTGCATAGTTTAGTCTGTTGAAATGTGTTTTAAAATTATTCAATTTAATCTACTCTTATATTTGATAAGGGTAATTCTCTAAGGATACTGCTTCAAACAGCACTATGCAATGAAACACGGCAAAAAAAAAATTTAATATTTAATACCAGGATTTTCTTGTTAATTTAGAGTTATTCACGAACGAAACTCAAAATATATTAATCGAATTGAAGTAGTTCCCGTCAAAAATTTCCCATTAAAAACCACTTTACAAATTTTGAAAGCCCATAACATTGAATGGAAAATTTAAAATATTTTTAGAAACATAAAACAGGACATTTTACTGCTTTGGGGGGTCGGGGTGGGGAATTATTTATATAATTATTATTAAAACTGTGTCTTACCTTCCTTGTGTTCCAGAACATTCTCCCTCAACGGAAAGTTCGAATCCATCAGGATTCATGGAAGGCATAATATGGAGTCTGTTGTTGTCGAGCAGCCACGTTACGTAGTCGTCTTTTCCGTAATTCGTCAGGAGATATGACAAGAGATGCAGCATCATTTCCCTGCCGACAGGCTATAGAAAAATTAACAGTTAACACTTGGTTTCAAAAATATATTTGTTAAAGTTCGTGCTTGTACTGTTTATTGGTTAGAATACAGAGGAATTATCTTTTCAACCAATTCGTTTTAACACGCTGAAATAATAACTGCGGCTAAATACTATGAACCAATCATTCAGCAAATTGCTATAATCCAAACAAAATATTAAATTTGCTAACCAAAAAGATATAATTCACCATGTTAATGCCAAACTGCATGCCATTGCACAGACACTTCAAAACCAGTTAATTTTCCAAAATCTTCGTTATTGCCTTAACTTTGCTTCTCTTGTTTTTGACCATCAAAAAATTTTGTTGATAAAAAGAGAGAGAGAGATTAATTAGACAGAAAAGGCTAAAATTGCTCTACGTTCTACATTATTTTTTTTTTCAAAAAAGAAGTCACGAAGTTCCTATAAAAATGGAAATATAAAGCTAGTAAAGTGTTGTGAGATAGTCGCAAAAAATGACGAAAAGTACATTACTAAATTTAAAAAAAAAGTATATGAATTTGAAAAGGATCAAATTAAATAAAATCCTTGAAAAATTTACAGCAATAAAAGCGAACTCTTATTATATTCTTTGCGTATGTTTCTTTACGCAATTTCTCACTCTCTACACTTTTCCCTTCTCCGTTACCATGGCTTCGTTATCTTAGTTCTTCCGCATGCCAAATATTCAAGTTTTTTTACTGAAACGTACTTGCAAAGCGAGATTTGCCAAAGCCACGGAAACAGAGAGGAGGAAAATGTGGGGAATGAAGAAATTGAGTAACCTTATGACGCTTATTCTATTTACGAAATATAATAGTGTATTAGTATTATAGCAGAAAATTACATAAACACCACGGATTGATAAGACAGTTTGTTATATTACTTTATGACAATTTTTTAGAATTTTTGTTTCATGAGAAATTGTTTTAAAGATTTTCGTGAACTAAATAGTGGCTAAAGCTTTTAAAGTAAAAGATAAATTAAGTAAGAAATTATAAATTGATTAAAGTTAAACTGCTAAAATGTCAAATTGAAACTATGGTTCAAGCGCTTGGCAAACATTCTAGTCTGGTTAATTTTTTTTACAAAGAAAAAGCCAAGATTAATCAGTATGTATTTAAAATGAGAGCTCTTAAAAAAAAAACAAAGAAATTGAATACACGCTACTTAAAGTTTAAGACAATCCTTTTTCTTTAGAAAGCGAGCCCTCCAATTAAAATTTGCTGTGAGATCGTTAAAAGAAATCGATTTTACGAACTAATTAAAGAAGGAAACTTGTTCTCTTTTATGTCTTTTGTACATACTAAAAATAAATTTATGTTTAAAAAAAAACTTACCTGTTTAGGCGTGTAGCCAAATAAAAGAATTTTAAATTATGTGACATTAACAAATTACTTTTCCTTTTAATGAATGGCCTCTTGTGGATGAAGTTACAAAAATATTTTTCAACAATTACTTTTGCGGAACTACTTCCCAAAGGGATTGAGAATGATTAGAGAATGTTTTCAATGGACTATTTTATTTCTGACACGCCATTACACGCAAACGATAAATATTCATCGAATAAAAATTACAGAAGAAAAATTACCATTGACGAATTGTACTAGAAGTAAAAAATAATTTACGTTCTATATGACAAAAAGAAACTAATTTTGTAACAATCAATTTTAGCATTTTATATTATTCCTGTTGATATACAGACAATCCACACATTGCAATGTCAGCAATAACGTCCGTACCTCGAACATTCAAACCGAACTCAGAAGACGTGGGAGCTGAATATCGGTGGATACTAACTGGACTATCTGAGTGAAACCAACTCATTGTAAGGAAAAGGGGAAATACGAAAACCTCACGATATTAGCCCAAAGTATCTTGACTTCTACGTTAATTTATCTACCATTGTCATCACGGTAGTATCACACTGTAGTACCACACTGTAGTCAAGTCGTACAGGGAGCAGTTTGTAAATCAATTAACAAAATCTGAACTTTTAGCTGGTTTTTATTACTTTCAGAAACAAGCTCCCTGTTTTGTCTATTAAAATATAATAAATTTTAAATGAAAGAAATTTTTAATTTTAAGAATGTGAAGTTAACTAGTCGATAAAAATAGTTATTAATAAATAAAATAAGTAATATGTTAATACCCGTGGATGTTTAAAACTCTTTCAGTGGAGTTCCGAGAGTTAAGGTTTATTTGTTACAATTTAAATAAAAGCTTATCTGTTCACAATTACTTAACTTTATTCATTAAATCTTATTTCCGCAAAAAAAAAGGTTGCCATTTTTTTCTGTTATGGAACCTTAGCACTGTTTCTCGAAGTTCTGTCACCAAGGAAAACAAAAAAAGCCATAGTTTAAGTGCCTTACACTTGAAGCAATGAGATGATTTTAACCAATATATAACATCTTGCCGTGAAGAATTGTCTGGGCTTTAGAACGGACAAGCAGCTTAAATATTTTAAAAGTTATTAAACCTTTTTAAAAGTCGCCAATTTGGTGACATTTTCCCACCTAGATGAAAATTATCAAAACCGCTGCCTTATTCTCAGTTGTTGCAAATTTTTATGAGCCTAGGTAATGTATCATTGGAGTAAATTTTTAAATATTAAAAAATTAGACCACAAACGCTTTTCATTTTCACAAAACTGCGGCTTTCCTCCATAATGACGTTTTGCGCCATTTTCAAAATAAGAGTTGACAGCGGTGGCTTTAGATAAGCTAAACTTGATCTAAAAGTTACGAAGAACAGTTGCAAACACACAGCAGTTTTAAAAATAGCATATTGTTCACAAAAAAGCATCATTTCATATGACGACGGGGCCTTCGAAAACCAGCCTTAAATGATCGAGCTCCCTTCAGCGGAGCCCTAACTTTGAAAATAAAGTGCATAAAGAAAAGTATTAACAAATAAAATGAATTTTGAAAATAATTAATAAGAGGAATGCAATTTTTTTGTCATTATTTTATTTATAAATTAGGTTTCATGTTGATTTCGCAGTCCTGGAGCTGAATCTAAAATAGTAATTAATTTGTCGTTGGTGCATATAAATAAGCTGAAAATGAAGGGATAACTGAAAAGAACTGAACGCTGAAAGTGGCTATTAGTGTAACTTGTGTCTTTATTAACGGATTTAATTATTTTATTTTGGTTTGAAAAGCACTATGGAAAATGATGGAGTTTTTGAAAAATGCATATCCTTCTGCATTATTTTTTCAATGCGTTGTTATAAAGAAAAATTACATCTCTTTTTTTTTAAATGTAATCTTTTTATTGGCATATTTTTTAATACTTTCTAAAAAAGGAACCCGAAATATTACGAAAATGATAAATTATTGATCGGTTCAAAATATAATTACAGATTACAAAAATATGTAAAAAAATTTAAAAAAAATAATAAAAAAGTAAAAACTGTTTAAGCAAAGTTTTAACTCTTGGATTTCCTTTAACTCTTTTAAGGAATCCTAGAGTTCCTCGGAACACCATTTGGGAATCGCTGATTTAGGGTTCCATAACCAAATATTTTAAACCGCAGTTTACGACTATTTTGTAAATAGTCATTGGGAAGTGAGAAAGATACCTCTAAACAATTCAAAATATTTTACTCTTATTATTAACTCATAAATTAATTAACTATGCTCAGTGGTTGAAAGTAAAATGCCACTCCCGATCTCCGTCAACCACAGTCGACTCAAAATAAACATAATAGTAGGGAAGATCATTGCAAATCCTGTAATCAGGTTAACAACGAGAGGTTTTTACTCAAAAATTTCTTTGCCAAACTCAGGAGCTTTTTTGTCATGAGAACCTGGTTTGGAATTATGCAGGGAAGGGAAGGGGGCATGAAAAGCCCATAAACATGAACCTGAAATAATATATTCTTAAAATAAATCCATGTATAATTTTTCATCTTTCAAATTACAACGCAAATTACCATGTAGAATGAAAAAAAAAGTTCGTTCCAAACATTTTTTTCGTTATATTTTGCTGCAACAAAGAATTTAACAAGTTTCATTAAATACTCATTTCAAAAATATTATTAGTTTTCAAGAGAATAACTTACTTCATTTCCATGCATATTCGCTACATATTTTAAATTTGGCTTCAGTAGAGGTTCATTGTTTGGTTCACTGGTTACCAACATTACCCATAATTCCCTTCCTAAAAAAAGATTTAAAAAATCAGTCTTCAATTTCTTTTTTTTTTTTTTTTTTTTTTCATCTTCAGTAAATTATATCTAACAATTCTACATCTAGGGAAAAAAACACAATTATCTAATGCTATAAATAAAATGGCTTGCAAGGAAGTTACACGTAGTGCCAAACGCCGTCACGCTTTTTTTTTTTACAGATAATTTTTTGATTAATCAATAACAAATAGAAAATTAGTCTATTTCGCCTCGATTATTAAGTAATTGACTCTAAAAATAAAAAAACTACTTTTTTTTACTTTGGATGCATCGCCAAGTTCGGTTCGTGACTGCTGTCTGTAATTAAAGCTCTTATACACTGTTATAAATTTCTCGGAAAAAATGGTTAAATAACAATTTATGTAATTGTTATTTTACCATATTTAAACAAAACAGTCAAATAACCATATATAAGATAGTAACTGTTCTGTGAAAAAAAAAAACGTTTATTAACTGCTTTTACTTAATACGGTTAAACAACCACAATTTCATCGCACCAGCTTGGCTCACGTAATGAAGCTACTTAGTTCACAGACGACTGAACTAATTTGTAGATTTCATGACCGACAGAACGGGAATTCAATATACCCCCGTTTCCCAGCAATATACCGTTCCCCACCAATATACCCCCGTTCAATATACCCACAATATTTCCTCCATTACCTTCAATACCTACCTAAGGAAAAAGCCTATCGCCATTGTCCAGTTAACTTTTTTTACGGTTTTGAAACCATGCTAGTTGTATATGCCTTAAAAACAATGCAGTTTTGTATTTATGGTTTCTTGACGTACTAGTTATAAACAGTTTCGAAACTGTAAAGTAAAAAATGTTCTTTGACGTAAAATTTACTGTTAATCGGATTGGACAGACTGTTGTCGGTTATTTTACCGTAATTTTAGAATGAAAATTCTAGTAGTGTGCCTGTAATCGGAAACTCAAATAGTTGCGTAATTAAAGACAAACTAAGAGATTAAACTAAAAATGTATATATAAATGTCATTGTTTTGTTGTAATTAGCTTCAAAGTTTTAATCTTAAAAAATAGCCGGGTGTAAAATTCTAATTAAAATTCTAAGAAAATGATCATGTATTAAGAAAATTATTGAGAAAGAGGGCTGTCATAGTAACGGATAACATAAAATAACTATCGCTATTAAATTGAAATCAAGATTTTTTTTCTTTTTAGACTAAAATAACTTTATAAACCGGCATAAAAATAATATTTAAATAATATTGCAAGAATTGCAAATATTAGTTAGTTTGAAGTAAAATCAATACATCAAAAATTTTATATATGTTACTTACTTGTGATCATGGTTTGGCACAATTAATTTTTTTTTTTTTTTAATTTTGAATCACACATAATAAAAATTAATAAATAATAACTATAAAATTTTAATTTTGGAAATTTATATCGGTTAAAGTTAATATATAGGTGTCAGAAATAATTTAGCATCATGCGTTTTATCGACTTTCGCGTTTATGTCATTTTAGGATTCAATTTTCTTTCGTTTTTCGTAGCCTAAATACTAAAAACAACTGTTGGTCGAGTTTGATGTAGGCGACGAAACTAATTCAAATATCTATAAATAGGTTTTTAAACTATTGACAAATGGATAAATTCGATTGCTATTTATAAGTTCAAATGTTGAAAAACCATTTTGTAACTGAACCAAAATGTTGATGTGGGTGTTACATACGTGGGAATTAGAGAAGACTATACAGTAGTCTATTTCTGGAAAGGAAATTGTGTAATTTATAACCTTATTTGAATAAAGGAAAATTTAAAAAAAAAATTCGTATTACCAATTTTAGAATTTTTTATAATGTCGGTGAAAAAAAATATTTTGTAAAGTTCAATTTCGTATCCATTTCGAATGTTTTAGTTAGAATAAAATGCGGGCGTAGAAACTGTAAAGAAACTGCTTGTTATAACTACAGTACTCGGGTATTTACAAGTATTCATGGATATTAGAGAATAAAATTAAAATGGAAAAAAAAAAAAAAAAAAACACTGATTTAGTAGAATAAAAAAAAAAAATTTAACACGAAAGGAAATAAAATACTGTTATTGTAAATCAGTTGAAGTAGTTTATATTTCTTCACAAAATTTTTAATCCTCATACTTTATAATATTTTCAGAAAATATTTGAATGAATTTTAAAATTGAATTCTTTTGCTATACTTTTCCTTAATAGTAATGAATTCGAATCTGGAAAAGCTTCAGTCACAGATACCAGGATTTCGCCCAAAATAACTGTGATATGCTTAGAGGGATACAACCCCAGGCATTTAACGAAAACAGGTATCCGGTTCACAACTAAGGACACTTAATTACTATTTTTATAATGAAATTAAGGTTCAAACAAAAAATTTTATAAAGTATAAAATATAATTTTTAGACATGAAGCTTTAAACCATTACAATTTAAATACTCTTTTCATTAAAGAAAAAGACAGATTATTGAGGTATAAACTATGACATTCTATTTAAATAATTTACCCTAACATAAAATAAAAAGAAATGTTAGAATATGGGTTTAGATTTTTCTTTGCAATGTTTTTTTTTCTTTCTATTATTAATGATTACATTCTTTTTTCAAGGACATCTAACATCCAGTGGAGAAATTTGTGCCGGGCCACTGCGAAAGAGTTGAGTTCCACGACGAGTTTGCATAAATTACTCTTGGACATTAAATTATGACACATAGTTGTTTTATTTATACATTTTTTTTCTCGTACTATAATTTATTTTAGTGCGGAAAAACTGTTAATTTTCCCTGGGACGAAATAAAAACTTATGAAGCAGCGAAAAAATTTTTTCCAATGCCCACAATCACTACTTTCTAAAAAACCCATAATTGCAAAAATAACAATTTATATATATATATATATATATATATATATATATATATATATATATATATATATATATATATATATATATATATATATATATATATATCCAAGCAATTTTCATCGCCTAAAAATTGTAGTAAGGAATAAATGGAGCTAAAATGTAAAAAAAAAAAAAGAAAAAAGAAAGAAAGAAAGAAAAGAAATTAAGTATTATAAATGAAAAGGGAATTACGCCGGAAATGTTCGATTTTTTGTTCAATAAACGCAAATAAACGCAACGTTGTGGTAGAGTAATCACATTGTAAGCATAATTTATTTCTGTTCAGTGTATTCCGCAAATTATTATTATTTTTCAATTAAATACCACGCCTTAATTGAAGGTTGGAGTTTAGATATTTTATCTGTAACGAAAGAATGAATTATTTAAATTAAGTTCCAAAAATGAGCGATAAAAAGAAATATACACGATGTGTTTTTCTGTATCTGACATTGATATGCTGGATTAACCTGTTTCTTCCAAAGGCAGGAAAAAACATTAACAAATTTAATTTCTAAAATGGAAACAATGCAAAGAAATCCATTGCAAGTATTGGCACTCAATCATTATTTCAAAAAATAAGTAATTGTTACAGATCTTTCTTTTCTTTTGCTTCTTAATTCTAGCACTTTTTTTTCTACCTTTGCAGAATAAAAGAAGAAAGAAAATTCATGGTTATAATTAAAAACAGACGGGGAAAAAAACTCATTCATCTATTTGAAATATAGTCTTCGTTTTGTTTATTTTAAAGGTCGTCTTTATAATAGGAGTGTCTAAATGTCGATAACTCGAGCAATGAAAAAGCATTAAACCATTGAAAAGAAGCACATTGAAAAAAATATATATAATTATTTTACGGGAAGATCAACTAGCCTTGGATCTGCCCAACAAAAGACAGCAAACAAAGAAAATTTTAATTGAATATCCCTTTAATCTGTTGACCTACTTTGTTTTGACGGGTGTGGTGAGGAAATAAAATTTATTTTGTAAAAAATTAGAATTATGTATTAAAGAAGTGTGAAAATGATTAGGTAAAATAAATAAATGCTTATAAAATCCAAAGTCATTCACTGTCCATTTATTATTGTATTAAACAGCTGACCATGGAGGTCAAAACACGAATGTGTATTTAATCACACTCTACTTTGTCCCTAAATCATTCGCGATAATGCAACTGGTGACAATTTTTGCTTTTTTCAAAAGGTTGATACATTTTAGATCCGAATGTTTAACGAAAACAAAATTAATAAATTTAGCATTTATCAAGAACAATTTTACTTCGAATCATTTTCAGTGTTATTAGGGGTATGAGAAATGTGTGACTATCAGTATATATCGAAATGAAGAGAAAGAATACTTTGAGCGACGTATGGATAAAGCAAAACAATATGGGTGAAGCACAAATATGGATACAAAAATGTAGCCATGAGTATAGCCATTTTTATGCCTTTTTTTGAGCTTCATTCCTATAGCTTTGCTTTATTTTTCAGCATATGTCAACAATTTAAAAAGTATTCGATATGTATTAGAAACTATTTTTATTTATGCCGGGGACATCTGAAAAACGTGATGGATAAAGCTGAAATAAAAAGTCATTAGAAAAATATGTCACTAAGTTTGATGAGATTTAAATTTAGTTTTTATCCATTCTTTCAAGATTTTAAATGCATATAATTATTATTTAGGATATGAATTAAATACATATCCTAAATAAACTTAAAGAAAATTTGAGTTCTATCATAATTAATAACAAAAAATTATATTAATAAAAAATAACTCTTTCGTAATGTATTTTGATAAAGTATGTTGTTAAATTAACAATTTTGAATGCAAGGTTTATTTGTTCAAGGAGTTGCAAACTAAAGTATTAAGATAATTAATCTTATATACTTATTTTTTAAATTATTCAATTTTTTTAAGAATTTTAACTTTTTATCCACATACTCCTTCCAAAAATAGATCCTGCTCATATCAGTTTTAAAACAATTGAAAAACTTGATGGATGAATGTTTTAAGAACGATCCATGTTTTCAGTGTTATTTCAATGAATTTCAGTAAATTAGATTGAAAGTTTAGGCGCTTTAATTTTCACCCCAAAAGGTATTTATTTTTAACATTTTATATGGCCATTTATTCCAGTAAAGTTATGTTAAAATAATTTTTGAGATTGAGATTAATTTATATAAAAAAGAATCATTTATATTATTACCTAAAATTTTTTGGATTAAAACAGTTTTTTTTTTTCGCGTTCGGAGTTTTCTAAGTCTCACCGGCTATAAAGAATTGGTCATAAACTTAAACTTCTTTGCTGACAAATAAACGTAATTATAAATTCTATGTTTATAAAAACAAACAAACTTGATGAGAAATGATCAATTGATTTAACTCAAAACGCACTACAGAAAATAGATTTCCAGCATTAGCCTCTTTTCTTGAGATCCCACGCGAACCCTTACTGTTACTCGTATTTATGTAAACAAAGCCTTTTTTTGTGATTTCTGACACAAATAATAGAAGAGAAAATAGCTTTCCATCGTCATTTAAAACAAATGAAGATGGTGGGAAGCATACTTCCTACGATCTTGAGAAGGGGTAAAGTTACTTGTTAATTGTTTGTAGGCAAATGCACTTAAAACCTTTTTCTCCCCTAAAAATACTTAAAAATTTTCACCTCAGGAATTGAGATTTGAAAAATCTAAAGATTTAGCAAAATAAAACAAAGTTGTTTAAGACTTAAAATAAATTTCATCCACGAAGCTCTTCAATTGAATAACCAATTATATTTAACGTCTCACTATTCTCATTTTAAAGTTGAAGTTTCTAAACGTGATTTACCAAATTTAGCGAAATCATCATAAAATCCTAAGGTAATCTAATAACGAAAGCTTAAGGTATATCAACCAAATCAAAATAAATCCACCATATAAACAAAACTCGAAAGATGAATTTAAAGCCTTATAGTTGTAGTTCATTCACGCCGCACTAGAGCTGCACAATAGGCTATTGGCGACGGTCTGGGAAACATTCCTGAGGATAATCCGAAGACATGCCATCACAATTTTTATCCTCTGCAGAAGGGATGGCACTCCCGCTTCGGTAGCCCGACGACCTACACGCAAGTCGAGCTTTTTATGGTAGAACAATTTAACGGGAACCAATACCGCACCCCCTCGGTCTTTATGCAGACTAATCCAAGTGGTCACCCCCGCACACTGACGGCAGCTATTGATCTTGACTCCAGTGATCTGCTGGGAACCGTGTCTTAACAATCAGTCCACTGCTGGACTTAGGAAGTGTCGCATTGTCCTGCTTCAAGAGCACTTTGCGAGTCGGCGTGCCACGTCTCTTGGACTGACAAGCTTCTTTGACTTTCTTAAAAGTTCACAATAGTAATTTTCATTAATTGTTCATCGTTCATGGATGAATTTTATATACGCAACACCTTGTGAGTCCTAGGAAAGATTGGTGAGTACCTTATCAGCTATTATTATTTAATTATTATGCGTTCTGCAACTTCATTAAGAATGAAACTTTCAAAAAGCTAAACACCGCCAAACAATTATTTAGATTCTAAATGATGTTCTATTGATGCCATGAAATGAGAATAAAAATCGTCTGCTGCTGTATTAAAAAAGTCTTATTTTTACAGTGATCCACCTACGTAAAAGTGCATAATACAAATGCAAGCCCAATCAAAATGCCAACTAAATGACAAAACATATCTCTGACATTTCAATTCCCTGACATTTATTAATCAGATCTCTCATATCTAGGAAACTTTCCCATTTATCGCCCAGTCGTAAATATGAAGCATTAACTCTTGAGGGACACTCCATGTTGATAAAGTAACTATTATTGGATTCGTTATTAATGCTAATATCGAGGCAGAAAAGAAAGAACTGCATAGCTGCTATGGTAATGAAACGAATTAAATGTACTTGCTCTTCGAAAGATCAAAGGTTATCACAATTCAAATGAAAGAAACCCCACTGTTTTGACTGCAGAAAAACTATTCCATTTTCTGTCACTATTTTCAATTTGGCAAATGGTTTTGGCAACAGTAATGTACACTATAATTAAGGCTGAAGAATGTTTCGAAGACATCCTTTGTGAAATTAATGGTAGCCAGCAAAGTAAGGAGAAGAGTGTTAATTTATTCAGAGTTGTAAGTACATTTGTTTTGAACTAACAGAAACGAGATATTTTAATGATAATTAATGATTGAAATCTAAAAGTTATTCTTTGAATTTGTCCATAGCTAAATAGTTGTTAAGTGATATTTTTTTACGTGATTTTCTTTTCCTTTTTTAATCAACATATTATCTTGCATGAATTGTTAAATTACACATGGTGTATAAAAAAAAATTTCTCATCAGTATAAAAGTTTAATTTAAAATGACTGATACGAGGGTGGCTATTTATATTTCTGGCATAATAATGAAAAAACAAATATGTAGGATCGAAATTGGTTTTATTGTTTTTTCAAAATATTCTCCATGATGATCAATACACTTTTGCATGCGTTTGAACCAATTTTCAAAGCACTTTTTCCAGTCCGATTGAGGTAACTCCAAAACATGCGTTTTGAATGCATCAACCGCTTCTTCGGGGGTCGAAAATCGTTGTCCACGTAATTTATTTTTGATGTGTGGGAATAAGAAGAAGTCATTGGGTGCCAAATCTGGGCTGTACGGTGGATGACCCATCAGTTCGATCTTTCGCTCCGTCAGAAATGCCTTTGTTTGAGTCGATGTGTGAGAGCTCGCATTGTCATGATGAAGAATGATTCGCCTGTTCTACTTTTTTCGAATTTCTCCGATGACTTCTGGCAAACAAATGGTCGTATACCATTCAGAATTGACCGTCCTGCGTTGCTCTAACGTCACTGTTGCCACATGACCGTTAATGTCGAAGAAACAGGCAATCATTTGTTTCGATGTGCTTCTTCCTCGAACAACTTTTGTTGGTTTTCCCTCGTCTTGGAAGACCCATACAGTTGATTGCTGTTTTGTTTCCGGCTCATATGCATAGATCCATGATTCGTCACCTGTGTAGATGGTATACACAGCCTTTGATGTACCTTTAACGTATTTTTCCAACATTTCCTTGCACCAATCGACACGAGCCTTTTTTTGAGCGTTTGTCAGATTATGCGGGATCCAACGCGAACAAATTTTTTTTACGCTCAAATGTTCATGCAATATTTTATTGATGCTAGTCATACTAATGTCTAAAGACGCCTCTATCTCACGGTATGTCACATGACGATCTTGCTTTATCAGTTCACGCACAGCATCGATCTTTTCTGGCACAACAACGGATTTTGGACGACCTGCACGGGATTCGTCCTGGATCGAACATCGACCACGATTAAATTCGTTATACCAATTTTTTACAGTGCTGTAGGATGGCGCTTTATCGCTGAATAAAGAATTAAGTTCATCGAAGCACTCTTGTCTTGACAATCCACGTCGAAAGTTATGAAAAATAATGGCACGAAAATGTTCACGATTCAATTCCGTTTTTTGAAAGAGAAGAACTTTTCAATTTACTGTCAACAACACAAATGAAGCTATAATGGTAAATCGTCTGCTGAATTTATGTTTAAAAATATCAAACTTTCGATTAAAACCGTCTGCGGTCGCCTAGCAACACTTACTGTAGCCAAGGCCAGAAATATAAATAGCAACCCTCGTACCACTATGTTTTACAAAGAACAATTAAATTCAGTTTTAAAAGTTTTTAATAATTGATTTGCAATGGTCAGTACCTTTTGAAAGTAGTGTAATTAAACAAAAATGTGATTATATTTGACGGATAGTACTTAATTAATTCATAGAAATTCAAAATAGCGACGATTTATTGTGATTCTCTGGTACGTCAAATGACGAAAAAAGATGGTCAGTTCGTTTCGTATACTGTTCTTGACTTGCATCGACCAACAAAATTTTGCAAATTACCCTATGATCATTAAATTAAATGACCATAGGGTAGGTCATTTAATTTGCAAATTTTTTTTACTTCAATTAAATTTTTTAAAATTAAAGAAAATTGTATTAAACTATCAACGGGTACCTCTATATTGCGCAATAAACAGGAAAGTGCCGTTAAACTATTTATGCTACGTCCTAAAATAATATTCAAATGGGTACGAAAAAAATGAACGGCTGATTGATTTTTCACGAAGCATCTTAACGCTATGCATGTGCATGCTTGGTTTTATATACATTTTAGTTAATGTTTCCCTGAATAACATAGTTGCTTATGTATGCTTTTATTAGTTTTCGAATTGTTATAGTTTGTAAATGATCAAAATAATAAGGCGTGACGCACGAAACAAACTGTAAATAGCGCATATCAAATCGAATGAAATAAGCAATTTCAAGTAGTAGATGTAATTCTTGGTTTGTTCAACTTTTCAACGATGCAAAAAATTTTATTTATAATTTCAGTCAAAAACTAAACATAGTTGAACCAGTTGACGATCGTAAAAGGAGTTTAAATCATATTTTTGAGCTTCTAGGAAAAGAGAAAGTGTAAAGGAGTATCAACATATTAAATTTTAACATCTAATTCCAATATCATCAGGTAATGAACCTAAATAACAAAAAATACTGAAAATCTTTGAAATGTTATTAAATATACATGAAACACAGGGATCATACTCAATTTCTGGAGGGGGAAAGTTTTCTTTGTACACTGGGGAGCTTTTTTTTTCTTCTGTTTTCTTTTAACAAATCTTAGATACTTTTGTATCGCTGGTTTCAAATCATCAACCGATTTTTCTCTCCAAATTACAGTTTTTTTTTTAATGACATTTGTTGTCCGTTTTTCGTCAAAATGTACAAGTTTAAAAACGTTAGATATAACAGGTGGTCACATAAATATTGCGTCTTAACTTCTAGAGGAGTTAGGGTGCATCATCAGAATTAAAATGTCCAGAAATGTCATCATACGCCGTTAGGGGTGCTTCCCTTTTATGAACTGTTTTTTCGAAAGCTTCTGAACAAATCATAATAGGGAAAAAAGACTAGTCGCGTATGACGACATTTCCGGGCATGGGTTCTTATTCAATTTTAAAACTGATGATATACCTTAACTCACCCAGAAGATAACCGCAACATTTAAATGACCCCTGTTATACATAACGTTTTTAAACTTGTACATTTTGACAAAAAAATAGACTAAAAATGTCATTTTAAAAAAAAAATCAGATTTGAAATTTCAACACCCGGATTAAACAAGATCAAGTATTTGTATAAATGCAACAAAAAGTTTGTTTCATCTTGATGATTATTTTTCAAATACAGGTAATTGTCTATGTCCAAAATGTTCTGCGTGTTTGCGGGAAATATTGATCTTGAAGAAAAAATAAACACTGATGAATAAGAATTATGGGATAGGCGAGCAGATCCTCTTAGTTCATCTAGAAAAAAAAAATCATTAATAAAATTATGATTTCACTTAGGCTAGCACTACGACTGCTACGAAAAGCTTTACTTTGGTTGCTTTTTTTTTTTTTTAAGTTACTAAAAAATTTTATATCAAATTTTTTTTTAAAAAAATCTCTTTAAAATCAACGGAAACTACAAAAAATTTTTTTAACTTGTATTACTTGCCGATCTTTTTTAAAAAAAAAATTACTTACAAATGACAGTTTTTAACATTACGAGTATGCGGATTTCACTGCGTGAGGTGATCCTCTTAAAATATGTTTAAAACATAGTCTTCACGTGTCGGACATACGCGTACCAGCCATAATCTTTTGTATTAATATTAAAAAAAAGTTAACTGTAAACAAATCTTCGTCCAAAAGAGAATAAAAATGTGTCTTATCGAAACATGGTATGCTTGCGTAAGGCTCTAGTCTATCAACGTGAACAGAACTGAATATAATCTGGAAGCAATTGCACTCCTACATGTTTTGAATAATGCATTAAAAAAACATGCCCTTTAAATTATAAGTGTGGACAAAAGTTGTCACCTAAAGTTCGAACATATTCTCCAACGAGGTGCGACACGAATGCGCAAACAGTCGATATGTTTTCCTTGAGGATACGTGACATATTTGACAATTGAGATAAAGGCTAAACGTAAAGGTTGAAGTTATTTTAAAAAATGCGATGCGACATAAGTTAGTTATTAAACAGGAAGAAAACTTTCACTTTCTTAAGTCTATGAACTCTGAGAATATTGAGAGCAAATTTTTACATTCTAGCTATAGATTAAAGAAAAATTATATCGATTTTATTGTGTGTTTGCGTGTAAAATAAAAATTATTAACTGTAGGAAAAATGTAGGGGAGTGCCGGGTACCACTGTCAATTTCATATGTATAGAATATTTTTTCAAGTCAATGGGCCATCGGACATTAATTGTTATATTAAAAAATGATTATTTTCAAAGTTTCAAGTATTTATGCAGCTGGTAACATGGTAAACAATAGTTTTGAAAATATACTGAATACAGTAATCAAATTTTTTAAATTTCTATTTTTTTAAGTTAAACTATTAGCAACCATTTTTATTGTGTTGAAAAAGCAATAAAAAAAGGACCCAAAAAAAAAAAACTAATTTCTTAACCAAATTACTGCGATACCTTAACTCTTGACTGAATAACTTGCATCTTAAGTTTAATTCCTAATATTTAACCTAAGGCATGTTGGCTTTATAGGGAAAAGCCATTCTATCTTAAGACATTCTTTCTAAAATATGCAGAATCTTTTTTTACTTTTTCTAACCAATACCATTTATTTGAATAAAGTAAAACTAAATTTTTAACTGTTTTGATTTTTAAAATGCTCAACAGTTAAGTTTGGGAACTTGTTTAAAAAAAATACTTCCTTCCCTCAAATGAAAAAGAAAATATCCATTATTCCTTAACATCTTTTAACCATTTCCTTTCGAGTTTTTAAGAAAATGGCAAAGAAACTTAATGGAAGGTAAATAGTATTGGAATAGCTCAAGAAACAGTTGGGATTAAATCTCGAACGACTTGAGTGCATTTTTTGCTGTTTGTGTTTCTTACGAATGTGTTTTTCTTATTGATTGCTCTTTCTTAAAGGGTATAAAAGTACTGTTGAAAAGTGGAACATTTATAGTAAATTTAAACGGAAATGTCTGAAATATTTAAACCGAAATGCTCAGTAGCTGAAAACGGTAATAAATATTAAAATTTACTTAAAATAGTTTATTAATTTTTTATAAAAGTTACTGATTTTATTTATGCCAGGGAAATTCTTGTTCTAGATACTACAATTAATGAAGCAAATAAAATTAAAATACTGCACAACTAACGTGCATTAACTTCTAACCCATTTACTATGTATCGTTGACCATTTTTTTTTCATATTTCAAATTAATTAGCACATTTAAGATTAAGCATTCGAACTATTGAGTTCTAGTGCGCGAAAATCCGATCATTAGAGCAAAAGATATTCAGGGTGGGTTTTTTTTGTGTACTGTACCTTTATAATTTCAGCTCACTTTCAAATTTTATGCTCTAAAATAAAAACTAAAAGAATCCAACAAAAACATCCACAACAATTACAATAGTTTTTAAAGGGGCTCTTACTGCAACATTTATTTCCAACTTAATCTTTAGCCTCACCTTGCACGGATTTACCAATCGAGTACAACTTCGTAAGTTCAGTTTTAAAGGGGCTCTTACTAGTTTTAGTGGCTCTTATAATTTTTAAAGGGACTCTTACTGCAACATTTATTTCCAACTTAATCTTTAGCCTCACCTTGCACGGATTTACCAATCGAGTACAACTTCGTAAGTTCAGTTTTAAAGGGGCTCTTACTAGTTTTAGTGGCTCTTATAATTTTTAAAGGAACTCTTAGTGCAACATTGATTTCCAACTTAATCTTTAGCCTCACCTTGCACGGATTTACCAATCGAGTACAACTTCGTAAGTTCAGTTTTAAAGGGGCTCTTACTAGTTTTAGTGTCTCTTATAATTTTTAAAGGGACTCTTACTGCAACATTGATTTCCAACTTAATCTTTAGCCTCACCTTGCACGGATTTACCAATCGAGTACAACTTCGTAAGTTCAGTTTTAAAGGGGCTCTTACTAGTTTTAGTGTCTCTTATAATTTTTAAAGGGACTCTTACTGCAACATTGATTTCCAACTTAATCTTTAGCCTCACCTTGCACGGATTTACCAATCGAGTACAACTTCGTAAGTTCAGTTTTAAAGGGGCTCTTACTAGTTTTAGTGTCTCTTATAATTTTTAAAGGGACTCTTACTGCAACATTGATTTCCAACTTAATCTTTAGCCTCACCTTGCACGGATTTACCAATCGAGTACAACTTCGTAAGTTCAGTTTTAAAGGGGCTCTTACTAGTTTTAGTGGCTCTTATAATTTTTAAAGGAACTCTTAGTGCAACATTGATTTCCAACTTAATCTTTAGCCTCACCTTGCACGGATTTACCAATCGAGTACAACTTCGTAAGTTCAGTTTTAAAGGGGCTCTTACTAGTTTTAGTGTCTCTTATAATTTTTAAAGGGACTCTTACTGCAACATTGATTTCCAACTTAATCTTTAGCCTCACCTTGCACGGATTTACCAATCGAGTACAACTTCGTAAGTTCAGTTTTAAAGGGGCTCTTACTAGTTTTAGTGTCTCTTATAATTTTTAAAGGGACTCTTACTGCAACATTGATTTCCAACTTAATCTTTAGCCTCACCTTGCACGGATTTACCAATCGAGTACAACTTCGTAAGTTCAGTTTTAAAGGGGCTCTTACTAGTTTTAGTGTCTCTTATAATTTTTAAAGGGACTCTTACTGCAACATTGATTTCCAACTTAATCTTTAGCCTCACCTTGCACGGATTTACCAATCGAGTACAACTTCGTAAGTTCAGTTTTAAAGGGGCTCTTACTAGTTTTAGTGTCTCTTATAATTTTTAAAGGGACTCTTACTGCAACATTGATTTCCAACTTAATCTTTAGCCTCACCTTGCACGGATTTACCAATCGAGTACAACTTCGTAAGTTCAGTTTTAAAGGGGCTCTTACTAGTTTTAGTGGCTCTTATAATTTTTAAAGGAACTCTTAGTGCAACATTGATTTCCAACTTAATCTTTAGCCTCACCTTGCACGGATTTACCAATCGAGTACAACTTCGTAAGTTCAGTTTTAAAGGGGCTCTTACTAGTTTTAGTGTCTCTTATAATTTTTAAAGGGACTCTTACTGCAACATTGATTTCCAACTTAATCTTTAGCCTCACCTTGCACGGATTTACCAATCGAGTACAACTTCGTAAGTTCAGTTTTAAAGGGGCTCTTACTAGTTTTAGTGTCTCTTATAATTTTTAAAGGGACTCTTACTGCAACATTGATTTCCAACTTAATCTTTAGCCTCACCTTGCACGGATTTACCAATCGAGTACAACTTCGTAAGTTCAGTTTTAAAGGGGCTCTTACTAGTTTTAGTGTCTCTTATAATTTTTAAAGGGACTCTTACTGCAACATTGATTTCCAACTTAATCTTTAGCCTCACCTTGCACGGATTTACCAATCGAGTACAACTTCGTAAGTTCAGTTTTAAAGGGGCTCTTACTAGTTTTAGTGGCTCTTATAATTTTTAAAGGAACTCTTAGTGCAACATTGATTTCCAACTTAATCTTTAGCCTCACCTTGCACGGATTTACCAATCGAGTACAACTTCGTAAGTTCAGTTTTAAAGGGGCTCTTACTAGTTTTAGTGTCTCTTATAATTTTTAAAGGGACTCTTACTGCAACATTGATTTCCAACTTAATCTTTAGCCTCACCTTGCACGGATTTACCAATCGAGTACAACTTCGTAAGTTCAGTTTTAAAGGGGCTCTTACTAGTTTTAGTGTCTCTTATAATTTTTAAAGGGACTCTTACTGCAACATTGATTTCCAACTTAATCTTTAGCCTCACCTTGCACGGATTTACCAATCGAGTACAACTTCGTAAGTTCAGTTTTAAAGGGGCTCTTACTAGTTTTAGTGTCTCTTATAATTTTTAAAGGGACTCTTACTGCAACATTGATTTCCAACTTAATCTTTAGCCTCACCTTGCACGGATTTACCAATCGAGTACAACTTCGTAAGTTCAGTTTTAAAGGGGCTCTTACTAGTTTTAGTGTCTCTTATAATTTTTAAAGGGACTCTTACTGCAACATTGATTTCCAACTTAATCTTTAGCCTCACCTTGCACGGATTTACCAATCGAGTACAACTTCGTAAGTTCAGTTTTAAAGGGGCTCTTACTAGTTTTAGTGGCTCTTATAATTTTTAAAGGAACTCTTAGTGCAACATTGATTTCCAACTTAATCTTTAGCCTCACCTTGCACGGATTTACCAATCGAGTACAACTTCGTAAGTTCAGTTTTAAAGGGGCTCTTACTAGTTTTAGTGTCTCTTATAATTTTTAAAGGGACTCTTACTGCAACATTGATTTCCAACTTAATCTTTAGCCTCACCTTGCACGGATTTACCAATCGAGTACAACTTCGTAAGTTCAGTTTTAAAGGGGCTCTTACTAGTTTTAGTGTCTCTTATAATTTTTAAAGGGACTCTTACTGCAACATTGATTTCCAACTTAATCTTTAGCCTCACCTTGCACGGATTTACCAATCGAGTACAACTTCGTAAGTTCAGGATGTTCTCGGTTAAATCTTCGAAGTATAGATGTCATTTGAGGATAGTCATGGTAAGCAAAATCCACGTCTAGAGCTCTTGAAAAAGGAACAATCAAGCAGACAGCGGAAATCACCAAAAATAAGTTAGACAGGAGAAAGTGGCCCATGATGTTGAATACCTGGAAGTAATATGCAAAATTCAGTTACACGTACATATATTATTCTAATAAGGCCATCATGCAAACAATTACATGGCCAGTATTTTCAAACCCACGTTATCACAAGCAAAAATATATTTTGGTTATTTTTTTTCATTCTTAAATTAAAGTCCAATAGATACCAAAAAAATTATTGCATTATCGGTATTATATTTATTCTTAATAAATATAAAGTACCAAAAATATTTTTAGTTTAAAAAAAAATTTTTTTATTCATATTCAAAAATTTTTCAATAATTGATTGAATAATTGTTTCAATGAATAATTGTTTCAATAAATAATTGGTTCGCTTAGATCTTATGTAACTGCAAATAAGTATAAATTTGAAAAATTATTGTCTGGAAGTGAGCCGAAATCCTATATTTAGCATTAAAATGATAAATATAGTATGTGTGAGTCAGAAAGTCCCTATATTAAGCATTAAAATCCTAAATATAGGTTTTCTGAATACAAAGCAATTTGTTCGACGTATTCTCCATAACAATGCATGCAGTATCTGCATGTGAATCAAGGTAGAAGGGATCTAAATAATTTTTGAATTATAACACATAACTTTAAGTTTATTCGTTATCCCGAAAAATAAATGTAAAATAATTTCAACGAACAGCTATTTTTTGTTCCTTTCTTCAACAATTTTATAAAGCATTGGCTTGTGAAACAATAACATGAATTAAATTAAGATGAGAAGAAAAAAAAAGACAAAAAGGATATTATTCTAGTTTGAAATGAAGGCGAAACTTCATCCGTCAAAGTTCAACAGCACAAGGGGCCTTTCAAACCCAACCCAAGCTCCAAAAACAATAACCTAAAGTAGAAACATCAGGAAATGTAGGCAATCAGGTCATCCTATCCACCTTGAAGGTCAAAGAAATTTTTTAACAAATCGAATAAAAGGAATTAAAAAAGAACAATTTTTTCCTTGTTCCCATATAAAACAGTTCACGTGTAAATATTTTAAGGTTGAATGGGATGGGTACAACTGAAATAATATAAAATGATGGGAAAAACCATAAAAACTTGCATGCAGGATCTCATTGTTGCCAATTCCGGCTCAGAATTTTTAGTAGAACAATCATTATAGATGAGAAATAAAATGTTTCGCCAACCCGGAGCATTTGAAAAAGTTTTTGTGAACAACCATTTTTAGCGTGTTTTATTTCGTCTACATATACCATGCATAAACACATCATTGTTGATCTGTTCCATAAGTAAAAAATACAAAGCATTCTCTGTCTCCCTTTACACTACTAATGTTTGCACACAATAACTACAAATGCGCAGGGTTCAAAATAAGATCTCTTATTTATTTAGCAGGCATGTACCAGCAAACACTTTTTTTTTTTTCTTTTGAAATGGCATTTTGTCTCGATACAGATTTTTAAAATTTCACTGTTAAATTTTGAAGATATTTTACTCATTATAAAATATTTTCCTTGAGTCAAAATTTACCATTTTAAATTTCATAAGAATGAATAACAGAAATAGTGCATAAAATTTAGCTGTTCTGCCTATTATCTGAGCCAATTTTTTTATTATAATTTCCAGTTACAATAAATAAAAAAGGCACGCTTAGAACTGAAAGGTGAAAATGGCTTAAGAACCTACCAATTTGAATCATTGCTGTATTCGATTCGTTGCTATATTTTAAAATTTGCAATAAATTACAAAATTGGGTTATCAAATTTTGGTTCACGCATGAATAAAATATACGTAAACCAAATACATTACATACAAATACATATTTGTTTACGTCTTTACTGTTTGAATTAAAAAAATACAGTTTTCTGTCGAGAAAATTTTTTAATATTTTTTTAACGAGCATTAAAATTTACGAACTTCATCTTAGCTGTTGATGAAAGGCTTTCATTAGCTGGAATACTAACGAGCTGTTGCCCCATTGGGTCCCTTCAGTACGTTACATGGAGAGTTTAAGGTACATAATTTACTAATATTTCCGCAACGTATATAATTTACTAGCATTCTGTGTATAAAATAACATTTACTTTTTTGAAGAAAAAAAATAATCTTATTAAAATTTCAAAACAGAATACTATGAAAAATAAATTTTTCTTAAAGTTGTTAAATTCAACGAATTTACAACAAAAAAAAACTATGACATTGATTTTAAAACAAGAATGCTTTATAAAAGAAAATCTATTGTAAACACAAAAAAATTTATTTATTTAAAACATAATCGTTTGATAATTTTAAAGTAATAAAAGTATATTAAAAGTAAATTTAAAAAAATGCTCAAATCATAATTTTATAGTTAAAAAATTCTTTTAAAAAAACTAAATCCTATTTTTCCAGACGAAATGAAAGAAACATTAAGAACTTCAATTTAATACAGATTTTTTTTTTTTTACCATTAACATCAAATAACTAAAAATCGATTTACGCTCAACCATAAGGTCAATACACTTCTCATAAATGACGAAAAAGAAAACAAAGAAAATAGTTATATCAACGACTCATGTTTTCCAATGTGGAAAAAAAATGACAATATTTTATTATCAAAAGAATGACACATTAGGTCCAAAAGTAGCCAAGAAAATAGCAGGTCAACAAGACTATTTCAACACAAACCAGCATTAAAAATCGTTTGGCGACAAATTAATGACTTTGTTAAACAATGCATGAAAAGTTAAAGAGCGTTAGGCTTATACGTGACTTAAGACAAGACTATTTCTATTAGATTTCTAGCGAAATGTAAAGTATAAAAACATATTTTTTTGAATGGATATTTAATATCGGGATTGTGAAAAAACGTAATTTCAGTTAGAAAAAAAAAAAAAAAAAACGATATTGATGAGTATTCTTGAATGGGACAAATGTTCGATGTCGGAAAATCGTTGGAGCGTAAATTGGAATTTTGTAATTCGAAATTAACACTTCCTCCTCTCAGGTAGGTCACTGATCCGCGTAGGTTTATTTTTAAAACTGAACTTACACGAGGGTATAATCTTTTTCGAGAGTAGCTGTTATCTAAAATGAACATCAAAATGGGAGTGGAAAAACTTTTTTTTTTTTTAAAGTTTTATTTATTGAAGCATTATTTTCTACAAATATAGAGCCTTAATTATTTCCTTTTTAATTTTAAATTATTGGTCAGAAAGACAAATCATTTGAAAGCTCCGGGTGACCTAAACGTTTATCATAAAATCTTGCAAAATCCGTAAATCGGCGTAGATTTTTTTTAAACTTTTCATGGTCTATTTTGAAATGTTCACGCATACACGTAACGATAAATGACAACAACAACAAAAAATGCTAAAATCCTATCTTTTTTTGCAGAAACTTTAAAATTGACTACTTTATCTCCTTAGTCGTTTAAGTTTTAATGTAGAGAATAATTTCCAGGTGAACTCGCACAGAAAAAGAGGTAAATTTCTAAATGTTTATGATATTTTTATTTGCAAATGTGTGCAAAACGGGTTGAATGATAAAACTATTTTAGATTAATAATATATGCGTGATTAAATTCAAAATTCGTGTCATTTATGGAAAAAAATTACCTTAACTTTGTATATGACTGCAGGGGCAGGGGATTTTCAAAATTAATTTTTGGAGGGGAGGGGAAGCTGATTTTTCCAAAGTGCAAAACTGCATCAGTAACATTTTTTATGATAAAAAATAGCATTTTCTAATGAAAGTAGAATATGATATATTTCAAGTTTATTCAATTTGACACATGGCATAATCCACCAGCAATCTTTTAGCGTCACAACTTGGCGTCACAACAAAATGTCCAAATTTTAAACAATACCCTTGAAATCAAATAATACATCTCATGGTACTTCACAAAGGTTTAAGTAAACACTATAGATTAAAGGAATGTAAAGAAGTTTACATTCCTTTCAAAATTGAATTATAATCAAATTTAGTGATTTCGCATCATGTATTTTCGTCCCATAGCACGTAAAACAGTGAACATAAATACCGATTAGAATATGAACTACTAGAGAATATATCAATGCTTACAACAACAAAAAAAGTAAAAATATCATTTATTATTTTAAACTATTAATTTTTTCAGTTAAAAATATCACGGTTATAGTATTTCATTTATTGTTTTAAATCATTTTTAAAATCGTAATCGTTTATTGAAATCTAATCATCGTTTTATTTTCTTAATAGTTTTAACTAACACTTTGAATGCCACGCTAATTTTACATGGCTTGTCCATCTGGCCAAAATGAGTATCTGCATCTCATTTTGACCAGACGGGCAAGTATGTATTGCATTAATTTCTTCAAACCATTTTAGTAGCGATAATAATATTTTTAAAAAATTAAAAGCATTAAAAATTTACTCGAATTATGTGTTTCTAAAAATCTTGGCTTCACGGGTCACCGGTGACCCCCGTGGCTCTACGAACAAACTCAGAGCCGGTCACTGGTGACCCCCATGGCATTCAACGTGTTAACAAGTTTTGCCGTTAACAAGTTTTGCCGTTAATAAATTTTTCTTCGAATTTACCGATTTCTTACTTTATTAATGGAGAGTAAGACTTAACTAAAAAACAAAACAATGCAAAATAAATAACTGATAAGCAGATGCATCCACGTGACATTTCACCTTCTTTTAATGACAAGTGTGTCATACGGGCAAACAATTACACACGTTAATCCTGAACAGTAAATAAACCTACTTCGTGACACAATAAACGCGCTTTCTCCCAGTTGCGTCACTTTCTCCAAATGTTCTCAAAATCCAGGTAAATAAAGATGCCGATGAAACACATCAAAAATAACATTCAAAACGCTATTTCTCACTAGCGTATTCCTTAGTTTTTCACCATTTTTTTTTTTTCTTTCAGGATGTGGCTTTAATTTGCTTTTATTTATTTAATAGATTGCGTGGGGAACACCCCATTAACCCCTATTAATTCCTCACCTGATCTATCTTCGAAATTTGCGGCTCCAATCACTAGTTGAAGTAGCTTGGTAACAAAAATATTAACTGCAAAGTAAAAATAAAGAAATACTAGAGAATTTTTGAGATACTAACATTCCATAAACCTTTCTAATATAGATAAGTTTTTTTTTTTTTTAGGAGGATACCTACACCAAGGGAGAAACTTTTTATTGCAATTTCGCTTTCACATCTATAACTAATTTAAGATTTAAAGTATAGAAAAAGGGAGTTCACACAAACCTAGAGTAAGCCGGAAAGTTTCAATTACTGAAAACCTAAATATCAAAATAAAAAAATATGTATATATTAAAAGATTGCTTGGGATTACACAATGAAGAAGTTCTCTTCCAATAATTTGTCTGCATTTTGATATTTTGAAACATTTTTTTTTTTTAGCAATTGAAGCTTTGACTTTCTCTAGTTTTGACAGAACTCTATTTTTCTTTCTTTTAAATTAGTAATGGAGATAAAAGAGAATTAGCGACGAAAGTTTTTCACGTGGTAGGGCGTCCTCTTAAGCGATGTTGACATGCTACTAAAATAAAAGCTATATCAAAACTGGAAATGTACGTGAAGTTCCAGTTTACGAGAGTTTTTCTTTCACAGTTTCATATTTTCAGTTTTAGAATGAATAAAAACGTCAACCTGTTTATAAGACACATTTTTACTTTAAAAGCCACCTCATTTTTAATATCTGTACTAACAATTTAATATCCTATATTTCACTGCCAACTCTAACATATTCTGAAACTGACACCGTTCGATGGTCCAGTTTTAACTGTAATTGGCAGAATTTCTCCAAAAACTCCGTCCGGTTGCGTATCCATTGCTCTTTTCGATTAATTAGATGCTTACTGTGCAAGAGTGATGCCGGCTTAAAGTGCCGGAAAAGTGTGCAAATCATTCTAAATATGTATTGTTGCAGAACGTAGACCCGAAACAACAGAAATAGAGAGAACTAAATGATTTTCATCCCAGTTAACAGAACTTTAGTAGGCTGTCAAGATCGAGCCCATGAACCAGACAGTACAGCCATTCCCCCAGGTGAATATTTTAGCTGGAATGGAATAAGTACACAATTTCACGACATAATTTTTACTCAAAAGCATCCAAAAAAATATTTTTTTTTAATTCAGTGAAATACGAAAAAAAAACACATTAAAAAATAAAATGTTTTTTTTTATTTTATTATTATTAATCTTTGTAATCCGTCTGAGCAATCATAAAGGATTTTAACCGCAGATGAATATTTTAGCAATAAAAATGTACATCATAAAGGGAATAAAATAAATACACAATAAAATAAATACCCATAAAATACAGAAAAACGTATTAAAAAACTGTTTTCTTAAATAAGTTTCGTTACTTTGCATTTTACATGTAGATTTAGCAATATGGACAATGTTAAATAATTTTAATGCAATCTATGTATAATGGAATAAGTACCCGATTTCACGACTTAACTTTCACTCAAAAGCATCCAGCGAAATATGTTTTTTGACTATTTTAAGCAATATTTATAACAGAATGTTGCATTTTACCTGTAGATCTAGCAATATAAAAAATATTAAATTATTTTGTTGAAAAAATAAACAACTCATTGAGAAAATAATAACATTGACATGTAAATCTGGAAGATTGTGAAGAAAAGAAAATCTTCTCATGAACACCTAAATCCGTCAGCTACCTTGAATTTCAAAACGGCTGACCTTCCTTATCATCGCTGATGTCCTTTAAAGTGCGTAATTATATTGCACTTGTGTTTATTTATTAGTTAGTTGTTCATTCAAATAATTTGTCTGGAAATAAAATTACCGAGTTGAATTTATTAAGAAGGTCAAGCTATTTGAATATATTTTCCGCATTCTTTGAGTTTAAATTTTGTGAATAAATCAACACGGTTTTATTCGATTATATTTTATTTTATGAATGAATTAACAAGACGAATACAATGAACTGCCGACTTTCGAAAGAATAATATGCAAAGATGAGAATAACTGGAGATATTTTTAAGCACAAAGATTTAATGCGTGATTTTAACTTACGTTGAAGAAATTACGATTAATAAGAAAAAACAGTAAGCTTCGGGACTCTTCTTCTTGTTCAAGTAAGAAAGAAAATGCTTCATGTTTTTACGTGTTGTAACAAGCACTTAAAATTGTTTTTTTTTTTTTTTTTTTTTTTTTTTTTTTTTTTTCCAAATGACAATTTTTTTTAAAAAAGTTTTATAACTAATAAGGACAGACGCATAAAAGACAACTACAATGTTGCACTGAATATTACACTTTTCTTGAATATTGTATTGTACTTAATATATATAATTTTTTTTTCCTATGAGCTGCTTAATCAGTCTTCCCTATGAGCAGACCTAGTGCGTTCTCCAGAAGTGGTATCCACTCTTTCAGTGGCCACCACAATGGGTGAGATACCGTTGGCCATGTTAATTTGGACGTCTAGTTTCTGCCACATATATAATATTATTAATATAGATTAATATTATTAATACTATTGATATATATTAATACTATTATGTGCTTGAAACATTAGGAAACTAAAGAGTAACTTTTAAACGTACACTCAGGATTTTAAAGCCTTCCTATTCAAAAATTAAATCGACATGACATTTCTAGTTCTAGCGGGGTATATACATTTTCGACTTTATTAATGTTCATTTTATAATTAGTGAGATTTTAGGGATGAATGATAATACCCAAGGTGTTATTTAAATCCATGTTAAGATACTATTGTTAAAAGGTAGCGCCTAAAAGTAGTCAATAACGGCCAATTTATAGTATCGGGTCCATTTATTAAAATTTTATCAAATAGCTAAGGAGGCCTATCCCCTGCTTCCCTCCCTCACCAACCTCAACGAATGTGATGTCATTTATATATTATTGATACAGATCCCGTTTCTATTGAGATAAAATTCAAACCTAATCTCAGCTACATTATAACCTCATCCCCGAAGTTTTTTTTCTTATTTAAATTTATTTTACTATAGAAACTTGTTAAATGCTTTTTGCCTAAAGAGATTATTTAGAAATTCAGTGAAAATTATTTTTTTCCATTTTTATTCATTATTTTAACTTCATATGTTAACTGTTATACATAAAGATTATTGTAAAAGTTAAAATAGCTTATTTACGTTTGCGTTGTTCCTAAACGGTTACATACGGTTTTAAATACGTTTAACATGAAATGTTGCGAACTAAAGTAATATCAACACCACTTTTAATTTTCAGCCATTAATTTGGAATGATAATCAAAATCGATAATAAACAGCAGAGAAAAAATGAAGAAAAAAAAAAGGTTAGCAAAAATATCAAAGGTAAATATTGTAAAATAAGGAATAAAGAAATACTTTATAATTAAAAAATAACTTTATAACTTTAAAATTTTAGCCTGATAATAACCGAGCAAATTTTCTTCTTCAGTATCAAGCCAGACTTGGCCTTCTCGAGAATTTTTTTTCAGACGTCTCTCCGTTTGACAACTGGGCTCCAATATTTGGTTTTCAAAATACTTTTTAGAAGAATATTATGTTGTTATTTAGAATAATTTGTAGTCTATTTCAAAACAGTCGATCCATCTAAGGCGTTGTATGTCTTCTTCCTCTAGTTTCTAAAAGTTTGGCTAGAAATAATTTTAGGCAGCTCATAGCCTCCTGCATTCCAACCAGATGTTCAGCCTATTTTATCTTTTGGATTTTCAAGTATTATACGACATTAGACTCTTTAAAGCTTTTATATAATACTAAATTTGTTTGCCTACGCCATAAGCCTCCACCACAACTACTTCTTAGGACTTCCAACTAAATCACCTACGCCTCCTGATCTCTTGAGGTTAATGTTCTGCTCATGTCTCAGACGCATATAATAAAGCCAAGCTTATAGTGTTTTAATTTTAGAAAACTGGATTTCATATATTTTTCGTGGCTGTAAAAAAAAACTGTTTGCATATGTAATTCGTTTATGTATTTTACAGGATAGATCGTTGTTGTTGAATCCTTCTCCTAAATAAAGGAAACTTTCCACTTTTTAAAACTTATAGTTTTAAATTTCCTGATGACTGATTTGAAAATCTGACTCTTAACATGACATATATTTAGTCTTTTTTTTTCCACTTACTGATTAATTAATTGCTTTTGCATTTTGTAACCAAACAAATCTAGATCTTAAATAATTAGAAAAACGAACACATCTCTCTTGGCTACCAAAGTTTTTTTTTTTTTTTCTAGTTTTGTTTCTCTGATTTATTTTCCAATTTTCATCGGCAACTTTATGTTTAATATTTCAAATCACTTTTGTTTCTTCCCAACCACATCTGGTAAGTCTTGAAAATGGAACACATTAAATGGAACACATTAAATGGAACATCATTGGTACACATAAACTTTTATTTACAATCTGTATATTTTTTTAAGCGAATGAAGTTTTTTAATAAAGTACATCTAGATCTTGTTAATTAAAGATCCTATAATGTGATTTTTCTGATCAATAAGAAAGTTTTATATTGATTAATTAGTTTGAATATTGTGTGCTTGCATACATAATTATATGAAATTTGTAACGATTTATAATAATTACTCAAGTATGTCACTATTTTTCAATAACGTGTATTTTTCAATAAGTCTTTTTTTTTTTTTCTTATAGTTTTAATAATTATTTACTAGTCTTTTTAAATAACAAAATTACAAAACATATCCCGATTTTGCAATAATAATTTTGACGCCTTTTCTAGTTCAAAATGCATATTTATAGAAAATTAATAAATAACCTGGCACATTTACATTATCAGAATGAAATTCCCGTAAAATTTTAAAAGGGTTTTTCAAAACATGAGAATGGAATTACCGAAACAATTTAAATGGATTCTTCAAAATATGAGAATGGAACTACCGAAACAATTTAAATGGGTTTTTCAAAATATGAGAATGGAACTACCGAAACAATTTAAATGGGTTTTTCAAAACATGAGAATGGAACTACCGAATTAATTTAAATGGGTTTTTCACAATATGAGAATGGAACTACCGAAACAGTTTAAATGGGTTTTTCAAAATATGAGAATGGAACTACCGAAACAATTTAAATGGGTTTTTCAAAATATGAGAATGGAACTACCGAAACAATTTAAATGGGTTTTTCAAAACATGAGAATGGAACTACCGAATTAATTTAAATGGGTTTTTCACAATATGAGAATGGAACTACCGAAACAATTTAAATGGGTTTTTCAAAATATGAGAATGGAACTACCGAAACAATTTAAATGGGTTTTTCAAAATATGAGAATAGAACTACCGAAACAATTTAAATGGGTTTTTCAAAATATGAGAATGGAACTACCGAAACAGTTTAAATGGGTTTTTCAAAATATGAGAATGGAACTACCGAAACAATTTAAATGGGTTTTTCAAAATATGAGAATGGAACTACCGAAACAATTTAAATGGGTTTTTCAAAACATGAGAATGGAACTACCGAATTAATTTAAATGGGTTTTTCACAATATGAGAATGGAACTACCGAAACAATTTAAATGGGTTTTTCAAAATATGAGAATGGAACTACCGAAACAATTTAAATGGGTTTTTCAAAATATGAGAATAGAACTACCGAAACAATTTAAATGGGTTTTTCAAAATATGAGAATGGAACTACCGAAACAGTTTAAATGGGTTTTTCAAAACATGAGAATGGAACTACCGAAACATTTCAAAAGGGTTTTCTGAAACATTAGAATGAAACCCCTGTAACATTTTAAAAAGATTTTAAGAAACAGGAAGTTTAAACACTCTTAAACACTTAAAAAGGAACAACCAATCAGTCTAATGTTGTATTTTCTAGTTAAATGTGTCATCTTCCTCACATGTAGAACATAACGCATTCCTTAAACGTCAGTACACTCAAAGATGTTGAACAGTTCATATTTAGTCAATCTATCATACATTTCCGAAAAACACAATAAAAAAAAACAAAGTATAGAGCAAAAAAACTTACAAATGCCACAAACGCTTCGGCATGAAATGGATATTAAAAGTCAGAGCACGAACTGAAAAATGATTTTTGACCTCTATAACGCAGCAAGTCTCCCGTTTCGGAAAATAATCTTGATAAAGATGTGACTCAGTCAACCTCAAAATTACCGAACACGTAAGGAATATGTTAGAACATTTCATTTCCTGATGAGAAACATTTGTTCCGAATGGCGATAATATTTTCAAAAAAAAAAAAATAATAATAATAATGGAAGGTAAATAAAAAAAAAAGATAATATGTTGAGTAAATATTGTTTTAATGAGCAAATTTTCACGTATTAAACGCCAATCTTAATTATTCAAATGGTTGACCTCAAATATATAAATTAATTAGTGCTAACTATAAAGTGAATAAGGAGTCAGATACAACAATGTACTTTTTTTTTAATAAATTTATATATTTTTTTTTCGACGGAATTCTGTTCTAGACTATTAAAATATAAAGGGGAGGGGGCTAGTCGAAATCAGGAAAATAGAATCTCAATAATATAGACAGGAGAGCGGTTGAAAGTTAATTTCATCTATAACATATTTCGCTATAACTCAGAAACTTTTTAAACGAATCGAAAAATTTTCAATTTTTCTATTTTTTCACTGTATATGTTTTTATTAAATAGTATTTTCTTTTACATTTTTTTTTATTTTAAAGAATTAAAACATTGCTTGATTCAAAGTTATCTTTTTAATTTTAACAAATTCCAAAAATAAATTATGTTTTATAACTATTATTATTCCCAAAAAGTTTTTATTTCTCGTAAAACAAGATCAATCAACAGAATTTTATCCAAAATTACATTTGATGTTATTGAGTTTGATAAGATAAATTTGTTCACCTTGTACAATATTTTTTCTTTGTTATTTACTCCTTTCTTTATTTTAAATTAGTCACTTCCACTACTTAGTCGGTCTTATACAATGATGAGGATCTAAGGGTTATAGTAAAACCGATATCACTGTGTTGTAATTGAAGAACTTAGTGGGAGAAGGCTCTAGGTAAAATTTTCAATCATTGAGATTTCTCCTTACTTTAATCTTATGAACACTGATTAATTAACATTAGAACGATTTGAATGCTTTTTCAGAAAAGTACAACTTTTTGTTTTGCTCCTTATTCATTTAAAAGTTAGTACCAATTAATTTGCATATTTAAGGTCAACCCTTTAAATCCCTAACCATTAGAACATTGATTTAATTTACCAAATCATTGCATTTCAGTGATCTCAAGTGGATAAAGGAGGTTTGGATGTTTTCGAAATGGAAGAAGGTTCTAAGGACGTTTGACAACAAACAATTGATGATAATCATAGGGTCTTTCAGTTGAGTTTCAAGCAGCTAATAGTCTGAACAGTTCAAATAAGTGTTTGGGATTTATAGAATATTCTAATTGGAAACTTGCGCTAAAGAAATAGATGCCAGGCATTTCTTAATGCATAAAATGCTGGTCTAAATTTCAAAGCTAATTTACTAAAATAGATTAAGATCTCAATCAGAACCTTCATCCAACTGGATCTTTTTTTAACAAAATTTTTGAAAATTTGAAGAGAAATATAGAAGGAAAAAAATTTTTTTTAAGTCAAATTGTTTTTAATATTTATTCATTATAAATGAATGGTAACTTCTGTGTTTCTATTTAGATGAATTTGCGCTGATTTCTAATAAGCACTGAAGAGTTCACTTATAACAGAGTGCGGTTATATGATACTCAATAAACTTTTTTAGAACATATTATTTGTCTTCTATGTTGTAAGAATATGTTACATCGTATTGTGAAAGTGTTGCTCAGAATTAATAAAAATAAACCTCTAATAATAAGCCTATGATTATAAAGGAGTCATCAAGTCAAAATTTTCACAAATAGTCGCCATATACACCACAATGCCCTCCAGTCAAAATTACCCAATCAACTGAAATCTGATGGTTAGGCTATATTGCCATTGGCGTTATTTGAGGTTGTAAAGAAAAAAGAACTGAGAATAAGATTGTGGCTTTTCTTTCAATTCTATAATTATTTATTTATTTTTAAATGTTTTTATATCAAGTACCTTGCATTTCTAGGTTCTTGTTGCTGATTAGGGAAATCTGTTGAAAATCGAAGAAGTTATCAGGTTTGCGAGAAAGAATTAGTTACGAGTTATTATTCCATTTTGTTCAGCAAAATGGAATTATCAGAGTGTCCCTATTGAACAAATGATAAATTTAAAAAACATTTTTACAACAATTAAATAATATTTTGTTCATTGATCTGGTTTTCAGGACTCCAATAGAAGTGGCATTTCCACATAAAGAAAATGTTTCTAAGTAAAATTAAAATCGCTTGCGAAAAATCATGTACCTTCGATAACATTTTGAAGTAACCACTAAGAATGATCAACTTCTATTAACGACCATTTTACTGTGGAACAGAGAGTGGCCGATACCGATTCACTACGAATGGATCATATTAATTTAAAACACCCATTACGTGTAGTTTCTCCCTTCTTTTTTGTTATCTGGCAAAATGCCAACATACATAAAGAAGGTTTTATTTATTTAAATGAGTGTAATTCCATTGAAAGTTTATATTTATTTAGGAAAATAAGATCCAGTTTCAAATTGTCCGAATTTAAAAGGGTGCCAGATTTTCAATTTATAACATGCCATTAAATATTATTATTATCATTATTCGACTGGTACAATAAAAATTACTAAAAATTTAACTGTTTTTACTAAATCATTTTTGAATGCTTTCATATATCTGCATATATCTGCTAGTAAATAAGTGATATTTCCCATTTATGAGTTATACTTTTAATGTAAAATTCCTGAAAAATTGGTGTTCAGTCAGTCAACGTATGTGATTATTAAAATAAATACAAAATAGCTATTTAAAATTCTAGTGCAATATTATGAACTAACTCATGAACTATTGTTCAAGAATATATTGGGCGAAATGTAAGAAAAATTACTTAACAAGATTTTTTATAATAACCAAAAATTAAATCTGAATTAACACAAGTTTGTTTGTGAAGTTGCAATGGCAACCGAACAAAATGATCAAGTTTGAATTCTATCCCAGCAGAATCGGACACACCTCTAGAATCAAATTTACGTTATTAAAATTCAAAATTTAGGGGACATTTTTATTTCAATAGTATTTGTATTCTGATGTGATAATCTGTTAACCGTTAGTAAACAAAAATGATCGCGATGCAATCATTGAGGTTGGGTAGAGAAGCGAGCAGGAAATGGAACCTCCAAGCAACTTATATTATGAGGGGGGGGGAATCAAGTAGTAAGAATAATTCTAGAAAAATTAACAGATTGTAAGAGATTAAAATAATTGAATTACAAATTTTTTTTTTTTTACTGAACCAAATAATAGGAATAAAAAATGTAAAACAATGACTTCCACAATCGAGAAAGTTTCCACCTGGATAAGTTTTTTATTGTTTGAATGAATAAGGTTAAAGCATTTCTTTATTATCCGAGAAGAATTGAATAAAATCTAAAAAATAATCATCTTTTATAAAAATAAAAAAAATTGGAATATTTAACGAAGAATGGAGAAAATTACTGTTCGAAAACAATATTCATGAATATGATTTTCATAATTCAAAGTGAGTGTGAGAAAATCAGCTATGTATAGAATCATCGGGAAACTTTTTATAAAATTGTATAAGTATGAAATGCTGTGTTTTCTTTCTTTTTATATCACTGCGTTCTTGAGTTATACCATTTATCATTTCCATACATATACTAACTCATACACATATTTACGAATTAATTCAAATTTACAACCTGGAAAATGAAAGCTTCTGATAAGCTTGAGTTCATTCAAAAATAGTTTAAAATGAACAATTGGAGGCAATTTTTAAGAAAACGATTCCATAAATAGCGGTTTTTCTAAATTGTTTTAAAAAATGTTTTAGAAAAACGGATTTGAAAATTAGAAAAAGATTTTAAAGAAAGCTTCCATTTATAGAAATTGGTAAAAAAGATCGTCCATTTCTTATTTTTAATGTACTGTTCATTTTTAAAAGAAGCAACATAAGGATAATCTCATTTTACATGTTACAAATCATTTTAACTATCAATATATTATACTTTGTTCAAGAGCAATTAAACATAAACTTAACATTCGCCCTTTCAGGAAAGAAATTAGCTTCATAATTCCAGACGATTTGAAAATGAAATAAATAAATAAAAAATAAGCAGTAAAAGTAAATTTCTGCAAACTAATTTGTAAAATTTTACGATTTATGATAGGTTTTATTTGTTCTAAAAATAATGGACAAAATTGCAAACGAATTTCAAAAAATTATTTTATTTTTGTGAATTTCTCGGAATCATATTCTAGAATGCAATTTTAAACCTTCGTAACAAGAATAGTACATGCTAATAGTTAATGCGCAAAGTAATTTACGGAAATAGTTTGAAGCTGAGTAAAATTTAGAAACCCATTTTAAAAATATTTCGTATAGAAAATGTACACGTCGAATTTTCCCTTATTTTAACACTAAAGGACAACAGCAACCTTAATAGTATTCAGCAATAGGAAGATAGTGAGAGAAAAAAATTCTGACCGGAAATTACTAGGTGGTTTAAAGGTGTGACAGGCGGAAGATGATCTCATATCCGCCACTTTAACCTGAATTAACAAAAGTTGAACGGTCTATTTGAACGAGGTTCAAATACAGATCTAAGTGAGATAGGATGAATGCCACGAATCTCAAAATAAAATGTGTGCGTTCAAGTTCTATTAAATTATCCATGTGTAGCAAAAATTTTATAATATACAGGGAATCATTTTAATTTTAGTACAATGTTATCACTAACAGCAATTATTTTTGGAAATTTTTCCCAATATAAAATTTCGAAATAGATGACAAGGACATTTCGTTTTGTTAAAGGGGGTTGATAAATATTCGTCGACTTTCATGAATTTGAATAAAATCCGGCAGTGGATTTTTAACTATACTTTCGTACTTTTTTTTCATTATTTTGCACTAAATTAGGTCAAAATAATTGAAAAATATTATATTTGAAATATTTATGAATTGCAGCATAATAAAACACCGCTGACATTTTCTGCGTTAAAGCCAAAATCTTCCAAACATGGCTAACTTCCAGATAATTTTTCAAATTCGTACTTATTTGCAGTTATTGAGATCTATTAGAAATATTTATTCATCATTGAAATTTCTTTAATTTATAAAATCAGTTATTGATGAACTTTTGAATATGTATGGGAAAAAAAAATTCAAACCACTTTTTTTGAATTTTATATAGTGCAAATAATATAAATCCAGTAATCTAACAGATTTTTTGTTAGTAACTAGTAGACTATTTTTTATAATTAAAAAATGACAAAATATATTTTTGAGAGTAAAAATATTATATATATAAAAAGGGCGCCGATGTCTCATCTGGTATCAAAGAATTAAAATTCGAACATATTCCCTTTTTTACCTTTAAAATCATCTCTGGAGGTTCAAGCAGATACTATTGTGAAAACCTGGGACATATTTTTGAAACTTTTCTAAAAGGTACGTGTTGCTTGCTTTGAACTTTTTCACATTGTTATACCATATAGTACATGTTATATTATACAAAAAAGGATTTCTAAAAAGTGTAAAATCGCGAGACTTTTTAAAAAATTCAAAAGAATTTTAATGGAACTAAAAATAATGGTTCAATATTATTATTTACTATTTTTTCGATTATATTGAATTAAAATGTTCATATCTTGTCTTCAACAATTTTGTTACTATTGTTTAAAAACATTTCTAAATTTAAAATTATTAATCTTCGTATATAATTATGAAATAAAGTTGGAAAACGCTCGATGAATTTCTTGTCAACAATATTAAAAGAAACTAACTAAAATGTAATTACATTATATTCCAGTTAATAATTATTTCATGTCATGTTATCTTTAACAGATTAATATATAGATTGCTAATTTGTGAAAAGACACGAAAAAAATTATCATGAACAAAAAAAGCATTCAAAGTTATCAGCATCAATTCGCAGTTGAAATGGGAGGGGGGGGGGGAAAGAACACAAGATCTGACGTTGTAAATGATATTAAAAATCTGAGTTCTTTTGCCATTTAAGGTATACTTTATTGCAATAGTGTTTGAATAAATTAAAAAATCATCGCTTTTTAAAACTCTATTCCCGAAACCTCGTGATGACTAAAAAATATTCAACTTTTTTCAAAGGATTTAAAACCTTTAATATTATTAATTTTTTAGTACTTGAAGTAGGAAAACAAAATTGAGTTTAACAATAGGCGCACTTTTTGTCGCTTAACTTTAAAACGGAACGGTTTTTGAATTTTGAAAATGTTTAAGATTCAAGAAGGTTAATCAACCTAAAATGTGAGATACACCGAAAAAATTTATAATAATAATTATAATAATAATTATAAAAATTTACTTTGAGTCTTTTTTTATACAAAATATTTATAAAAGAAGTTTAACTCCACAAATTCATCTTTCCGAGATGCCGAAAATCATTTTTAAAAAAAAGTGTCTTCTTGCATTTAGATAAGTTTTCTGAAATACGCAATTAAACTGTAGTCTTAACATTATGAAATATATTTGAGAAAAAAAAAATCCATTCCCTTAACATTACATACCTTAAAACAACAATAATAATCAACAATGACAAATGTCCGATAATTTTTTCCTGCTTTAAACAAAACAAAAAAAAAAATGATTAATTGTAAATACATTACGCATGATTCTCGGAGATTAATTTAGAAATTGTGGACCTGTGAGGAAGTAACCAAGTAAGAGGAAATTCCGTCAATTGAGTAAACATTAAAAGATGTTAAGAAAAATTGAGTAAAACATTAATTATCTTTACAAACTTTTCACTGTTAAAGCGACTATCAATTATAATCTTCAATTTCGCAAGTCAACCGAGAGATAAAAACAATGAAATTTAAAATTTAATAAAAAAAAAAGATTATTTTGAACTTATTACTTTTATCTAAAATAAGAATTAATAAGTGAAAATAGAAAGGATCATATTATAAAATTCTCCATCTAAAATGCAAAGCATAATTCCAAATTCAAACTTACCGTAGACCCGCTAGTAAAGTCAGCTACTGGAGGTTTGAGGTAAGCGAACTCAAAATTTCATCGAAATCCTTCCTTTATATATTCTCCTTGAAAGACACTCGAAAGTGCATTTTTCTCGGAAGCAATATTTACATTTCGAACAATTATTCAATCTTACAAAAAGGAAAAATTTGCGTAAAGTCATCGTCCTTTCGCAAAATGTCAGCCTTAAAAATTTATATGCACGAACCAAAGTTGAAGGCAAAAGGCGAGGTTAATATAATTTCTAACTGGATACAATTTAAAATTCCCATTGTGCTTTAAATATATAGAGTTTGTCTTGTCACCGCCAACTATTTCCGCATTTATACAAAAAGAACATACCGGAACAATTTTGGAAATTGAAACAAAGATGAAAATGGCTAGACCTTCTCCAAATTACTTTTACGTGTGACAATAAGCTGACAAAAAGTCAATAGAAGCTGTTGAAATTTCTTTTATCGCCAAATATAATGGCACACTATTATTCGTTTTCTATTATTTTCCATTTTTGTAGTTATTCTACGAGGTGAGAATTATTTTCTTATTGGGGATAACGATTAATTAATTCAAATGGAAATCTTACAATGGAGCCATTTGAAATGAGAAACTAAAGTGATTTGACTTATTAATATTTGTTTTTAAGAGACATTTTCTCATAGTGTTTTAATAAATTTCCTAGAAGTTATGCTTTTTCCTCCAGATGTTTAAGAAGGGGAAAAATCTGATTTTGTACAGTCTACTAAAAAAAATTATGTGTTAAAATTAGCTTGTAATCTCTATGCAACTTAGAGTGTACCGCAGAATAATTATTTGTTATTAATAAAGTATTTTCATATTTTATAAAACAACTAGCTTCAAATTGAATCTCAGAAAATGATTTCAAAATGTCCCCACATATTGTTTTATACAGAAATGGTAATCTCAGATGAACTTTTTATTCTGGAAGCAACTCAAAATGCGTGTTTAAGAAAATGAATACAGCTCAAAAGCCGTGTTTATGAAAATGGACATAGCTCAAAATGCGTGATTAAGGAAGTGGACACAGCTCAAAATCCATGTTTAAGGAAATGGGTGCAAGCTCAATATACGGGATAAAGAAAACGGGCATAACTCAAAGCAGTATTAAGGAAAATGGACATAACAAAAATGTGCATTATCAAAATTCAACCGAAATTTAGCGACTAAACTAGGAGACATCAGACATCTCTTCGGTATTCAGATCACCAAACGATTAAGTGGTTTTAAAATTCAAAATTCGAACAACTTCAATTTATTACCATTATTATAAATTTATATACCGGGATAACCTTGCGAAAAGAACTGTTGTTTTATTTTTTTTTTTTTTTAAATAGACAATTTTTAAAATAAAAGAAAATACTAAGTGATTAGGCAAATGGACTACATTACATAATGAATTTATTTAAATTCCATAGTTTAGTCTTTTAAAAAAAAATTATATTTTCATGAGAGAAGTTTGAAAAGAGATGCCATCAAAAAGTCCTCCACGAAGGCAAATTTCTCCCAATACTTGATCCAAGAGTTCCCTTGTCTTCTGGATTGGGCTTCAAGGCTACGGAGTTGAACATTAGTAGTCTTTAACCCAAGAAATTGTGTCGGCTGTTCAACAACGGTAGTACTACTACTAATAATAATATAATATCTGAATGACTTAAAAAGCTCAATGTAAATATATATATATATATATATATATATATATATATATATATATATAATATAATATACCGGAAGTCTGTCAGCCTTTGGTATCCATCTCTTTCCATTTCATCCGCATTTCTATTACGAATAATTCTCGCATTCCAACGAAACCGCACATGAAACTCATTCTATGTAGGAGAACGAATCGTTCATAACAACGAAATCGTTCCGCACGACTGAAGCGAGAAGGTTGCGAAGAAAATTACCTGGTTTAGAGAGATAACAAGAGGCTAATTTGAGGAGCAAATAACGGGCACTTTTTCTTTTGGCCAGGAAGTGTGTGCTTCGACATAAAAAGAAGGGGGGGGGGGGAGATAACAGAACGATGTCGCGCGTGAACCCTTGTTTTAAGAACCATAATTGTTGAGTATCTGTAACTATGTGAATTGAAAATTTGTGAAGTATGACAAATGGATAAAAAGAATAGATATTGAGAAAATTTTTTTGTTTTTTTTCCGAGGTTTTATCAAATTAATGTAATAAAAAATGCAGGTGTGGTCAGCGTTTTAGAATAGAAGGTGACTCTTATATATGAACTGTATGAATGTTAGTTTCTGATTTTAATGACGAGAATATGTTAATTGTGTACTTGCAACTCCATAAGAACTGACGTGGTTATACCTAACCAAGTGATTTAGATCAAATTGATTGGATACCTGTAAGCGACATCACGCGCGTGAATTGAACCTGATTGGTTTCTGAATAGACAAATGACATGATTTGCCTATGATGACGTCACTTGCTGGTACCTAATTGACGTTTCTAAAATTTTATTAAATAAAGAAATTAAGAGATATCAAATGTATCTATTTGAAAATAGAGAAATTATCATAGCGCATTTTTTATAGTTTTTTGCTTTCCTATTATTCATGAGATTAATTTATTTTGCATTACATCCGCCATAAAGTGATGCATCGTCTGTAGATTATAAACTGCCTTTATGTATACAAGAGCCCATTCTAAAAAATACAAGTTGAACAGCGAGCAACACCGATTTTTTTCAAGGAGAATTTATAATTGAAACTTACATTTTTACATAGCATTTTATTCAAAACTGAAATATCTTAATCGTGGCAAATTTTGTTTGCAGCACAAATTTTGTTTCATTTCCACAAGATGGTTAAAATTTAAAGTTTTGGGAAAAGTGAATTCAGACATATCTTGACCAATCCATGAATTTTCCAACCCTGAAAAAATTATTTTCAAAATGCAAACAAATTATTGGAAAACTATTTTCACAACGCAATCCTAAGTAATCTTGTCATAATCCGTTTGCATTTTGAAATTTTAGCAATATTTCTTCAGAGTCTTACTTTTTCAAAACTTAAGTTTTTAAATTACTGATTGGGATGAAGGAGAATTTGCCGTGGAAGTTTTCTCCCGTGGTATAGCGTCCTCTTAACGGCGGTCACATGTACATAGTCATATGGTACAGTCATAGGGTGCCCTTGGCCATAGGGTGTGAATACATGTGGTGAGAAATTAGATAGATGCAGCGGCCTTCATTGTTATATTCTAAATCAAAAATTATTAAGTGCTTTATTTCTATTTATCCCCGGATAAACTAGAAAACTGTTTTCCGTTTTTTATTAAAATTAGATTCACGACGGACTGATATGAGTTATAAATTTTTCCTAGTTATTTTCTTATATTCTACAAAAATACAAAAATCAATTATTTGAATGACCTAATATTTGTTATGAATGAAAATAGATTTTCATAAATTATTTTAAAATACTGCATCACGCTAATCTTAGTTATAAATTAAAAGTTCATGCAATGCTTAAAAAAAACATGAAAAAATACATAAAAACATTCAACTTAAATAAAAATGTAATTAACATCCGTTTTCTAAAAGTAATTTAAAGGATTTTTCCTTGATAATAGCTCCTTTAATAAATTACAGTGTTGTCTTCTAAGATCAATTAACTATCCTGATTCATTGATGATTTGCAGGGATTACCACTTGTCGTTAAATGGAACGTTTCAATGTATCCTAACTGGCAGCGAATATCATTAATGGACGATGATTTTGTCTCAATAAAAGCACACAAAACATTTCGATTTAAGAGCTCATTAAAGCTACTGTTTTCTAACATTAAGTTGTGTCTAAACTTCGTTAAATTGAACTTCTAACATTAAATTATGTCTAAGACCTAGATTATTTAAGTTCTACTACCTCTTGTTTTCTAGTTCTTAGATATTAAATGTTTCCACGGGTTCATTGATTGGAAACGAAAAAAAAAAAAAGTTTAAACCGTTAGAACACTAGACGAAATTTCTAGTTAAGTTGAATACCTGCAAGTGACATCATCGTAGGTAAATCGAGACCGTCGATTCAGAAGCCAATCAGGTACTACACTCGCACGTGACGTTGCTTACAGGTATCCATTTAAATCTGATTCAAATCACACTATTCGGTATAAGCAGTTCTTCTCGAGTTGAAAGTATTCAATTATGCAAACGATTCTGAAAACTCGTAACTTAAAATCGTTTGATATATATTTACGATTCTTCTTCTTCTAATAAGTATGATAGTATTGACTCTTTTAAAAGTGTGAACAATATTCTATCAGCAGTTTGTACAATTTATTACGCTTGAAGAAAAAAAAGATTTGATAGAAAATTTTAATATATAAATTGTCTCAACCTCAATATTAGGAAACTAAAAAATTAATGCAATATTTCAAAAAAGCTTATACATAAGAATAGAATTAGCTTCCAGGTTTAATGTATACTAAGTAATTGTTATTACTAAGTATCGAAGAAATCAAATGAATAGTTCTCGAACTCAATTTAAACACATTTCTAGTAAATTGATTTGGAAGATTAAGTTATTTCCCAAAACTGTTTTGAAAGGAATTTCATTAAAGCACAAACACTGCGATAAAAATTACGATTGTTGTAAAGAAAAAGAAGTATTCAGAAAACTATTTGACGCAATGAATACGACTAAATAAAATGTTTGACTCAACTCGTATTTGCATATGGAATATACGCCCAGCATTCTTAACTTGTTTTCACGACCTTCGTTAACTAAGAAATAAATTCTGAGGCTGAGTTGTTGAAATTCTACGATCAGTCAACGACACCGATTCATTCATGGTCTTACGACTAACGACAATAAAAGTGTGCCGCAATAAATAAAGACCAATATATGTCAATTACAACGGCGCGATTAATCAGAAATAAACTACAGATTAAAAAGATTACATGTCTTGGCACATCAACAGATATATTCTAATAAAAGCTAAGAGTAATAAACGCTAAATCTCGGGTATATTTTTAGGTTACTGGAAGGATTTTATTATGAAAAAATGTGTAATTTCTTGGAACGATTTTTATTTATAAAGAAAAACATGATGAGCCGTATTGGGAGCTAGCTTTTAAAAAAGCAAAATATAATAAAATGAATTAATAAAAATATTTAGTGTAGAAAATGATTACAAAAAAAATATATAAATAAGGAATACATTTTTCTCTTTCTATTTTTTTTTTTTTTTTTTTTTTTGAATTTGAAGAGTAAAAATATAAAAATGCAATCATTTATTTAGAATAAAAATAAAGTAACTTAACAGCGATTATAATAGATACATTAAAAAGGATTTTTCCTTTACTTCTTGAAGTAATAAAAAAGTTTTTTTTACTTGTTATGAGTTAAAACAAATAAACTTTAGTTAAAAAATATAAAACTAAACATGATCACAGTCTAAAACTTTTACAAATTGCATAATTTCAACATGTTGAAATTTTAAATCACATCAAACGGACTTTTAAATAGGAATCAGGCGGAACTAGAAAGTCATTAGAAGATTTAATACGACTAATAGAATCTATTAAAAATAAACTGTTTAAAAGATGGCGCTGCCCTCACTGGTTATTTCAACAGTCTTTCGATCTAAGATCTAGGCAAACAAGGTATATTACTACTAAAAATTCCAGCGTCATAACCAAGTAGAGACCTCCAAAGTTCTACAGGGACAAGTGGCTCCGTGCCATAGGGATATCACCCTTCTGACATACTCTCTTAAGTGTGAAGGTAGCAGGTTCGAATCCCGCTGTGACACACAATGCAACTTTGCATTGTCTTTTTCCAGTTTTCACAATCGGTTCATCAACTTGACGTACGTTTATAGCCATTCTTTGTTACATCATATTTCATGACCCCCCTTTGACACATATGGGACATCAGTATATCTCTTATATCAAATTTTTTTTTCTGATGCTCTAATTCAAGCAGAAATATTTTGGTATTTTTCAACTATAAAAAACAGTCGAATGGTTTCTAAAAAAAAATCGGTTAGATTATCGGAATTATATTTGTACTAAAATATAAAATTCAAAAAAAGTAGTTTAAAAAAATTTTTAATACATATAAAAAAAATTATTAATTGATTATGTAAATTAAAGAAATTTCACAGATAAATAACTGTTTCTCTTCAATCTAAATAACTGCAAATTTGAAAAATTATTGCTTGGAAGTGAGTCGTGATTGGAATATTTTACCTTTAAAGCGGAAAAGGCACCTGATGTTCAAAACCATAAACTATTAAAATACTAAATCATAATGAGTATTTATTTTGACCTAAATTAATACAAAATAATGAAAAACAGTATGAAAAATATGTTTAATAAAAATTCAACTTCTGGATGTTCTTTTATTCTCTGTATTATTCGTCCCTTGGCAAATAAAGTTCCTTGTTGGCCAAGATCCGTCCTTACTGTGGGAGCAACGTTGGCCCACCTAATATGGTGCCTCTGAAAAAGTGGCCAACAAATCTGCCCTTCAAATGCCTGTATGACGAAAGGTCATTCTCCAGGTGGACATTGGGAAAAAAATTAAACAAAAATGCAATTTTAATTTCCCGCAACCATGCAATCAGATACCAAATCAGATTTATTTATGATTTTTGGGGAATGTAAAATATAAGTCTATAGTCTTTAGATAATTATCTTTTCTTATCTATAGCGTTTAAAATAATATAACTCCCTCCTTCAAACTCTTAAATTAAATAATAAAAATTATGCCAGTTATCTATATATTTTACTCATCAATTCTTCATAATACAATGCTCTATATTTTAATTCAATATAAATAATGAAAAAGATTCGATATCAATCAAAATACGATAATATATTTTAACTCAAGAGTCCATTAAAAAGTGAAACCAAACTTCTACTAATCGCCTACTTTAATTTATAAAACTTGCATAATTTATAAACTCGCATTGCATTAACAGCTCTAAACTGTTATCGCAGCTTATGTGATGAGATGAGAGATGAAAATTTTTCGCCCAGGCGTAGATGAGATAGAAAAAGGAAATTGCTTTTAAAAGATTTGAAATTATAAACACGAAACCATTTATAATGCGAGGATGCATCAACAAATTCCGTTAGTTGAAAGATTTATTCGAGAGAAAGATAATTTTTACTTAAAAGTTTGGAAAGGAAAACTAAGGAACGGAGAAAAAAATTTTTTAGACTTTATTCGGGGATTAGATTCAGATTATAAAAAACTGTAAACTAAAACTTCAAGATGTTTATGCAAAGTTTCCGAACAATGCGGTTTTTAGATCGTAGGAAAGAAAGGCAAACTTTTACCATATAAAATATTATAATTTACCATTGATAGCTTTAGATATTTTATTTGTTCTTTCGAATTTCACTATGATATTTTGCATTTATATTGTATAAATTTTTACGTGCATTATTTGTGTGCTACGTTGTTTGTTACTACGTTTCGATACTGATGGTTTTGGCACTTTCCAAAAACAACGAATGCACAACAGCTGTATATCAGACTATATAACACCGACTATAGAATAATTTAATTTAAAAAAATATTATTGAAATAATTTTTATCTTAAAATGATTTATTTAGAAAAAAAAGGACCACTGAGTTCTTGATGTAGATGTAGTTAATTTACGTCGCACTAGAGCTGCACAATGGGCTATTGGCGACGATCTGGGAAGCATCCCTGAGAATGATCCGAAGACATGCCATCACAATTTTGATCCTCTGCGAAGGGGAAGGCACTCCAGCTTCGGTAGCCCAACGGCCTGCACGCGAAGTCGAGCACTTTACGGTAGAACAGTTTAACGAGAACCGATACCGCACACCCTCGGTCCCAACGCAGACTGATCCAAGTGGTTACCCACCCGGACACTCACCGCAGCCAGTGATGCTCGACTTCGGTGATCTGCTGGGAACAGTGCCTTAGCAATCAGTCCACTGCGGGACCTTGAAATTAACAGATCGCACGCCTATAGAAAATTTTAAGGATTTCACGCGGTATAATTTAGATGCGTCAAAAAAATGAAAAGTTCCAAATATGATATAAATTTCAACGAAGATAAGAAATTACCATGTTTTTCCGTACGAATGAAATTAAGTAATTTCTATCATTCGATTATAAAGTAGTAACAAAAATATATTCGCATTCGAAATCAAACTTTAAACTAATTTCTCATCACTTGATTCATTGCATTCCGAAAAGCAACTAACATACAACCCGTATTTATTGCTGGTTCAGAATCTTCATTCCACCTATTTGAAGACATAAAAACTTTAAAGCAGATAAAACGTACAACTTAAATTTCTTGTTATTGAGCAAAATGTATTTATATTAGTTAAATATTAGTTATAATGACAATTTTTAATTATTAAAGGTAAAAAAAATCATTATATTAATAACATTCAACTCTGAAAAATTCACTTTTAACGGAGAAATAAGAAGGAAAAAAAAAATTTCTGCCATGAGTAGAATAATGGCAATGAAAAACAATTTAAAAAAAAAAACTTTTTTATGTAATCTAATCGACAACTGAAAACTGCAATTAGTAATAAATTGTAAGTTCAAAATTGTGAAAATATATTTTCAAAACGTATACCCCAAGTATTCAACCCAAAGATATTTAAACTTTATTTATTTATCCAAATTAAGTATGTCAACACATAATACTTGATTTCAAGGGAAATATCTTAAATAGAATTAAAAAATAATTTCGCGCAAAATAATTCAGCCCCCGGCTTGCATTGACCACAGTGCTGACGTAAAATATGCTCAATGGTAGACGGATCATCGGTTAGAGTCCCCTTGACGTTAAGCTTACCGTGAGAGGTTTTCGCAGTTTTCCTCCACATGTAACGCAAATGCGGGTTAGTTCTATCAAAAACACCTCCACGAAGGCAAATCTCTCCCAATACTCGATGCAGGAGTTACCTTGTCTTCTGGGTTAGATCAAAATTACAATGTTACGGAGTTGAACATTAGCAGTCGTAAACTCAAAATAAAGGAGAATTAAATAGTAAAACCTATAGAACAAGGATAATTATGCTCAATCTTTAAAAGTTTCACCACGAGATAAAGTTACATTTCATATGATACTTTAAGTTTTGATATGCAGTTGTGGAAAACCTACCTAAAATGAAAATTACCACACCCGTAATGACTTAAGTTTCGCTACCACTAGAAAATATTTTTTTTTTAAATGCGGAGCAAGTTTGCATCTTTGCAATGCTTACTAACTATTCCTCAGATAAACTTTGTACTATTGGAATTAGGGTTAGTAGCTTTTTATTTTTGATGGAAAATGTTACTGAAAATATGATTTTTAAAAACAAGTCCCCACTTAACATTTAATCTATTTGTTTACTCTTGTTATCAATAAATAAAACCACAAGAGCATTTTCTGTAAGTGGATGTCATATTTACTTAAAGGTGCTCGAGGAATTATCACCAAAAAAAAATTACATATTTAAAAGAAAAAATGTTTTTAGAAAAAAAAACTATTTCTATTATCTAACGTAATATCAAAAGATGTTGCCAGAAAACTCACTTTTAATGATAAATAAGCAATTTATTTGGCTACTTTAATCCATCTACTAAACTATAGATTACTGCCATTTTGTCTTGTACAATGGTTTTGATTCATACACTAATGACTAGCACCATTAAATGTAATTTATCATTCGGAATTGCAATCATTACAAGAAAGCATTTAATTATTATAATCCTGAATTACATCATTGAATAAGTGTATAAAGTGTCAAACAAAAACCTCTTTTAATAGATCTGTTAATTACCAATTATTTCTAAAAACTAATTCATAATCGCTAATATCAGATACGTTAGTAAAATTTTATCTTAAAAATTAGTTAGCTCAAAATTCTTTAAAAAGCATCGAATTTGCAATAAATAATAGATCCTGTATGTAATTGTATGATGCAAGTAAGAGTAATATATATATTGTATGATGCAAGTAAGAGTAATATGCATATTGTATGATGCAAGTAAGAGTAATATGTATATTGTATGATGCAAGTAAGAGTAATATGTATATTGTATGATGCAAGTAAGAGTAATATGTATATTGTATGATGCAAGTAAGAGTAATATGTATATTGTATGATGCAAGTAAGAGTAATATGTATATTGTATGAATCAAGTAAGAGTAATATGTATATTGTATGATTCAAGTAAGAATAATTAAGTGATTCTGGCAACATAATTAAATCCTGATCTGGTAACATGATTGATTCCTGAATTGATCAGAATATAAAATTCGCCTTAATTTGCTGCCGTCCGTTCGGTGTGGTGGGTTGAGGCGTCGCCGCACACGGCTTGATCCAGAGTTCGATTACCCATGTTAAACGTTAGGTGTCTGAACGGACAGTACATTACAGTGTCTTAGTGGCTCGGAATCCACTCTAATGTCCACGGAGGTTTCAGAACTGGAAAAATTCACTCTAGGTTGGGTGGTTGAGGAGCGTGGTGCGAAAACTGGTGATTATCTGATTACAGTCACCATCTGCTCTTCGATCTAAATTGAGGTAGTCATGAGCACATGCACCAATATTGTCTTCGGATATACATCAGGGATAAATCCCAGACCGTCGATAATAAACCGTAGTGTACTGCAACGTTAACAACCAAGACCAATATTTGCTTCTTTCTTTTTCCTTTGCAGTAAATTGTGTTTGCGTTGAAGTTCACATAAAATTTCTGTGCGGCATGCAATAAAAAAAAACTTCGAGCACATTTTCTCCAAATATCCTCATTAGCTTTCAAATTCGACAAAAAAACTGGTTGTACCTTACCTCTTGCAGACCAGTGTATTTTAGTACATTAATATGCATATCTTAATTTTTCTATTTATAATTAGTAAATAGTTAATTAAATGCAACAATATTTATTTTGCTAATCAATTTGCTGATCTTCCCTAAAATATCTACGTCATTATTTATGAGTGATTTGATTCTATTTTAAAATAAAATGACTTAAATATCGGTAATATAATTTGAAATAATTAAACTTAAATAATATACAATTTGCATTAAGTAACCTACTTTTTACATCCTGAAAACATAATATTATTACAAATATTATTTTACAGGATAAGACAAAATATCCAGTTTATTTACAAATATTAAACAAGCATATTATCAGGGCCTTCTTTGAACTAGAGTTAGATCAATTAAAATGCAATGCAAACAAGTGTTTGACGGAATGAAATATTGAATAAAACAAGTCCTTGAGTAAACAACGAAAAAATATTTAAATATCGAATGTTCACTTTAAATAGTTGCATAAAGTAACAATCGTTTACATCCTAGTAAAAATAAAAATATTAAAAGTATCGTTAAAAGTATCCAACTTATAAAAAATTAAATCAATGTCTAAATCACAACTTCATTTGAACTTGAAATAGATCGATTAAAATACAATACAAAGATAGGTTGACTTTATTGAATAAATTAATACCTTGAAAATACAATGACGAAATGACCTGAACATCAAAGATTTTTTAAAGTTATTTAGCCTTAATCTTAACATCATTAAATTTTATCAATTTAAAAAGTTAATGAAACTTAGCATTTAGATGGCAATTTATTTAACTAAAAAAACGCACTAGTTCGTTCTGTTTGAAGTTTTTAAACAGGCGGCAGCAAACGAGATTTGTTTATTTTTAAAGAACATTCACCTGATCACAGATCACGTTTAAAATATTCAATGCAAAATTCAACATCAGACGCGAAATTTATATTTAAATCATTCTAAATAAAGATATTATTAATCAAACTTACCCTTCTGACGTTAGAGGAAGATGGGAAAGACACCGAATAAAGAATAAAAAGTTAATGAAAAAGGAAGGAGAATAAATAAAATTTTGAGTTTCAAAGCTCAGATTTTCCGGTCGTAACCATCACCGATAGAACCTCAAGTCAATCTGAGCATTTGAGAAGCGGGAAAGAAAGAAAAACCTGTTTTAGAATGAAGGAGGGGCGGGGCTTAATCGGCTACCTCACCATGACGCATGCGGGTGTGACGTCAGTGATCACAGCATCAGGGATGAAGAAGAGATGATGGAGGCGGTAGAAGGAAAAGGTCCGCAGCATAGATTGTTCTAATTACACCTGAGATAGTAATTTGTGAGTTACTATCGTGGAATGTGGATTTTTTGGTCAAGGGTGACAAGGTCAAGGACTGAAATATTTAGAGGAAAAAATACGGGTTGCACCGGAAGTAATGAAATTATTATTAATCTTTGTAAATGAAAAATTAAATGAGAAATTTCAAATTCCGTAAAAGTTCGATCAGTAGGTGTTGGGGGGCCATAAACATCGACTGGATGTCGTACATTAGCATATAACGATTAGCTTCTGTTTATAGTTTCAATAGCTTTTTTTAAATCAGTGAAAAAAGGAAAAATATAATGGGAAAACCAAACCGGTGTTGAGAACACAAAATCGTGACCCCTCCGCGTAGGTGTAGTGATAAATAAAATTAGAAATAAGATATTTAAAAAAACTATTACTTTAGAGATTTCAAGAATACGGCTCAATTTGGAGTCGTATTGACAGATTTTAGTAAAGCGGAAGCAAATATCTATGATCAACTCATTTGCCCAAAGAAAATTTTATTAAAAAAGCATTTTTAATTATTTAAATTAACAATTGAAAATCTTTTCTTGAGTACACAAAGTCGCAACCTTAGTGATATTTAAAGTTAGATATAAGATATTACGAAAAAAAATGGTTAATTCGAAGATTTTTCACAACCCCATACTTCGAGAATGCGACTCAATTTGGGGTCGTATTGATAAATTTTATTTATCCGTAATCAAATATCTAAACTGAGATCATTTGTCCAAAGTAAATTTTATTTTAAAAAAAAACATTTTTTATTATTTAATTTAATAACGATTGAAAAATTTTCGAGCATACCAGGTCACGACAACACCTACGTACAGTGATAAATAAAGTTAAAGATAAAATTTTGCAAAAAAAATTAGTTATTTCGGAAATTTTTCACGAGTTCAAATGCAACTGAAATTAGGGACATAAAGATGTATTTTAGTTTGGCGTACTCAAATATTTATGTTCAACTCATTAACTCAAAGAAAATTTTATATAAAAAAAAATTTTTTTCAATCATTTGATTGAAAATTTTTTTTTGAGTAACAAAGTTGCGACCCCACTTACATGTAGGGATAAATGAAGTTAGGAATAAGAAATTTCAAAGAATAGTTTAAGACAGAGGTCTTTCATGAGTCCAGTATGCGACCTAATTTGGGGTCGCATTGTTACATTTTAGCTATGCGTACACAAATCAAAATATTAATGCCTAACTCGTTTATCAAAGAAAAAACATTTTTTAACGAAAAGTAATTTTCATAGTTTTAATTTAATAACGATTGAAAATATTTTAAAATATATTATACAAAAATTTTTACATCTCCTTACATTATATATTTTTAAAAGTCGATCAAAATCTAAAATTTAAACCAAGTTTAATGGAAATTTACTGAGGGAAAGAAATTTTAAAAACTAAGCCTTTTTGCCGAATTTATACCTCTGAAACTATTAAACTGATTCCACTCACTAATTCACAAAACTAATTCGAATTACTTGATTCGAATCACTGATATGAATCACTTGATTCTAAAATTGATTCAAATCACATGATTCGAATAGTGATCCAAATCACTTTGTTCGAATCAGTGATCTGAATCACTTGATTCGAATCAATGATCCAAATCACATGGTTCGAATCAGTAATTTTAATTACTATTCAAATCATGTGATTTGGATCAATATTCGAATCAAGTGTCTAAGGTCACTGATTCGAATCATGTGATTTGGATTACTGATTCAAAGCATGTGATTGAGATTATTGATTCGAATCTTGCGGTTTGGATCAATATTCAAATCAAGTGGTTCATATCAATGTTTCAAATCAAGTGATTCAGAACGATAATTAGAATCCAGTGATTCAAATGACTGGTTCAAATAATGCGATTCGTATCAATGATTCGAATCATTTGAATCACTGATTCTTAAGAAGTGACTCGGAGCACTGATTTGAATCATGCAATTTGGGTCAGTATTCGAATTATGTAAGTCATATCAGTGTTTAAAATTAAGTGATTCAGATCAATGATTCGAATCAAATGATTCAAGTCACTGTTTGGAATTATGTGTTTTGGATCAATGATTCAAAACAAGTAATTCAGATCAATGATTCGAATAATGCCATTTGGATTAATGATTCGAATTAAGTAATTCAAATCACTGATTCAAATCAAATGATTCAAATAACTGATTCTCATGATGTGATTCGCAGCTCTGATTTGAATCATGTGCTTCGGATCAGTATTCGAATCAAGTGATTCAGATCACATTTTGAATCCAGCAATTTGGATTACTGATTCGAATAACATGACTTAAACGGTTTAATTGCGAATCACGTGATTCGAATCAGATGCTCCAAAAAAGTTCGAAATTGCCAAAAATTCGAAAAAAGTTTAACAACTGATTACTATTTTTCTTTTATGTAATGTTAATAGAAAAAATATTATTATTCTTTTTTATTTATGAATTATTCAAAGTAAATAAATATACTTATTATATCTTTCGTATAACTATATTTTATACATTGCTAATTGGTATAAAAACTTTTAACTACGGTACATTTTAAAAAACTACACAAGATTTTTTTATGTCTATTTTTTATGTGAATTCATCGAATTCTTTAATTGGAAAATCTTGAGTCCTTAATTATGAATGCTTAAGAATCTCTTAGGTTTTACAAGAAATTTTGAACTGTATATGACGTAGCATCACTGTGAAACAAAACTAACTGAAATTTCAGAAACAATTTATTCGAATCAATATTCAATCAACAATTTATTCGAATCAATATCAATCAATGATTCGATTCAACTGATTCAAAACAGTGATTCGAATCAACTGATTCAAAACAGTGATTCGAATCAACTGATTCAAATTAGTAAGTGATTGAAATCACCAAAGTGTTCTGATTCTATTGATTCGAATCACTTAGATGATCCGTTTTGCGCAACTCTAACCGGTACTCAGAGAAAAGTGGATTTTTTACCCAGCCGGTTCCGAGTACCCGGAAATATTTTTATTTACAATCTGATCGGATCCGGGTACCTTGCAAAATTTGAATGGATTATCCTGTCGGGTACGAAATTTATTGCTCACTCGTATAAATAAAAGTTTTTATTTTTAGATTTTTTGAATTTTAAAAAAAAAATAACTTCAAAAATAAATTTCTGAAGACTGTTTGGATGCAGAATGTATAACGTAAAATTTTTCTATAAAATTGAGATATGTACTAATAGTGGACTTAATAATTAGTTAATTTATCATTTGATTTAAGTTAATTTTCAATAAATTTTATAAATGTGTCTTTTATTAAATGTAGGATATTTTAAAGATGTTTTAATAAAATGATGGTACATTAAATGAAATATGTTTTAACTATCAAAGTTTTATTTTAAATCATCCGATATCAATAAACGTAATTCACGTGCAATATAAGATCTATCTTAAATACAATTTCTTAAACTTTTCGATGCACAGTGATAAATTTTATCTTTTATTACCAATGTCTAACACAAAAGTCAAATAGCAATTGTCTGTCTTTGGTGTTACGATTCCAAATCCTAGTAATTTTGAACTCCCAAAAGAGGAAATAACTTCTACATTTAGCAGCAAATTTGCTTTCATGAAAAGCTTTTTCTCTGAAACTAACTCGTATTTGTTGTGCTTCACGGAGAAAAAAAAAAAAAAAAACACGAAATGCTTTTATGTTTAGACCTACGGTAAGAGAACTTTAATCAGAATGGTGGGAAAATAATTTTATTGTGCTAACGGGTAAGAAACACGCTCGAGTAAAAATTTAATTTAGAGTTACCGATATCCAATTTTATTCATGCATGATTGAATTTCAATATAAACATAAATAATCTAATACTTAAAATATAATAAAATGTTTCCAAATAAGTTTTTTATTTGTTTATTTATTTAATTAAATTTTTTTTATTTTATTTGAATTTTGCAAAAATAAAATAAAAATTCTTTTGTTTTTAGAATAAAAACTATCTTTTAAAACGTTATCTAGCAGTTTTCCCTCAAACAATTGTTTAGTTTTTAGCATGCACTTTTATTTACTAAGAAATGAATTTTTAATTATGGTTTAACTAGTAATAGTATTAGAATAATGAATGTGCCATTTGTAAGAAATTATTTGTGTTTTGTTAGCCTCTGTTGTCTATTATACTTCGATAAAATGCCCTGCAAAAAAAACCTAAATAATGGAAAACATATTATTACATGTATTCATTTGCTGAAAACAAATTTAGTAGGATTTAAAATTATACATTGCTATTTTATTTATTTCAAATAATTCCGCGTTTCTAATTTTGCATTTATTTAATTATTTTAGTTAAAAGAGTTTTCAGCATTGATTTCTGCACTTGCATGTCTTTCTCTTAAGTAGACACCTCTATTTATCGGACATATTTCTCTCACCCGAAGATGTCCTCTTTATCAAGGTTTCTTTTAATTAAATATCTGCTCTAAAATAAAACATACCGTATCTTAACAAGTTATTTAAGCTTGACTACTATGAAACTGATACATGGATTTCCAAAAATCCATGAATGCATTTTTCCAAATAATAATAATAAAAAAAGCAATAAATAAATAATAATAAAAGACACATTTAAAAAGTATTAACATTTCCGTGTTTTGTAATGAAATATATTGTTAATAAATATCTAGATATATTAAATAATTAAACAATTAAAATTGCAATTTCAGTAAGATATTCGCTCATTGAATCAAAAGTTATTTTGGTTGTAACATATTTTTACATTAGTTAGTAACGTATATATTAGGTTGAAATATATTTTTATATTAGTTTACATACATTTTTAATTTAACTATGGAGTTGGCCATTGATATAATCAACTCCGACTCAAACTTTGACTCCGGACCTTCTTGAGAGATCGATTCCAACTTTGACTCTGGACCTTCTTGTGATATCGATTCCAACTTTGGCACAGGACTTTCTTGAAAGATCGACTCCAACTTTGACTCTCAGCCTTCTTAAGAGATGGACAATAACTATAACTTAACTTTGACTCTGGACCTTCTTGAGAGATCGACTCCAACTTTGACTCTGGACCTTCTTGTGATATCGATTCCAACTTTGGCACAGGACTTTCTTGAAAGATCGACTCCAACTTTGACTCTCAGCCTTCTTAAGAGATGGACAATAACTATAACTTAACTTTGACTCTGGACCTTCTTGAGAGATCGACTCCAACTTTGACTCTGGACCTTCTTGTGATATCGATTCCAACTTTGGCACAGGACTTTCTTGAAAGATCGACTCCAACTTTGACTCTCAGCCTTCTTAAGAGATGGACAATATTTATAACTTAACTTTGACTCTGGACCTTCTTGAGAGATCGACTCCAACTTTGACTCTGGACCTTCTTGTGAGCTCGACCCCAATTCTGACTTATACTCAAATCAAATTTATCACAAACAAGAGAAAAGTTATTAATTTAAAAATTCAGCAATTGTTAATTTCAAATTATATGCTTATATTTTTATGTACGGTTAAAGTATATAGAACTTCACTTAAAATTACAATTCATGGTGTAACATAACAGTTGAAGAAATAAATTTTAAGAAATATGTTAGTGCAAAATATTGAATTAGTGCTTCAAAAAAACTGCTTACACTCACATTTTCAAATATATAAACATCTTATGACAAGAAAAATTTATTAAGGGAATATTCGCGAATGATTACTAATGATACATTAAATTCATTCGAATATTTTAATTAACTTAGTAACTTAGCTAAATAAATTTGGATTTGAAATTCATAAATTAAAAATTAACTGATTTATCTCGATTTTCAATAGTTTCAATGATTTTCTTGGTTCTTTTTTAATTGTTGCATTTAACATAGAATCAAAAACTCTAAAATGTGTTCAATTAAGTTCGTGATAAGTAATAAAATAAATGTTCTGATATTTCTTTAAAGTTAAGTTTTTAAACATAACTATAAATATTTATCTAAATAATGTTCTTAAGATCTTTTTACTAACCTTAGTTGAAGTCAAGCAAATTTTTTTGACTTCAACTTTGACGTCACAATTCTAATTTCCAGCGTGAACTCGATTCAGCAACAAATTAATTTTATAATAATTAAACGGGGAGAAAATCAGTTTTCATTCATGCGTGAAATATCAAAGCAGAGCCAACAAGTAAAAAACATGGTTGAATAGAATTTAATTAATTTTTGTATTGCGCGTCAAAATTGGAAAAAATAATTCAGAATCTAGATATGTACTTCAGGCACTTCGATGTTTTCGAGTGACCTGCAATTATCTAAAAATAAATTCACAAATATTCCGCAAAATTTTCTCATCATTTTATATTCACCAACATATGCGTTTTTCCGAGTTTGTTTTTAGCACCTTTTCTTCTCCCTTTTGTTATTATTTACGAGATCTGTTCAACCGTGTAAGGTCAGGAAGCTACTTTTTTTTTTTTTTTATCGGAAGTGAGTCATTCTAAAACAAAGACTGTTATTTTTTTATTTTTTATTTACTGTTATTTTTTTATTTATTATTTAGGTATCTCAGAACTGAATATCTTCTCGTCGGTCAACGAGAACAAATTGTATGACACAAAAGCTCTCTAAGTTGAGAGAGTGGAAAATTGAAGTTTTGTTTTTTAACAGTTTAAAATTTCTAAAAGAAAATCGTAATAAGAGACATATAAATAACAATTTTCGTAAAAGAAACAGAAACAAAGAGAGAAAAAAACGCTATCATTGTTTAGAAACTTTTTTGACAAAATGGATTTTTTTTTTGCATAAAAAATAGATAGATTAAAAAATATTGAAAAAAAATTTTAATGATATAAATAAATAAAAAATATTGAAAAAATTTACAAATTATATAAATAAATAAAAAATAATAAATAAATAAATAATAATAAATAAAGAAATAATAAATGAATAAATACTAAATAAATAAATACTAAAAAAATAATAAAAACAATAAAGTAGTTAAAACTTTAGTTTTAACACGCTATTTTTTTAATGACAATGATGAAATTTATTTTATTATTTAGTGACTGAATACCTGTTTTTCGTACGCGGTTTATTAGGAAAAAGAATTCCATTATTATTATTATTTTTTGTTGTCCTTCTAAGTGGCTTTATGTTATTAGATTAAGCAAATCATGTTTTTAGACCTCCCTCCAATAATAATAAAGCAATTTTTCATAATTTTTTCTTGAACAAGGACCTTTTCTCTATTATTTTTGTTTATAAGTACAAAACTTATTTTTTCATTTCAATTTGTACCTATTACCAAAATTAATTAAGTTTCATTGGTGTCACGAACAATATGGTAATTTTTTTATGGTTTATATGTACGAATAAGTATTTTTTCTTTATTGATTCAGAATTTTAATTTTTTTTATATCAATTGTACTTTTTTATTCCAACTTGTACTTATTACCAAAATTAATTCATTGTAATTCTTCTAGTCACAAAACTGATATTTTTCTAATCATCGTTTTCTCTAATATCGATACTTATTTCGAAGGTCTAAAATAATCACATAGCTATAACTGACGTCAGTAATGCTTAATTAAAGGTGATATTAAATTCTTCTGGTGTTATGATTATGAATACTGAGTACTGTGGTAATAAAGTTTTGACCGTGAAACAGATAAATGCCTTAATATCACTATACTACACATTCATGGCATAAAACCAACCAGTTTTTCTTTTTATTATTTGTTGCACATTCCTATGCGGCTTCATATTATTAGATTTACCATAATCTCTGTTAGAAGTTAAGTTCAGCAAAAGAAAGATTAAATATACATATATTCAGAATTTATCTTAATTTTTGAATGGCTTAATAGAATGTGATTTCATTAGTTCTTCATGAGTTTCCAGTAATTAAGTTTAATGAAACACATTTTAAAACGTAAATGTTAACATAAAAAACACATAGTTCTAAATAACGTTTAAAATGCGAATTCAGTGATGTCATTCCCATACGTTGCTAAATTATTAACGTTGATTTTATAGGTGATAATCTAACATAAGAAACATAAGATAAGTAATTCATAAGAATACTAATAATAATTAATAAGATAAAGCTAATTTTTGATTTATTAAATCTGTAAAAAATTACATTAAATTACATGAAAATTACAATGTAAAAAATAACGGTAAAAAGTTCCGTGCGTCAAGGTGCCTGTTATTTTTTACTGTGTAAAAATTTATGAAAATAAAAATCCGATATACCGTAATATTTATCGTAAAATCACTAAACTGTCATTAAATAAATGTTACTCTGAAAATTACGGTATAAAATTTGACGGGGGGAAATGGCTTTTACGGTTGTTGCACTGCATTCAGAGTGTCACCATTTTTTACCAGAATTTTTTGCAGTGTTGAAAATCACTCATATTACAAAATATTTATCAAATCCTGCGGAAATTATAATTCATTTTGTAAAATTTTGAATGAAAATTTTTTTTTGTTCTGACGTTATTTGAACAGAATATTTTAATGATTTAAATATAACACAAAAGCATGAAATGCAGATGGTGTCCATAGATTTTGCAGCTCATTCTATTATCAATGGCATTGCTGCTTTCTTATTTTTCTTTTACTCATTGTGAATCTTGGACCAATTATTTTTGCTCAATGCACCGAACATTCTCTATATCAACGACGAATTACGAACATAAGTTCATTTGCCATAAAGTAACATTTTGTATTATTTACTTAGGAATCTTTTTTTTTTTTTCTTTTAATGGTAAAAGGTATTTCCTTTAAAACACCAGAGAAAACTGTTTTTCCAATTCTTGTTTCCTTTTCCCAAATTTAACTTTTATTTAAGGCTTTTACAGGTCTAAAATTGTGTTTAAAAAAAAAGTTCTAAATAATATTTTAGTAATATTATAATTTTTTATGTAAAGATTGCTCGTACACCACATTATCTACAAAAATAAGTAAATCACTAATGTTCTTACCCTCTTAGGTGCTTACGTTGTATTGGAACTGCCCATTCTACACCTGAAAATTAAAAATTTCAGTTAGTAGCCAATGGCCTGTAGACTCTAATTTGGTAGCCATTTGTTCCTTAAACTTAATGAGTGAGTCGTGGTGGCTCAGGGGATAGAGCGCTCCCATCCCAACGAAGTGACCCGGGTTTGATCCTACTAATGGCTGGGATTCGAATTCCGCACCCGGCTCGCACCGACCACAGTGTTGACGTATATATCGTTAGAGATTGTCAGATCATGGGTTAGGGTCCCCTTGCCATTAGGCTAACCGTGTGAGGTTCCCGTGGTTTTCCTCACCATGTAACGCAAATGCAGGTTTGTTCCTTAAAAAAGTCTTCCATGGAGGCAAATTTCTATCAATACTTGATCCAGGCGTTCTTTTATTCTCTGGATCGGTTTCAAAATTACAAGTCCACGGAGTTAAACATTAGTAGTCGTAAACCCAAAAGAATTGGGTGGTCTGTTCAACTACGTGTATAAAAAAATTATAAAATAAAAATTTAAAAAACATAATGAAGCGTTGGCTGATATCGATAGATCTTTTTCCATTTAATAGTCCCCTTTTGCAAACTTTTATTTGCTTGTATAAAATTATATTTTTTAAAGAAAAACCATATTAGAAATAATTCGCATCAAATGTTATTGAACAATAAAAAATAAGATAAATATATGACAAAATGTAGTTAAACATTCTGACTCTTTAAAGAACTTTATTTTAAATTATTTGGAGTGACAAAATACATTTAATGTATACATTATAACTTTGAAATATTAAAATTTTTAAATTGTTAAATAAACGAACTCTCTTTGCACTTGAGTCTTATTACCACAAATTCATAGACTGAATAAAAACATTGAATGTTGTTCATCTAAATGAATGAAAATTTTGAATGTTGTACATCTAAATGAGTCTCTTTCTTCATTAATGTACTTTTATAATTAAACAATTAGGAAAAAGAAAACGAAGATGGGAGAAAGTGTTTGACTTTTTATTTAAGTCGCCACTGTTCTTTGTTGACTCGCCAGGCGGCGGGTGGAGAATAATTATTTTCAAATTTCAAATTTTCTAAAAAAGTGATTAAACTAAAAAAAAAAACTTTAGATTCATTGATTACATTTAGAAACACTCTACAAATTTTTATAGAAGCAAAAGAAAAAGTAAACACCTACTACTAATATTACTTTATAAAATTTGGAAATCATTATTTATTTACTTTTATTTTGTTATTTTGATTTTCCTTGAATGACTTCTTAAAATCTTGAATTACGTAATATTTGACGTCACACAATAAAAAATATAAGTCAGCTTCTTCACCTTAGACGTGTTTTTTAATGTTTTATTGTCATCTCATCTATACAGCAGGTAAGTTGCTTTAGAATACTACTGCTATTGTTAATAGTTAATTAAACATTATAAGAACTTATACAATTGTTCCGTTTTATAAATTAACACACAGGTGTATTATCGTAAATTTTTATATTCCAATTGTTTTTTTAATCCGTGTAAAAGTACCTCTTTTAGTACTCGTACCCAAGGGTATAGGCAAAGGGAGGTACGATAGATCCCCTTCCCGTAGAATTACAAAATCTGGGAAATTTTAGTAAATTTTCATAGAGAGATGTCCACAAATGATTTCGCACTTGGAAAAGATGGAGAGAGTTTAGGAGAGTTTGTGTAAGTTATAGTGACGAAAGGGAGAAAGGGAGTAACAAGAAGTGTGACTTCACGCATATTAGTTAAAATAAAATAGTTTAAAATCAGCAGATTAAAAATTTTTATGTCATTTATTTTTTATATTTTTTAATCAAAATACGTTCATAGACAATCATTACAATTTGTTTTTCTCACAACTGTCATTTAAACGCATATTTAACGCATATACGCATATTTAACGCATATTTCTGACATACAAATATATGTGTCTCTGCAATATAGCGTAATCTGTGACATAAGATTGGGTGTATAGTGTATGACAATTTGTAAAAAGGGGAAGACATTGGCCCCCAAAAGAAAATTTGGTAAGTATTTATTTTAAAAAATAAAATCTATAAAAATTCTTTTATGATTTTTTTTTTTTATATCAGTAGGGGAGAGTGGGGTCAGTTGTAACATTTTTTACTTAACTATTTTTAACTAACAAAAAATCCAATATATTATTAGTATTAATTGACAGACGAGTAAAGTAGACTATCCTCTACTAGAAAAAAAAAAATACCGTATTTTAAATGTTATTATATTAGTTATTAACAATTTTTGACAGTCGTGCACTTGTTACAATTGTCCCCACTTACGGGGTCAATTGTAACAGTTCATAAATTCAACTAAAACATAGTTAATTATACATATTATCATAGTTGTGATATATTTTTTTATTGATCAAAATAGTAGTGATATTTTAGGAGTAAAAATAATAATGAGCAGAGACCTAAAGGATTAAACTTTTAACTTTAAGGGATTAAAAATTTTAATTTATGCTGTGAAAGGTGACAAATAAAATAAATCACATGCAACATAATATAAATGATATAAGAAACTATTGGTAGTTCTTAAAGAGTTAAGTAATGGTTCGTAAACATAATATTATTTATTTTCAGCTGTTACATTCGTCCCTTTACTTATTGTTACAATCGACCCCAAGACGCCATTTCAGCTTCATTTGTTAAAAACAATGCTAGTTAATTAGCAAAATTTTTTTTTGAAATGTTAATTAAGGTGTCCACTTACATATTCGGTTAATAATTTTTATTTGTTTAAACAAAATTACTTTGTTACAATATAATATTCTAATACCAAAAAAAGTACTTACGTAGCGTGAAAATATCTTTTGTGATGTAACTCTTTCAAAAGTACATAAAAATGGTTGCCAGCAGGGATGTACATGTAGATTTATTAAATACACCTTGTGCATCACCTAGGAACCAAATCTAGAACCCGACACTCGAAATTTTTGCTCTGTTACAATCGTACCCTGTTACAATTGACCCTACTCTCCCCTACTTTTTTTTAAAAAAAATTTACTGATTTTTATAAAAAAAAATTCTGTGACGATGGTGCGAATAAATTATTTCCTAAGTTTGAGTGCAACAATATAAAAGAGCATTTATTTTAGAGAAAATTGCTGTGTAACTTGAGTCTAAGTTACACTCTATGTTTAGACGCATAAAAGTTTTTTTTTAAAACTTTAATTATGTAAAGATAATAAAAAAATGCTGCTCAGTGCTATCCCGAAATATGGGGTAAAATAGGCTAGTAGCAAAATAATTCAATTTTTAGCTTATGTTAGTTCGTTATGAGGTAAACTAAAATGTCGAAAATAAGTGTATTCTAAAATATTTATTAGTAAAAAAATGTTTATTTTATGTTTTTATTTTAGGAAATTTAGTTAAATCAAATAAATGTTTAAGAAAAAAAAAAAAAAAACGTGTCGTGATATTTATTTTTCTAACTTAAGTGACTATACAATTATACAGTTAAGTACCACGATGGCATGCGTTGCCAAATGTGGTGGCCATTAGAAATAAAATTAAAAAAAATTTTGACTACCTAAGTTTAAATTACGATCTTCATTGTTTCTTTCATTAAAAGATATTAAAAAAAATTATATTTTTTAAAAAAATAAACTTCTTTTCTTTTATATATTTCATAGATAACAATATTATCGACTAACTAAAGTAATCCAATAATTCGTAACGACAAATTCAGAATTTTCTATAATGAATGCTTTTTATTCTGGACACGGCCATAAATGCGTGTTTAAGGAAATGGACACAACTCGAAATGTATATATACTAACTGGAAACTAACCCCTGATTCTAAGTTCAAAACAGGTAATACATGAGGTTAGATTCCAAAATTTCATTTCACTTTATACGTAACTGCGTATTATCTTGCATAATCATGACGAGGCAAGTCCTATACATCGGGGTCGAGCTGACTCGGTACATTACAGATGAAACAGCAGACGTACAACGTTTATTTAATATCACTATTGTAAATTTATAGCTCCCCTAACTTACTTTGTAAAAAAGAACTGTTGACTCTTCATATCTTTTCAAGAAAGACTAATTTTAAATAGTGTACTATGTGATTTAGACATATGGACGACACATTACGAATTCATTTAGATTCATAAATTCATTTCCATCAGAGAAATTTGAAAAACGAAATCAAATGCTATATCCATTTTCTTAAATAGCAAGGTCCATCTTTTTGAACAGGCATTTCGAGGTGTGTCCATTTTCGTAAACACGCATTTCGAGCTGTGTCCATCTTACTTGCAATAAAAATTAACATAAAAATGAGGGGAAATCGTCTTCATTTTCAAATGAAAAAAATTCAAAGCCAGAACACAAACGTGTCCCTTTTAAATCCTAGAAAAGGTAATGAAATTGATGCAAGAGTGCACCTTCGAATAATCTGCAACTTAAAATGTTACTTTTTTAATATTTATTACAATCTATTACTAAAGACCTACTAACGGTTACCGAGCGCAACTAAACTGCTGTGGGGCGCACTGGCATAAACTTAATAATTTTGAACTATTAAAAATAAACGAATGCTATTTCCATATTATTTCAAAAACATCTAACTAAGGATATTTTTCAAATAAGGTCATAAATGTACCAAGTAAATTAGAAGAAAAATACAATAATCGCCGTGATTAGTCAGTTTTTTTGACAGCTAAACCAACAACTTTATTGCGTGGGGATTTTTTATATTCTCATAATGGAATAATCAGCGTCATTTAACGATTAAGAGGTACCATCAAAACTAGCATCCATCATAGAGATTCGTTCCAAACAACTCGCAATTAAAAAGCGTCCTGGCGTTTATCCAGATATCGTTATGCGCATTTTATGCCTTTTGCGCATTTCGTTTCTCACAAGTCCAAAAAAATCGTAATATGTTTTACAAAAATTAGTGCAGTCGTTAAGAAGAACAAAATAATGAAAAGTGGAGTTTTTTTCAAAAAAAAAAATTCCACTTATTGGTTCCACGTTAATTTTTTTTTTTTTTTTTTAAATTGTTCACTGCGGGTCATTTTACCCTTTTAAAGAACTGCTTTTATAAAATAGTCAAAGTTCTCTTTACCCCCAATAATTTTTATTCTTTTTTCCATTTTTCTTAACGTAAACACACATGATTTAGTTCATAGCTTCGTTTGATCAACTTATCTAAATTATGTAAAACCGTTTACGTAAGGCGCAGTATAGCCGATTCCGGCTCATGTGCTTTGTCTTTTTTTCAGGGGGTGGAGGAACCAAATAAACTCTATTACTGCGTGTATTAAGAAGAATGGAAGATTTAAAATGATAAGAAGATTTTTAAATTTTTATAATCCTTTTTTTAAATCATAAATTATGCATGCATAAATTTGGTTTGGATGCACTATCATAAGAACATTTTTTTTCCGCTAACCTCAGAGTTATGTTATCTCTTGGAGTGACAGTTGCAATCTGTCTTATGTTATCTCTTGTTTGAGGGACAGGCATGTCAGTTGCAATTGACTAGATTGATCATGCAATTGACATCTCCGAATTTCTTTCTTCAGGTAACTTAAGACAAAAATTTGTGACATAAATAGAAATGCTTTTTACTTCGTTTTCATTTTTTAAAAAAATGAGATTTAACAACTAAGAATAAAATGGCAAGCTTTCAGGAAGTATTCACAATTCCATGAAGTATAATATGTCAATAAGAATAGTTTTATTTAAAAGGGAATTTTTCTACTAACACTGGTGCAGTTTTTAAATTGCAATTTCGCATTTTTCTATTTGTAAGGCAACAATGTTCAACTATTGACTACCTTTTTCTTTTTTTCTTTCAGTGCATATTTTCTAATAAACAAATCCTAGGTAAGAATAAACTAGCTTCGCACGCTATACAGTAAGAAGAATAAGAAGATAAGTAAGTTTTAAAAGTTCATTTTTTAATTTTGTGGCCATGTTTTTTTCTCGTTTATTTATTTTTAATTCATCAATTTTATTTTATTTTGTTTATTTTTATTTATTTATTTTTATTTTATTTTATAACCGTCGTTGAACAGCCAACCCAATTTTCGGGTTAACGATATCTAATGTTCAACTCCACAGCCTTGTAGTTTTGAACGCAATCCGGAAGACAAGGGAACTCCTGCATCAAGTATTGGGAGAAATTTGCCTTCGTGGAGGACTTTTTGATGTAACTAACCCGCATTTGCGTTACATGGGAATAAAACCACGAGAACTTCCCATGGTTAGCCCGACTGCAAAGGGGTCTAACCCATGATCCATCTACCATTCAGGATATTTCACGTCAGCACTGTGGTTGGTACAAGCCGGATGTGGAATTCGTATGAACCAGTCATTGCTGAGATTCGAACCCGGTTCATCTCTTTGGAAGGCGAACGCTCTACCCCCTCAGCCATCGCGGGTCTTATTCATTTATTTAGATTTTTTGTTGTTGTTTGAGAGAGAGGGGGGGGAGGCATTAAAAACATAATAATATGCATTTATAAGTAAAATTTAAATACTTTATAAGTTCGCTTTTTCCGTAATAATTTTTTCTGCCATTTAAAAGTGATTGTGATATACGGTTGTAAAGTTATTGTCTCGAGCTTCTACGCATTTTTGTAGCGATTTTACAAATAACTAACTTATTATTTACTTTATCTCCCTTTCTGAATCCTGCCTAGCAACCATATGAATGAATTTTTATCCCAATAGGGTCACCTAATTCAAATTTTGCGATTTAAATTGCGTTTTTCTATTGAAACATCCGATTTAAACGACCTTTCGAAGAAATGTTCAGGATATGATCTTGAACTTTTACTTCTGGTTCCTTTCAACATTATCAGATATTAAATCGATCTAAAAAGATAACGATCCGTAACGATAACATGAAATCAGATAATGGCTGACAATTCCCGACACCCCTCAACTCCCAAGATGACATTTCGCATGTCTCGAATGTCATCCTAATGAGCCTAAGAAACAATCCAAGTCATTTAATTTTCGTCCAGATAACTTACTGATTCGTCCTCATTAAAGTCATGGAGAATTCCAGAATGATATGAGAATTTTTTTTAAATGATTTTATAATGTTTTTCTAAGATTTTACATGTTATAAAGATCAAGAAATCATAAATAAATTGCTGTTACGAAATAGTCATATTATAAATGTTTTCAATAATTTGAATATTACTGAGTAATATATACAAAGCACAGATTTCTTAGAGGTTTTTACAAAACCACACAAATTACAAATCTGAAATCAAAATTTTGTTTAATTTATTTAAATGCTGAAAAAGTATTACATTTACAGCAAAATTTTAATTAGATTTTTTGAAGAAGAGATACTGAAGGGAAAAAATAAATGGTAGGTTTAGGAAAATTATGGATAAATTTATGACATAATTAAAAGATATGGTATATAGTATATAAAGTATGGTATGACATAATTAAAGATAGTAATGTAAAAAATGACAAAAATTGTTTTAAATTTCCACCTACAAAAAAATTTCCTCATTGACTGAGTAATTAGGAAAAATTGCAGTCTTATAACAATTCATTAAGAAACTAACAGTTTGAATACACCTTATTAATTTTCAAACTCCCAAATACACCTATTTTCTTGCATAAAACAAGTTGATGGCACAATAAAGCATCATTTTCCTATTATTGATTTTTAACTGAATAATTCAATTTATATCGTGAATAATAATTTCTTTTCCGATTAAAGTGTCTAGAAAAACCATCCTTTATATTACAAATGGTTTAAAATCCATATTTCTATGTGCTTCTTCTAAAATGTTAATACTTCTGCTTCAGAAAAAAAAATTTATCGTCTGAATTTTGCGAATAGGTGCATTTTCCTACTGAAATGTTAGTACTTTTGCTTCAGAAAAATGTTTTTATCGTCTGAATTTTGCGAATAGGTGCATTTTCCTACTGAAATGTTAGTACTTTTGCTTCAGAAAAATGTTTTTATCGTCTGAATTTTGCGTATAGGTGCATTTTCCTACTGAAATGTTAATACTTTTGCTTCAGAAAAATGTTTTTATCGTCTGAATTTTGCGTATAGGTGCATTTTCCTACTGAAATGTTAATACTTTTGCTTCAGAAAAATGTTTTTATTGTCTGAATTTTGCGAATAGGTACATTTTCCTACTGAAATTTGACTTTCGTCACTGATCAAATCCTTTAAAAGAGGATTTTAGAAAACCACTTTTATAAATTCCTATAATCGTTTGCTAAATTATAAGCTGCTGAACTAGTTCCTTTGAAGAAAATAACCCCTTTCAGGCACAAACTCTTGCTGAATCAACGTTTATGAGAAGAATCTTTTTTTTTTTTTTTTTCGTTTCTTAATAAAGATAAAGCACGCAGGTTTCAATATTTTCTCCGGAGAAAAGTATTTGGTGCTTTGGAGTTCAAAACCTTTATTTTTTAAACAAATTAAAAATGCTACTAAGTGCTCGTGATTAGCAAGCACCATATGCTTAGCAAAAGGTTGTATAATTGAAACCGCGATTTGTGATCAGATCTGTTAATGATGTTGCAGGTTGTTAAAAATAATTTAGAATTTTTATTCATTAATTTTTGATAATGATGATTGAGCATTCGCTGTACCAATCTAGGCTTAACAATCCGCAGTCTTACACGGTTTTCAAGCGGGACCTTTTTCTTTTCTTGAGCTTTCGAGTATTGAAATACTTTTTTTAAAAAAATAATAATAATAAAAAAAAACATTTTTTTTAACATTTCATTCACATAATTCTATATTAAGATAACTTTTTTTTCACATTTTTTCCCCTTTTTTTTCTCACATTTATTATGAATTCAAAAATAAATAAATAGGTAGAAATTGGTAGGTAAAAGTTTCATTTAAAAATGTCTCCGTTAAATATCTCCTCGTTCAAATTTATTCAAGAACTGAGAATCAAGTAATTTTTTTAAAATTATTAATACGGATTTTACACAGTTAAATTACGATTCTTTTTTTCCTTTAATGAGATTTTAAATAGAAATCAGCAGGTTATTATTATTATTTTTTTGTTTTGTTATTCTATTAATTTTAGATGTAAAACAGAGTAAGCAATAAAACCATTACCAATATTTTCAACAACTGACCTTAAATTTTTTTACATGTGACTGTGATTTTCTTCAGTGCAAAGAAAAGTCTCTCTTTCACCACATTTCTGTCAACATAATTTACTGCACCCTTATGATGAGCATGTATTATCCAATCTTTATTTCATTCATCTTTGTCACCGGAATATGCATAAAGTTCAAAATTTAGGACAAAAAAATGCGGGAACAATACGAACGAGTTTTTCAAATCTGTGGTTTTTCGAAATAACGAATACATTTTTCCAAGTTAAGCGTGAAATCCTTTTGTTCTGCATAGTGTAAAATTTCGCAGTTCATAAACTAACAGTGGCATTTGAAATGGTGCTAACTTCCCGTTTAGAGATTTTGTTAGTTGTCTCTTAAAAAAGGAATGTTATAGTTGGGGAAAATAATTAAATTTCATTTTTCATAAAAGAAAATCATTGGAAAGAAAAATCTATATCTTAAATTCCATTTTACATAACGTAAGTGTAAATTATTTTAAGATGAAAAAATTTTTATTTCTAAGAAAATCAACTTAATTTTTTTTATGCAAAATATTTTGATTTTAACAATCTGAGACTTCATTGTTAAATTTATTATATTTAAATCTCATATTTTATGATTGCAAAATATTTTGCTTGAGTCAAACATACACCCATTAAAAAATTTAACTTCATATTGAAAATAGTAATACATTTAAAATATTGGTCGTTTCGGGATGTTGTTTCCTATGGCTTTTTAGATGTTTGGAATCACAACTCTCTTCGCTCCCTCTGTCAATAATATTTCTCAATGTTAAGAATAATTTTTAAAATCCAACAGATGGCGCTCTGCGCAGTATAATAAAAGGAGTTTCCTCACTGGCACTGTGGCGAGAGGTCGATCACCGGGACGATCGGATCACTCTAAATAATGCAAACATCAAGTTATATAAATAATGATAATATGCAAATATAGAATATTTTATCCTATTTTCAAATTCTGTAAATAATTTTGTACACATTCTTTCTAGTTATTGTTTTTTACATGCTATTGACTCAAGGGACCTTCCCTCTTTAGGACTGGTTTCGGCGAAAGAAAAGGAGACCTCTTCGTCGAAGCCACCCTCCCTAAAATGCCCTCTTCTTGTTTCCATAGCACCAGACTGCCGCAGACTTAGTGGCGGTCAGAGTACTTATCTTAGACAAACAATAGATAGCTAACCTATGTTAGTAAACTGCTAATACTCCCCCCCCCCCGAACCTAAAGCCACTAGTCTCAGTCGCCCTAGGGCCAGAAATCAGAAGTGAAGTGCGCCGCATTCGCGGGCAGGCACTTCGACCAATTTCATATCTAAGTCTAAAAGGCACTGTGGCATTAACATCATACCGTTTTTTTTTTTTTGTTAAATATATTTTCTGTTGAGAGTGTTTTGCAATGATTTGAATCCCGAGATCATCGTATTAAACATCCTCTCTAAAGGCCACTGTAAACTTACCAGTGTCCATGCCCTCCTGATGAAAATACGCTTTCTTTCCACAAGTTTGATCAAAGTTTTAACTCTAATTTAATGCCGCAAAAAAACTGTTATTTCGCTTTACCCAACAAGACTGAAAAAAATAATAAAGAAATAGCTATTTAAATTGGATACAACTTTATCAGTTAATTATAACGAACTTGTAGAGTGAATTGAAATATTTATCAGAACGAACTATATATAAATAAATTAAATATGTATATATACAGTATGTAAAAAAAGGAAAAAAAGAAAAACAAATTAGCAGGCAAAGAACAAATTTTTAATTTTTATCAAACTGACTAGATAAAGCAATCTATAATGTATAATCAATAAAACAGGAAAGCATCTAAAATGAATAAAATATTAAGTATCAAGAATTAAGTGTTTAAAAAAAAATCCAGACCAGCTGGTTTTAAGTTTCATAAATAGTACCATAATAATAATAACATTTATAACCAATTGTACTTAACTAAAGTATGACTATAACATGTAAAAGATTTTATTATTTTCTTTACATATAATTCCGTTCACAGAAATTATTGGTAATATTCATAAGAATGGGATTCTCCAGTACTGATTTCACAAAACAATAAACTACACATTCATTTATTAAGAATTCATTATTCGCCACGCAAATAGTGAACTTATTTCTATGTACCCAGTAGTAGAAACAGATACTTCAGAAACTTATTTAAACTAATTTCTCTTAATTTTCAATTGAAATCACATATTTCAAAACTGCATAAGTTCAACAGTTAAAAAAACAATTTTTTTTCGTATTTATTTTAATAATTTTAAAATTTTTAACTTTCCTACCTATCTTCAAGCCAGACAACAAAAAAAAAAGCCACAAAAAAAGATTTAAGATTGCAAAGTTTTGGTTGCCAGGGAAAATATAGAAAAGTTGAAACACAATTACTAGAAACACCTCCATATTTTATAAGGTAATCAAACTGGTTTTAATGATTTACATCTTGCCTTCTTTGCAAACAATTTGACAGATTTCTATATCATTTTCCGTTTCTTTAATTTATTTGTAATTTCTAAACTATGTACACTGTTTATAAATACATTTATTAGAAATATTTAAAAATATATATATTAAGTGTAGTCATTACAAAAGTCTTAATTATTAAATAGGTATGTACAGTTGCCAACTTTTTTATATGGGTAATACGAAATTGACCTTAAAATTTTTCTGTGCCTATAACTTTTTAAATATAGTAAGTTTTTGATTTAGTTTAGCTTTTAACAGAGTTTTCATTTCACTAGTAATAATGGATTTAGTTTGTACCAAAATATAATTTGTACAAGATTTCTAAAATTTAAAATTCAATTACATCTGAAATTCTTAATTTGATACTGCGTAATTAATTTCAGTAACAAATGTTTGATTTTAAATAACAGTAAAATTTAGCATATGAGATAAACTTTCTTTTAATTTCTATACATAAACATATTGCAATATATTGCCTGTTAAAATTGATACGTAAATTGTATACATTTATTTAACATTTTATTATTTTTCAAATTATAATTGAAAAGTATGAGTAAAATTTTAAGATTTATAATTTTTATTCATTTTTTAGATTTATCATTGATCTTGCCGGAGTAAAGAATTTGTTAAGGTATCAAATATAGTACTTAATATAGAACAATATTTTTTAGTTATAATTATTATTTATAATCATATCATCCTTATTGATTCAGGATCCCTAGATTAGACCAAAAATAATGTCTAAAGGAATTCAGCCCATTTTCCCGCATTTATTTCTAATAACTACAACTTTACCTTTACTAGTATTTTTTTAAAACATTAGAATGCAGTAATATTGTTATTAATAAACATTATTTAATTGCAAAACATTATTTTTATTAACTTTGAAAGAATTTGTTAAGGTATCAAATATAGTACTGAATATAGGAATATACCTTAAAATTTCTCAATTATAGAATTATGTTACTAATATTTGCTATAATCATTATTAATAATCATAGCGGCGTCCTTATTGATTCATGATCCCTAGTTTATACCAAAAATAATGTTTAAAGGAATTCAGCCTTTTCCCCCACATTTATTTATAATAACTAAAACTTTATTATTATTTTTTTTTTAAATAATTAGGATGCACTAATATTGCTATTAAAAAACATTATTTAATAGCAAACGGCTTCATTGGTATTACGATGCTAAAAAGTTACATAGCGTAAAAAATAGATGTTATGCAGCTTTGAAATTTAAAACCTTTATTTTTAAAGTAAATAGGAGAAAAATCCTATTATTTATTAAGTTTCTTGAATACCAATAAGTTCAATAAATGAAATTTCAAAACATTTTAAAGCATTGACATATTTGCACATTTTTTAAAATGTTTTAAAACAGTTTCCAAGTACCTATTTTAAATACTTCATATAAAGTAACTTTAACAATAGCTTTTAATAAAACATTGATATAGGATTTTATTCACTTGAACAACTACAATAATTACAACAGATTCTTACAACACTTAAACAAGATTTATTTATTTTAATGATGGAATTCATTCTATATATATAGACATATATTATGAAATAAAAAACATACATTGAATGTTCATCGGCAAAAACTTTCTAGCAAGCAAAAACTATGAAGAACTTAAAAATTGAGGTAGAACGAAAGCACGGTTACTATCTTGAACTCAACCAGAGCCTGGCGTGCATTCTTGAATACCCAAAAATTTCATTTTTATCTATATACATCAATAATGACATAAGATCACAAAAGGTTCTCTGACACGTGCTGTTTAGAATGTAGGAAGGAAAAGAAAGGGTGTTTCTTATCTAATGAATACATGCCAGGTAGTACCAGTGTCTCTAATGTCAAAAATATATCCATGCTTGGGTTCGGCCTTAAATGTGGATCGTTAAGAAGGTGAGAAAAAAGACCACAGATAAACAGTCTGTGGATAATCAGGAGTTCACTGTACATATACAAGACACTTATAAATTTTGAAATTAATGAGAAAAGTTCTATCATATCAATCCTATATGCAATTGCTAATGGAAAAAAAAATAGTAATTAAGTAAATTAAAAAAAAATTGAATGATTATAAGATAATTTATTTAACATAAAAACAATATAAATTGACATACAAATATAGATATGATATAAATTTGATCCTTGAAAATATGTTTGCTCGTCAAGATGTGAAAAATGAAGTTACAATTAGAAATATATTTTTGAAAAAAAGATTCTTAATTTAACTCCCGATTCTTAAATTAGAAGCCACTTTTATTTAAAATTTTTTATGGCAAAACATTTTCGTATGGTCCAAAACTGAGTGGCTTTTAGTTTTAACTGCATGAACGATTCCTTATTAACCAGAAAATTTCTTTTATTATTATTTTTTTAAAATTGGAAATGCAATAAACATATTTTAACACAAGTTTAATTCGAATTAAAAACTAGAAAACTTTAAAAGAAGTTTAGGCTCTTATTTTAAATTACATAACAGATACCAACTTTAGAAATTTTATTGGTGTAAAACTTATATCAGCACAATTTTATACACCTGTATTAAAATTCTGATTCTAAGTACAAATGAGTTTAACCATCCAAGATTATTAAATACCATTGGATTATTTGAAACCAAACATAAATAATAAATAATCTAATCCTATAACATAGTGTAATAATATTATACGTAAATAAAGAAGAAATTTTTATAAAATATTTAATCAGTTTTGCAATAACCAAGATAAAACTACATGACAACAATCTAAAAAGTTATTTTTTCTTTTATCTATTTATTTTTAAGTCATGGGTGGAATGTAAAAAGCAAATAAAAGTATAAATTACATATCTAAGTGGCAGAAGTAGAAAAAGAATTATACAAATAGAAAACTAGTTTTATAATTATAAAAAATAAAATAACAATAATATAAAATAAGAAATGCATTATACATAATTGTAAGGGGAAGCTTTAAATACTGTGAAACTTTGAAGAAAATTTATCATTATTAATGATTAAAACATAGACAAACAAACTATTCAAATATATCAAAATTATAATTGAAATACTTTTGGACATGCAATAAAATTAGAAAAATGTAAAAATCAACTTTTAAATGGCAGTAACAATAAAAAATCAATAATAAGACAAGTAAATGTAAGATTAATAAAGAAAAATGGACTTCATATGAAAAAAAAGTTGCTAATATTTTTTAAAAAGGAGGAGGAAAAAAATATGTGTTTAATTTATCAACTGGCATGATGTTAGCTAGATTTTATTTTATTCATATATATTATGTTTGTAAAGTTTTATATCCCTTTTAAACAAGTATATATATTATAAAAACTATACCATTGTAGAGATGAACCAATCCTAATTTAAATTAATGCTTTTATAAGTAACAGTTTCTTTTTTGTTTTTCGCAAAGTTCCATTTTAACCTAAATTTAACTAATACCTATGCTACACTCATACAAAATATTAATTTAAATTTTGATTTAATCATCAACACATGATCCTTACATCAATTAAAAATAATAATTAATATGAACAACAGCAATATTTTTCAGTTTTAATATCATAATTTAACATAGGCAAACATCAAATTAAGTAGTTAAGTATTCATTTTTTAAAAAAATTAACATTAATGTAAATACGAATCACTTTAGGTATCTTTTCTAGAATCAAGAATACTTACAATACATTTTTTCGCCAATGACTGTTTTTCAAGTTCACTATTGCTATGTCATGATTAATCAGCAAAAGTGATATTGGCTAGATATACAAGTCAATTTTAATTTAATTGTAATCCAGTAGCATCATATTAAGTTACACAAACAAGCAACTATTTAGGAAGAGCCTTTGATTTTTTTTTTAAGTTTGAAAGCAAACTTCTTCATTTCAAAGTGTTATAAGACATCTAAGCAAGAATCTATAGACATTTTGAAGAGTGTTTCACAATTTCTACGTTATAAAATTTAGCAATTACAAAAAGGTTATTTTTTTCTGAAATATTTACATTTCCACCAATCTAAATTTAAAACAGTATTTTGCTTTCAATCTCTTTGTAGTTTATGACCTTAAGTTAAAAATGGAATCAAATATTAAAGTTGTCTCAAGGAAAATAAACTTTTTCTTAATATGTTAATCTTAGAAAACAATAGTACATTTAATTATTATTTTAATTATAAATATATATCTGAATTTAACAACTAAAGATACACATTCATTAATAATAAATGTTTTTAGGTATGATTTTATTTTGAACAAAAATCAATTCATATTACTTAATTTTAAAACAATTACTTAAATACATAAACAACTTTAAATATAATGTATTTACAAACATTAACCTAAAAGTGATTAAAGCAATTTGAGAAATATTGACAAACCCTGTTAAAATAAAAATACAATTCTGAAAAACTAAAATTTCTTAATTGTTTTGCTTAATCAAATGAATGATTTTAATTAATGATTCCATCTAATGCTTATTAAATCAAGTCTGATTTTTTTTAAAAAAATAAACTTTTTTAAAAATATATATTTTATATAAAAGTCAATTTAAGAAGCTGACAGTTATATATTTTTATATGATTCTATAAATACATTAAAATATTTGTATAATATATATCATTATTATGAAATATCAACAAATAAATATCTTCAAAGTTTCCCAGTAAGTAAAAGATACAAAATGAATTTCTAATGTTTTTTCTTGGATTCAATGGCACGATCATTCACATCAATAATACTAATATTGACAGATGCCACATACATTTGAAGGAGCGTTATTAAGGTTTTAACAATAGCAATAGGAGTAGTGAGGTAGACCAGCAGTTTGAAAAGTCCTATTCCTAAAACTGAAATAACAAAAAATTGATGAAAATATGTTTTTATAATCATTTGTTAGAATTATCAAAATATGTTTGTATAAAACAACAAAGAATTACTGAGATGCATATTTCAAGCAGAAGGGGAAAAAAAATTATTATTTTAAACTACTTGAACCACACAAATAATTATAGTTTTTATGAAAATAATTACAGTTCACTAACTTAACACAGTGTATTCATAAAGAGACTTACACTCAAGATATTTTTATACTAAGCACTATTTTCAGCTACAAAGAACAACATTTTCAGTAATTTTACTTTTATTTACAAAAATTTTTTAGAATTTTAGTGGGAATATTGTGTGAGATAAAATATAATTCAAACTTTAGATTAATATAAAGTTCCTATACCTAAAATAAAAATAGAAATAAATGTAGAAAAGACAAAATTAAAAATATGACCACTGAAGCCGACGTCTTCAGGGGGTACCGGCCCCAGTGGCCAAAAAACAAAACCTTTTCTATTGAGGAAGAAGGCAAAAGCCTAAAAACCTTCCTCAGTACCCCGAAGGTTTTGTTTAAAAGTCCAGGAGAAAAAATCAAGCAAGACATAAAACTAATACAGAAAAGAAACTCATACAACTCATCAAAAACTCAAATTATTCAGAAAATAAAAATCAACAGAAAATAAAAACTCACATAAACAAGGTCAGACAGCAAACTCTAAAGCAAACCAAATGAAAAGGAATACTTAAACCAAAAGAAAAACAACGCCCTCTTTTAAAATGCGCAGAATGAAAAAAAGATAGGTAGAAGTTGTCAAAGAAAATTTACGTCACATATTAATAGAATGCTTAACTGGGGCTGCTCAGTTAAGTCTTGAATTGCGCCCTGTTAAAAGAAATAAAAAAACTAATATCCTTCAATCATTTTCTTAATTAACAAATTAACATTACAAAAATTATAAGGAAAATCATTATTACTCAAATTATTCAAAAAATTATTCACAGCCTCTTGAAAACATTCAACATTATTGCAAATATTTTTAATCCTAACCAATTGTGAAAAAACTAAATTTTTAAAAATTTTATTACACAAATTAGTATAAAAGTTGCAGAAAAAAATAACTTTAAATTTAAAAGCCTTTCTTTTATCAAAAACACCAATTTTAATAATTTTGTCAACGATAACAATTTTAAAATCTAAATACTCAACATTAAAACAATCCTCATTAGTTTTCTTCAAAACCAAATCTCCAGGATAAATACTATAAATAAAATTATAATTATCACTATTAAACAAAATCAGGTCATCAATATATCTAAAAGCTTTAAAATCATTATTTTCAAGAAATTTAGCTTCAAAAACATGCAAAAAAATATTAGCAAAAGCACCAGAAAAGGAATTACCTTGTGGAATTCCAATAATTTGTTTATAAAAATCTAAACCATTAAAAAGAACATTCTCAAAAAGATTAAACCTACACAAATCCAACCAATTAGACTTATCAATTTTCTCATTAATTAAATATTTATCAAAAATGTCATTACAGATATCAATAATCTTTTCGTGTGGTATACTTGTATACAAATTTTCAAAATCAAAAGTATTAATGTTGGATATTTCATTATTATTAATATAATCCAAAACATCAACATTACTATCAATAATAATATTTTTTTCTTTTTTAATTTTAAGCAAAATAATTTTTAGAAAACTAAAAAACTTTTTACTAACATCAGAATTGTAACAATTAGTACCACACGCTATAAACCTAAAGCAAGTTTTCCTATACCTAAAGCAAGTTTTCAGCCAGAAACAATGAAATTGTCCAAAAGAAAAGCGAAAGAAAACGATTGTAGGCTCAGTCATCACACTTGGTTAAGTTTAACCTAAATCTTACCTTTTTACTTCATACCGAAATCGTGTTAGTTGCATCAGGCTATGTTTTGTTTTTATTAGCGGCAAAACAAAATATAACTATGCAAAGTTGCATAAATTACTGTCTAGTTTTTTAAATATATTTTAGCTCTTTAATAAATATAAATGCATAAATATATTTTTAGTTCATTTGCAACATTTTTCTTAAAAATTAACTGATCTAAACTATTTTTTTTAATCAAAAATATTAACTGTTTATAAGACATGTAATAACACCAATAGCTTAATAATAAAGTAACATATTAAAAAGTTGCGCTCCCCTGCCACAGGTCCAGGCTTTGATCCTCGGGCCGGGCAAGGTTGACTTAGCCTTTCATCCCTTCAGTGGGTGGATAAATGAGTACCAAGCATGCTTGGGAACTAAACACTGGAGGTTTCGCGTTCGTCTGACCACTAAACCGAAACATCTGCTTCTGCACCCCAGAGCCCAAAGGTCAAGAAAACTGAGATGGGCACAGTAGGCCTTGGCCCTCTTTGGGCTGTCGAGCCACTGAGTTGAGTTTATTAAAAAGTTACAAAAAGTTAATTTTTTCAAAAAATATACAAATATTTAACATTAATTTTATATATAATAGATGCTTTGTAAAGTTAAGATTAGTTTTAAAAATAAAACATTTACAATTTTTTTCTTTACTCAATTTTCATATAATTTAACTAAACACAAACACTTTAATATTAAGAAACACTATTAGCCCTGTCTGACTGCATAGAATTGATCATTTTATGATCAATATAACAATGATCAAGTAAGCAATGATCAATATAACAATCCAAAAATAAAGGTTTTATAAGTTAATCATATCTGTTTTGCTAAAGATTTATAAAAGTTGTAATTTTTAATGTTTCATTTATCTTTTCATTGTTTAATTTGTCTATTATACTAGAATACAGATATTTATCATGATTAACAGTTGTGACATTTAATTTTAAAATAGTTATTACTTCACTTCACAATCTCTTAAAAGACACAATACATTCAAAAGGTGATAAGAAAAACAGATTAGCTCTGATTTGTTTCATTCTCATTGATCTATCTCATGCATAATTCATTTAATCTTGTATCAGCTAAATATAGATAATTTGGGAATGCTGATAATCTAGAATCAAGAATCATAAATCAAATGCATTAATATGATTTTCTTCAATATCATCTCACTGATTTAATGAATTATGCAATAAAAATATGTAAAAATAAAGAACCGTAAAATCAAATGAAATTCTCCATCCACATATTTTTGTTTACTTTTTAGTCCAATTAAAGAAGCACAAGTTAGACATTTAGATTTAGGGTGAAACTAAATGAGTCTTTTTTAAATTCAAATAAAGAGTTATTGACTCGCATAAAACCTCTTTATTAACTCTTGGCATAATAAAATTAATAAACAAAATAGATCATATTAGAATGCAAAATAATGATAATAACATTTACCTGTGGGCCCAGAAGTAAAATAGACAAGATAAAGCATACTATAGAACAGTTCATTTCCAGCACACATGAAGAATAAAACAGGCTGTAACAAAATGTTTCATACAATGCAATTCTTTTTTTACTAAAACTTAAAACATTGTAATATATGATCTAAAACAAGTGAATAATTAAAGTAAAAGGGAGAATAATATAAGCCACACTTTCAAATTGTTTGTGATGAAAGGCACCACAATTTCTAAGTAGGCAATAAGATGCACCTGTGCATTCTAGAAATCCGGAAACTTGGTATGTTTTATTTATTTTTTTATAACCGTCGTTGAACAGTCGACCCAATTTTTGGGTTAACGTCTACTAATGTTCAACTCTGTAGCCTTGTAATTTTGAAACCAATCTGGAAGACAAAGGAATTCCTGGATCAAGTGTTAGGATAAATTTGCCTTCGTTGGAACTAGCCCGTATTTGCATTACACGGAGAGGAAGACCACGAGAACCTCCCACAGTTAGCTTGACGGCAAAGGGACTATAACCCATGATCCATCAACCACTCAGGATATTTCAGTCAGTGCAAGCCGGATGCGGATTCGTATTAACCAGTCATTGCTGGGATTTGAACTCAGTTCAACTCATTAGAAGGCGAGCGCTCTATCCCCTGAACCGCTACGGCCCTAGAAAGTACTTATCTTGAAACAATACTAAGGAACAGTTTGATATATAAAAAAAGGCACCTTTCGGAAAAAGTGTCGTTTAATAAGATATCATTTCAAGCCCTTCAATTAAATAATTACATAGTAAATAGAAAGTTTAGAATAACAATAAAGATCTGTTCAATAGAGATAAAAATGTAAGTTTTAATGAGAAGTTGCATTGAGATGAACACCTTCTAAATTTAAAAAGCGTGAAACAACTACATATTTCAAATTTTAACACAATAGCTAAGGCTAAGTGTGTGGCTAACTACTTACCCTGGAAGTGTAATAAAGATGAATAATCGGATTTGAAGAAGGATCAATAAATTTGTGACTAGTTTTACCTTGCATCATTGACCTAGAAGGAAAATAAAAACTCAATAAAACAAAATATTTATAACAAATAATCAATCCAACATTTATCTATGAATATTTTTAGGGTTCCAAAAATTTCATAATCTAAGTTATTACTGATGGGCAATAGCAGTATACTTAGTTTCTTCTACTTTCCTATCTTCGATTTCTATATGGTCTTTAAATATAACAACATGAGTTTACTTAGTTCCTCTTAATCTTATTATATGCGTGGAAATAAAAATTAAGCAAAAACTTTTAAAGAGATTGTGTAAAACTTAAAGTGAAAATTAAACAAAAACCTTCCTAATAGCTCAGAAAAAGTTGCCATCATTTAAGGTAAAAATGTTTTTAAAAAACATAATATTAAAACAAGAATAATTACGCATGCAAATGAATCCAGTGCCCAGCAATATCAATAGCCATGCTCAATTGAAAAAGAATCATCCATTTGGGATAAAAGCATGAAAGAACTACGAGTAAACACATTGTAGCACAACGGTCTGTAAGTTGATCCAACATTGCTCCAAACTTTGTTCCTGTAAAAAAAATCATATTCAATTTTAGTTTGAAGATGTAATATGATGACAATTGGTAAAAATAGCTATTTATAAGTAAAAGATATAATACCTTGATTCAACCATCTTGCAGCATAGCCATCAATAGCATCCAGAAATCCACTTAATAAATAGCAGAATGTTGCCTTTAAGTAATTAGTAGGCATATAATAGAAAGAGATGATTGCCAGTAGAATTCTGGCATAGCCTAAAATTAAGGTAATATTATGAACATTTATATTTGTGAAACAAATCCTAAAAATTAAATAAATGAACACAATTAACTAAAATCAGCAACAAATTATTATAGGAATAAAGAATAAAATTTTAATTGTCTTAAATATGCTGGGTGAATGAGTCTCAAACAATTTGAGAATACAGTCAAAAATTTGTACATGAAACCTAAATTTTTACTTTGGGGCCAATTAATATTCCTTCCTACTGCAAAAAATAAAGAGAAAAAAATCTCTGATATCTGGAAATTTTATTGATAATTTATTTAGTTCCACTTCCAATATACAAAATTTTTCATAGGGTACAGTGATCTGGAGAAACTTTCCTTCCCCTTTAGATCTATATCTAAATTACGGAAGTAACCTCATGAATGAATAGTGCAGCCATTTATCCGGGCTTCTGAGCTAAGTCACATTTTTATCCTTGAGGTGCTTTCTTGTCAAACAAAAGGCATTTCTTTCTGATTTAATTCAAAAAACCAATATCTGGCAAGCTAGGATGGTCGAAGCAATATTATAAGCAACAAATGAGGAAAGGAGAATGCTAAGTTAACAATTATCCAATTTCTTTCTGCACACTAAATAACTTTACTAATATACTGATTTATTTATTGAAGTTTTAACAAATATTCATAGAACATGTGCAGCAGTTCGCGTGGCTTACTGCGAGTTCGAATCCCACTCAAGGCTTGGATGTCTCTCTCTGTCTGTTGTCCTCTGTTGCATGAATGTGGCCCACCCTATGAACTGGTACTTGTGGCAGTGTGGCATGAGTAATGTCGCTCACCTCCGTGACTATGGTCACAAGTTGCTCATAAGGCAAGGCAAAAAGAGCAACACTTCCGATACTTTCCATGCCAAAGAACGATAAGTTCTGTGCCTGCCGTTTAAAAAAATTTTTTTTAAAAGAACATGTGCACTAAATAATAATGCTATTGTTCTTAAACATTCTAAGTTTACAAATGAGATAACTTTATGAATTACAAGTTTTAAACCTTTTTTGCTAAATCAAAAAACATTTTAGGACCAAGAAATTAAGTTAATACATAGAAATAACACTACAGGTGTTAATTTTAAACAATGAAAATTGAATAAGAAAGGTAAAGATATTTCAATGAGGAATAATATTTTTTGTATTAAATGGTAAGAGTTGCGAGTGAGAGAAAAAGACTTCAGAGGTTTAAAATTTAATAAAAACATTTATTTCAAATAGTACTTTACACTTAAGAGATAACATAATAATAACATCTTCAAACTATATATTGAACAAATAACCTATCAATTTTTCAATAAAAAAAAACCTGAAATATGCCTCATTTTCAACATTTTAACGAATTTGCAAAAAACTATCCACAAATTTACAACAGTTATAATTAAAAAAGCATGAGCTAAAAATATTATTTCATGTGATTTCAGGGTATTATAAAGCAATCAGAAATTAGTTTGAAAATCAATTGAAAATTTGATGAATAGATTCAGAAAAAAAAACTTAAACAAAATTTTTATCTTGAAAGAATATTTATTTAATGTAATCAAAGTCCAATCAATAGTTTCAAGCTAAACAATCCAGCAATTTCATTTAGTATCTGGGCAATTTTATACAATAGGTATTTTGGCAAGTATTGATACAGAAATATCCCCTTTTTCTGGATTAACTTATAAATTGGTGTTGCGAGCTAGAAATTTCATATCAACTCTAGCAGAATGAAATGATACACACATAAATAGATACACACGTAAGAAATATTCACGTAAGAAGATTCACGTAAGAAATATTTCTACCTCAGTACCTGTTTGCACCAACTACAATTACTAAGGTACCAAAAATTTTTAAAACTTCTAAAAATTTCAAACTAAAAATATGTAGAAGTTTGTCTTGGGGTGGCTACAAGTTATACTTTTCGAGTTGGTCTAAAGTCACCAAAGATAGGCAATTATTTTAACAAAGGTACTGTTATGGAAATCTATCTTTTACAGAACATACAATATAATAAACAAAGTGAGTTAGAAATTTCCCACGCTTATATTAAATCTAACACTTTGAAAGAAAAGAAAAAATTTATTTTGGTGCAAAGAAAATAACACAGTAGTCTTCATTTTATTTATACAGATAAAAAAGCATCAGATATAAACATTTGCCATAGATAATTGTGGGAAAAGATATTGTTTTTCTTACTTCAATTTTAAACTTAACGTACTGTTTTAAAAACTTACGATTTCTAAACCTCTGATCCAATTTAGTAATATTTTTAATTAATTTGAATATTTTAAAAATGTAGGTAACTGTAACAATGTAGCAGAGAAATACAGTATACTAAGATTTTTACTAAAAAACATCATGGGCACACAAATAAATTAAGATTATATCAAGCCTGGAAAAAAATTAAGAACTGCTTTCAAAAATAGACAATAAAATTATTGTTTAAAAAGGAAAACTTATATTACAATTTCTGAATAAATCTTGCAATTGATATTTGAAATAAAATTTATAAAGGTTTGTGCTGCTAATCTTTCAATTGGTATTGACCAAATCAAATGCACATACCGATTAAGTTCGGAACAAAGAGAAATATATTTTCCGACATTTAATCTGAAAATTGAACTTAATTAATTTAACAATAAATCCCTTTAAATCCGCTTCGCTTAATCGAAAGATCGAAAGCAACGAAAGCAGAAGTAAACAACAACAAATTTGAAAAGTGAAAGTTGAAGTGAAAAAAATTATTTTTAAATTAAGTTTCATTTGATTGTTAATTACTGAGAATTCTAGATGTTTTTCTTCCATTTTACAGCCGTAATCATTGATTGTTACAGTATTGCATATTAAATAGCAAAAATCTATGGCAAAAGGTCAGATATCTCTTTTTCGATTTATTGCGTAATAAATATTGGGACATTTGCTACGTGACTGTGGCAGCCTTCCCACTCCCTTTCCCTTTCTCCTTTTTCAAGTTTCAGTATTGAAACATGTAGTTGTTTATATGGTTTGTGAATTATTTCAAGGATTCCGTAAGTTTATTTAATAATTATAAAACTGACAGTCATAATTTAATAGTTAGTAACCAATTTTTACCCCAATGAAGGAGTAATTTGCTCAAATACTTTTATTCAGTTATTGTTTGTTACTGATAAGTGCCAGGCTCGCTATGGTACAGACGAAATTGGGACAGAAAGTGTCATAGTTCACCCCTCTCGTTGGAGTTTAAAGTTTCAACTTGTAACTCTAATGATATAAAATTAGTATAGGTTTATTCTTAAGATTTAGATGCGTAGTGTGGGCATTTAGAAATAAATTGTTCTTAATTATCAAATTTTATATCTCTGCTGAAAAAACTGAAAAAATGTCATAATCTACCTTTTATCTCTTAAAGTTCATTAAACTTCTACAAGTGTTTTGCATTTTAATGTGATGAATGTTTAAAAGTGAACTCATTTATTTGTATGTATACATTCCAATATCTAGAATTGAAGTTTAATTTCTCTTTGTTTTGACTTCATTCTTTTCTTTTAATGCTGTCATACTTAAATTACACAAATCTATTACAAAAAGTTAGATATTTATAAGTGTAAAGATTTATTTAAAATATGAAATTGTATTAATGCTCACTTTTTCTATTTTTTATACTTCTTTGTTTTCATTATAAATGATTAGTCTTAAAAAAAAAATTGCTAATTTTGAGTTATACAGGTACAGTTTTCAGATACATAAATAATACAGAACTTTTTCATATTAAACTTCTTATATTTGTTTAGCTGTTATAGTTTTTTATTAATAAGCATTAGAAACTAATGGAGAGAAGAAAAGATTATTAATTCAAAAGCTAAACAAAGTAATTAAATTACACTATTTCTGGAAATATTTCCTTATTAGTATCTTTTGATGCCAATTAAAATCAACAAAACTAAGGGTTTTTGTGCTCACGAGAAACTAAAAAAAATTGTTGAGGCGTGTAACAAAGTGTTTATGAGTTATACCATTTGAATTTGTTTCTATATTGCACTTTTATTAAGTTTCTTGTGTGCCACTGCCACTGTGTCACTAAAAATTAGACTATTTTAGTGCAGATTCTGATATGTATATCATTATTTTCTAATGAGATCCTATTTATGGATCATTTAAGCATCAAATCGAAAAACTTGATGCTAATGTAATAAGTATTAATTTAGTATTACATTCTTACATATGTTTATAAAGTATTTAATAAACTATTTTGTAAGTAAGTATTTAAGCTTGATTTAATTAAAATGACTTATTGACAAACTTTATTACAATATTAATATTAGGTCTTGGCATAATATTAAAGGAAATATTAAAAATTGTTCAAAATTTTTTTTGAATTTTTTAAAATTTCAATTTGTTCTATTTTTTATATTCTGGATAAAATTTATGTTCAAAACATGTGATATATAATATTTTACAAAAAAGTTTTTTTAGAAAATAATTAAAATTTAAGAAAATTTAAGTGAATTTTTATTAAAAACATTTTGAGTATAATATTAAGACAATTTCTGTTTGTCTACATATCTCCACTTTCTAAATTCTTCCTTTATTTGAATTTTCTAAATATTTATTATTTTAAGAATATCTGTTTTCATAGTTAAATTCCAATTTGTTTTATGAATTTGAAAAATTTATCTATAAAAAAAAAATCATAATAATAATAAGCAGAGTTTGAATATAAAGTTCACACTTATGGCCTAGAGATTTTCCAACTTGTTATCTTTATTGAGAAAGGTCAGTCTAGTTTCAATTAATATTTAAAAAAATAATGCTTGCATAATTACTATAATTAGTTTATTTTTGAGAAATTTTAAATACAAATTAACTTTATATTTGAAGGAAAAAAAAACTTATAATTTAAATTAAATTTATGAAATTTTAATAGAATAAATAACCACCAGAATTCTTCATTGTTACTGATCTGAAAATCTATTTTCTTCTATTAAAGGTACTATTGACATTCTCCTGTCTAGCAGCTTATCTTTGAAAGGGGTTATATATAGATTTCCTGGAAGTCTCTACTAGAAAAATATTCACTCATCTTTAAAGAGATATGTCTTAAGTGTTGTTTGTAAAGTACTTAAAAATGAAGATGTTAACTAAGCTAGGAATTGAAGGAATGACTTGTCATTCCTGTGTCAATTCCATTGAACAAAAGATAGGAGAAGTTAATGGAGTTATCAAAATCAAAGTAAGTGATTATTTTTAATTTTGGTGTCTTGCCAAAATATTCTTATATTTAACTTTGTTAAGTGTCAACATAGAAGTTTAATATTTTTTTATTAATATTTTTTTTATTAACTTTAAATTTAATTTTATGTTCATATTACATTTTGGAAGTTATAATATTTTTTTTTTCTTTTTTACAATTGAAAAATATTAAAATAAGTATTTTTCTATCAAAATTTTTACAATTACTTTTAACTTGTTAACAAATTACTGGAAAAGCGTATGTCGAAAAACTGTATATTTTTAATGGTTCTGAAAATATTAAATATTAGTTATCTGTTTAATAATTTGCAATATATGTCATAGTAACTTATTTGTAAATAATTATAAAAAAAACTATAAAATTATTTCTTTTGGTTTCTATTATGTTCCATGAAAAGATCAAAATTTAAGAAAGAAATGTAAGTTATGTTTAACTTAAAAAAACTAATAGCTATAAAAAATATAAAAATAACAAGGAATTGAATTATTTTAATTGCACCAAAGCAGTAAATAATTAGGACTTAAGTCTTGTAGCTCATATATTTTACTTTGGTTAATACTTAAATTTATAAGATTGTGAGTTTTTTCCTTGATAAGCTTCTTAGAGAAAAACAGGTTTCCCTGTGATTTCAATATTTTGCATTCTTATGTTCAGTTCTCTTCACCATGTGGTACTTAAAGAAATATAGATATGTAAGTTAAAAATTGAATGTTTTAAAAATCTTATTGTAAAATAAATATTTAATAATAGATTTAAGTCTTTAAATACCACAAAATGTATATGAATTTTAACTGCTAGTCTTTACTTTTATGCATTGCTTTTTTAAACTCTGAAGGTCAGCAATAATAGATGACCTAGTTACAGTACAGCTATGTTTTGATTTTTAAAGTTTTGGATAATTAGATTAAAAAAGCATGACTATAGTTATTTATTATCTATGTATGATTTGCATTTGCTTTATAGAAAGAAAAAAACTATTTAGCAATAAAATGGTCATTTTATTATAATAGATAAAGATAAAAAATTATAATGGCGTACATATAATCCACATAAAACAAATTATCATTTATTTTTCAAAATTTGCTTCTATCACTTATTAAATTAAAACTGAATATAATTAAAACTGAATATATATATTAACTATGATTTTATACAAATAATATAGTGATAACCCCATACATTGACTCAGTAAGTTTTTTTTCTCCAGGAAATAACTTTTTAATTAATATTTATAATTTTTTGCAATATGAGAGTGTAACAAATAAAAATAAAGTTATTTTATAATTTTAAGAAATAAGTACATTTTGTTTACAATTCTCTTTTTTCAAAATTTTTGGATATCCCTAATTTTTCGATTTTTTAAATGTATTTTGTTTACCTTGTCTTTGTGGTGGAGTAAAAGGCAAATAACTATATTGTCCTATTAAAAATAACTAACTTTTAATACCAGCTATGTCTTTTAGGGGTATTTTCCGTGTCGTGATCTGCCTCATCAACTACAAAGCACCAAATCGATTTTAAACGGGAAAATTTTTAATGAAAAAACATGTAGAGGTTTGCCTGGGGTGGCTATGAGTTTCGAGTTGGTCCCTTTTTTATTTTATTTTTTTTTTTTTTTTCACGGGACGCTGCCTGGAAAGGTCTAAGACTTGGCAATTATTCTGCCACTGATCACTTTAAGAAAAACTCTCCTGTCTTTTACTAAAAAAAAATTTTATAAAGTTATACATATATTCATTCAGTTGCCTCCAATCTTGTTTTACTTATACTTACAATAAATTCACTGATTAGTATTAGTAGATAAATTTGAAAACAAATTTTTAATTGTACTACTTGGCAAATGCTCTAGGAAATACTATTGTAACAATTAGCAGTTATTGTTATTGTAATAAGAGTGAAGAAAAAGTTTATTACTGAAGAAAGTGTCCTCTGATATCTAATTTCTGTTATTACTAATTTTATGTTGCTGGTTAGCTAAATGACAAGAATTTTATTAATCTTATGTAGGACATTTTAAATTTGTATTGTAAGAACAAATTTATATATGAGATATTTAGTGTATAAACTGGTGTTTTTTTTTTTTATTTTTGGACAATTTAACCATTTTTTTTTTGTTTGTACAAATGTGATATATCTTCAAAATATGTATCTCATCTAGTTTTAAATCATACTACATGTACTTCGATATGTTCTTAGGCTTATTTTTTTCTTTTTCTAAAATTAAAATTTACCCTTTTTTTTTTTTGATTATATATGTATTTTTGATATTTAATTTCTTTCCATTTATATAAGATTCATTTAAATTTATATTCAATGTTTTCTGACATAGTTTGACTTCTACATAAAAGCCTTATTTGAATAATGGTCAACACCAATGCCTCACTTTTATGTTTATACAAGTAATGTTTATTTATTTATGTTTATCTTATTTTGCAACTCGCACACCTCAAACCTATTTCTGCTGCTCAAACACAGGGCATCAAAAATCAAACAAGATAAGGGAAATGAAATGCTTATTAGACTTGAAGCTTTATCTCAAAATAAAACAAAGGTGGAGCTGTCCTGCTATAAAATTCGAAGAATTTTTAGTTTTCCCAAACTCTTATTTACCATTTTGAATTGCAAAATTCCTCATTGGTAAAAAATATTTATTTAACTATACATATTCTCTAAAAATTATTTTGAAATGAAATGAGTATCTATAAAAAATTATTTCCATAAAACAAATTGTGTTATTTATTAGGTATCTTTGGAACAGAAATGTGCAGAAATTGAATACGACAGTGATCTCATATCAAACAAAGAGCTTGTTGAAAAAATTGAAGACATGGGTTTTGATGTTACTCTTAATCAACCAAACTTGATCAGAACATCAGTTACTGTTAAAGGCATGACATGTAACACGTGTGTTCGTAAAATTGAGTCCAACCTTCTCAGTTACGATGCTGTACAAAGTATAAATGTTTCCCTCGAAGATCGACGTGCTAAAGTTGTGATGGATGTAAATAAAATGTCACTTACAGAATTATGCCGTACTATTTCCCAATTAGGCTTTGTTGCTGAGAAAATAAAACATCAATCTAGATCAGAATCTTCTGCCAAAATTAGTGTTAAAGGAATGACTTGTAATTCATGTGTGAAAAGTATTGAGGATTTCATAAGTCAAAAACCTGGTGTTCATAGAATTTCTGTGTCTTTGCAAAATGAACTTGCATCAATTTTGTATGATTCTTCAGTGATTACGTCAAATGAGCTTCGTGATATTATCGATGACATAGGCTTCGAAGCCAATATAGTAGAGGTGATAGAGTCCAATAATGAACCAAGACTTTTAACGCTTAGTATTGAAACATTGAGTTCCACAAATTGGTCGGCAGAAGATGAAGATCAACTTTTCAATATGAATGGCGTGATATCTGTTTGTTCAACATCTGATCCTGTTGTATTGTCTGTTGTCTACATTCCAAGTGTAATATCTGTTAATGACATTATGAATAATATTCAATCAATTGGATTTATATGCAAAGAAATTATTGAAAAAAATGTTGACAAAACTGATTCTGTGTCAGATACAGCTTCACAAATTATTATGAATGGTATTGATGAAGCAAGTAAGTTTGTACTTTTATTAATATTTTTTATAATTTAATATTTCTATTCCAAGAAATAAAATTAACTAAATCATTTGAAACTACTTGTTAAATGGCTATATATTTATTTGGTGAAAATAATAGTTTTAAATCACTAAAGATCACTTTGATTTTATTAAATAATATTACACTAAAAATTTCACTATTCTTATCCCAAGTAATTATTTATCATTTAAGAAATAAAATTTTAGAAAAGTATTTAGTAAATTGAATTAAAATTTTTTTATTTAAGTTTATTAAAACAAGATTTATATTATGTACGTTAACAGTTTAAACAGTTATTCCCATAACAAGCATTGACAGGGGAAATTAAACATATTTATATATTTAATTTCCCCTGTCAAAGTTTCTCAATAAAAGCTGTTAATTAGTAAAAATTTGTTTTTTAGTTTTGGTTTAAAAATATTCAACAATCATTTCAATTAAAAATATTTTTATCAAATATTTAATTATAAATAGTTATTAAAATGTATTTTTAATTACAATTTGAAATTCTGTGCTTTTGCATTTATTTCTGTATATTTCTGAGGGACAGGGATAGCCTGGCTCGTAGGGTGTGGGCCCATGTGCAATAGGTCATGAGTTCGATCCCTGCTGGATGAAAACTTTTCATGTACAAAATGGCCACTGGTGCACGCAGGCCCGTCGCTAACTGATTCGAGAGGGGGGTGTCAAAGTTTATTTTGCCGACTGCCATATATATATGGCTAATTTGCTCAATTTGTATATGGCTAAAGCTTGATGATCAAAGGTAAAACAAAACAAATAAAAGAGTTCAAATGCGGCACAAAACTTGAGCTTCCAAAATTTATTTTGAAATCATCTCGACTAGTTATAAACATAATGCTATTCATCGAAATAATTTTTACAGCACTTAAAAATGCAACCGCTATAGGTGAAAAATGTGGTATTATTGATAACTAAATAGTAGCAGTAATTATTCAAAATAATACAAAGAAAATATAGTTTTTACATTTCTATTACTTTTAATTATTAAAATGGTAACGAAATATTAAAGTAAAAAACTATTTTTGAATAGACTGAAACTTATTCAATTAAAATAAGTTTTCAGTAATAGTAAGCAATAATTATTTGTGGAAATAATTTTAAAAAATGAAGTTGTAAATTTTAATGTTTTTCAATACAACTTTGAAATACTTTTTACTTTATATTTAAATATTTTTTGAAAAATCACTTAGTAATTAAAATGTATCTTTCGTTTCATGTAAACGTTGTTACCATAAGCTAATTACAGCAACTGTTTGAAGATAACAAAGTAAGTCATAATCAGAAAATACAGTCTTCTATAAGATATTGATTCGAAATAAAATTCATTCAAAAGTAAATTAGACTTTCATTTTTAAAGAAATAAGAAGAAGAATGTAGAAAAACATTGAAAATATTTGCCATTTAAATTATAAACGAAGAAATTCACATAAAAATGATAAAAAGTTAAGATGTTATCAAAGTTACGTTATATTAATTATATTAGCTACGTAAATTTACTTCGACGTTGTTTTAAAAGTGAAAAATATTCTGCCAACTTGTCAAGCTTAATATTGTCAACAATATCTTTTTCTGCTTTGAGTAAAAGCAGTGAATTTAGGTGTTCAGTGGTCATTGTTGTTCGAAGATCAATTTCATCTTGCTGAAAATTCTTTTCATTTATCGAAACTGTCATTGGTGCAGTTAACGCTAATAGATTTAATAATAAAAACTTATGAAAGCATATATGCTAAAAGGATTATTCTGCATTTTTAATACAAAACTGTGAATTGAATTTTTACATAATTACAAAATTATTAAGTTTTTTTTATTAATAATTAACTTAAACAAATTAAAAACTGTTAACTTTAGTCAAAAAGATAATATAAAAACATTAAATACATAAGAAATACAACAAAATAGCTAAAAAGAATTATTTATGAAAAAAACTGAAATTTTTCTATTTTTAAACACGTTACATTTTCAATAAAATTAACATTAGTACATTTTTGTTCATAAAGGATTGCAGTTTGGATTTATAAAAACAAAGCCTACGAACAAATATAGAATTTGATTTGATATTTGAAATTTCAATTAAATAAGATCTATAAAAAATAATTTCAACTGAAAAAATCCACAAAAAATTTTTTAAAAAATACTATTTCAAACACAAAATAAAAAGCTTAGTAAAAAGTAAAAAACGGAAAAAGAATTCCAATTTTCAAAATTCAAATGTGATTTATCTTTTTCTATCCCTAGCTCCTACTAATGAATACAAATAACATAACATTTTTAATTGCTTTTTTTTTTCTTTCTTTTAATTATTTTACTGCACAAAAGAGATTAAAAAAATAATTTTATCTTCTTCATAAAAATCAACTTTTACCCATATATACCCATATATATATACTTTTACCTATATATATATATATATTTAAAAAAAAATCTTTTTCTGAGAAAGTCTCATACCTAAATTTTTAAGCAATAATTGAGGAAATAATTTAATTGGAAAATAATAACACATTTAATGCAATTTAATTAAATTTAATAATTAAACAATAAGACTGCAAATGATAAATATGTATTCATAAAAAAACTATACTTGCATTCAAAACTTAAGCTGCAACAGATTGAATGATCATTGGCTTGTGAACGGATTTTCTATTTTATTCAGTAATAATATGAATTTATAAAATACGCTTTGAGTAACTACCTAAGTACCCGTTCTAGACAGTTAAAGACAGGTCAGTGAAGTAATTGGTACCACAGCTGAATGTACATTGAGCTCCTTTCTTTCCCTTCTTAACCACATGGACAAAGATATTGTCTTTATTCTTGGAAAAAGTATGAGAAAATATAGCTTAGGGCATTTCTAGCTAAACACTTTTAAAACACCCTCGATTTTGCCCGTAGCGGCTTGATCAGTCAGAATTGCCACTATTCCCTGAATATAATTACTCTGAACTCCACAACCATCCACAAATTGTGTGAAATGATTGAAGTGTCGATTCGATTGAGTGTAACTCAATTTAATGTTTCAGAATTCTTGGAATTCTTGAAAAAAAATAATAAAAGCAAAATATAATATTTTCTTTTCAAAACAGAAACTTTTATAAAGGTGAATTGAGGATCACATATATGTTTACTATTTTCCATAGAGAATATCAAATTTTGTTGTGATGATTAATTGTTTTAAAGATATGAATTGGTTCCTGAACAATTTATTTTAGGTTAAAAAAATTTTCACTCAAATAATAATCCAATCATCATAGAATTTTAAAAGTTATAAACTGAAGGGTTAGTTAACAAATTCTTACAGGTTTCTATAGTTAACAAATTAAATGTTCAATAAAAATTCTTCATAGTAGAAAAATAGCTTTTACTAATTAAAAGTATAAATTATTTAATAATTTGTGTTATTTAAACAGAATTTAACAATTTAAATAAGATATTTTAAATAATAAAGGTACTCTTATTTGTAATTTTACCCCAATATTTTGAAAGAAAAAAATAGTTTGCACCACAGGCATGATTATTTCATTTAAAATTTATTAGTAATTCTTTTAAAAAAATTATGTAAGTTCCTAACTTCCTTTAAAAAAATTACTGAAACCTCTAATAAAGAGTTAATATAATTCAGAGAATTAATATCTGAATTTTATGATACATTATTAGCTAAGTAACAATTAAGGTCAGTAATTTTTTTTTTTTTACATTTATGAATGTGTAGTTGGAATAATAATACAAGAGAAATGGTTTTCAAGAGTTTGGCTTGTAATATCTGTCATCTTGCTTTGAATTGTCTTAAATGGTTACTCTTGGAAGTTAAAAAAAAACTAAATTTAAAAACACATTTCACGAAGAGATTTGACGAGTCGGGTCTGGGATCCCGAAACGGACGAAATTCAGATAACATAAAAATCCGTTTAAATCTCATCACCAATGAAATATCCGACAATGAAAGAATTTCGGCAAAGTAGGGATTTTGGCTTGTATTATCGGTTATCTTGCTTTGAATTATCATAAATGGTTACTCTTGGAGGAGAAAAAAAAACTAAATTTAATAACACATTTCACGACAAAATTTGCCGAGTCGGGTCTGATGGGATCCCGAAATGGATGAAACTCAGATAACATTGAAATCCGTTTAAATCTCATCACCAATGAAATATTCGACAATCAAAGAATTTCGGCAAAGTCTGGATTTTGGCTTGTATTATCGGTCATCTTGCTTTGAATTATCATAAATGGTTACTCTTGAAGGAGAAAAAAAAACTAAATTTAATAACACATTTCACGACAAGATTTGCCGAGTCGGGTCTGATGGGATCCCGAAATGGATGAAACTCAGATAACATTGAAATCCGTTTAAATCTCATCGCCAATGAAAAATCCGACAATGAGAGAATTTCGGCAAAGTCGAGATTTTGGCTTTAAAAAAAAAAAAAAAAAAAAATGCAGACTCAACCTGAATTTGCCGACTGGATGATATCTCTAGGGGGGTGAGGCACCCCTTTCACCCCCCCCCCGTTGACGACGGGCCTGGGGGCACGTTAAATCTGTCAGGGTCACAAAGTTCTCCAAGTTCTCATAACAAATCAGTACCTCTGGGGGTACTGAATCGGAAATCGATTGTGCTTTGGTTCAGATCAAAAGTACATTCTGGGGATGGATGGTGTGTGAATGTGTCCTCCCTGTAAAACAGGATAGCATCAGAAACTGACGCCAATAGCCCATTATTATAGATATAGTGTGATGTAAATAAAAAGTAGATAAGTACCTGTATATTTATATTCTTTAAAATTTATGCTTTAAAACTCATAACTTTTTCCTGGTGTCAAATCTAGTTTTTTTTTCTTGGCAACTACTTCATTGAATGCCAAAAAGTTTCACTATTTTTTTTAATACTTTCATTTATTATTTTTTTTATTACTAGCAGCTTAATCGATCAATTAAGAAAAAAAATATTAGAATAATTTTCTAGCATTGTTAAGAATGTTCTTTATAAAATTTGAGCTTTTACCTGTATTGCTCAGCAAGTTTTCATGTTTAGGAAAATCAAAGCATAATTTTAAATGTATATTCATTTTTATTTGGAAAAATGCTTATTTCAATTCCAAAATGTATGCTCCTCTCATTTGACCAAAGTGGACATTGTCTAAAATATAAAGTAAAAGCAAATAATGTTAAAGTTCTATATAATTATTCTTATTATATTCTCGTTTTTTTTTAAAAATCTTATTTCAGTTATCTTTATCAATACATACAATTCATCATATAAATTATGTTATACCTAAATAACATTTTTTCTATTTCAGAACAAAAATCACCTAAAAAAATTCAGATCTTCTCAGATGATGATGAAGATTTAGAGAAATGCTTCATACGGGTAGGTGGTATGACCTGTGCTTCTTGTGTTGCTGCTATTGAAAGAAATATCTCAAAAATTGATGGTAAGGATATTTTTATTTTGCCCTATTTTATTATTGTTTTTTGCTAATGCAATCATTTGTATAATTTTTAAAATAAACATAAATATGTTTTATATACCAATGAAACGTAGAATTTTTTCATTTGGTAATAGTTTCGTAATTTTTTTTTTTATGTTAGAATTAATATTTCTATTACATATATATATTTTATATAAAACATTTTAATTTTTATATCTCTAATGACACAACTTAAAATGAAATGTATTTGCAAATAAAAGAAAAATCTTAACAAAGGAGCTATATTTAACTGATATTGTATAGTATTATAACACTTCAAAAACTTTAGAAATGTTACTTTACTGTAATCTCTAATCATATTTTCAAATAAATTGGAATATTTGAATAAAGATTTTAAAATTAATTGCAAATTTTAATGTAATAAGCATGGTACATTATCTTACAGTTAAGAAATTCTCAACGATTATTTAATTTACAAAGAAATCTAAGTAATAAGTTCTAAGTTATATTTTCTATTAAACTTAAAAAACATAAAGTTTAAGTTGAAAATTTTTTTACAGCTCTTATTGCAAGCAACTAAAACAATTTCATAAAAAAACTAATACAAGGATATCTATTATTTATATTCTATTTCGAGTAAGCCATCAAGATTAAATTCTTTTAAGAATACCTTATAAGTCTTAAGTATGTTCTATTTTCTTTCACAAAGATTTCAATTCTTTCAGTATACATTTCTTAATGAAACACAAAGACAGGCTGAAAGCCACATAGAACATAAACAAATTTATTATGCATCAAAATTGACAGGTACGCAAAATAAAATATATCACTGTCACATTATTTTAATGTACAATAACAAACAAATAATAAATCTAAGTTAGGTAAAATATGTAGAAGAGAAAGAATTATATTTACACAAATTTGATGTACGATATGGCTCTGCATTTAATAAATTTCACTTCAATTAATATTCTAACTTACGTGGAGAAACTTTAACACTTGAGTTTGCTTAGAAACGATCAGCTGGCACTGACATCATAGGTCACATGTATGGGTGATCTGTGATCTTCTTCTTGAAGTGCAAGTACACAATTATAAGAAATTATTAAAAAAAAAAAAAAAAAAAAAAAAACTAAAGTATATTTTTAAAATATACTCAAGGTTTTATTTTGATTTTATAATTGTTTACATGTATTTTATAATATTAATAGGGGTTCATCGAGTATTGGTTGCGTTAATGGCTCAGAAAGCTGAGATTAAATATGATCCTGCCTACATTCTGCCCTCCCAGTTGGCTGCTGCAATTTCGGATCTGGGCTACCCCAGTACAGTCTTGGATGATGTATCAACTGAACATGGAGAAGTACATTTACATGTAAGTTTATTTTGTTTTGTGGCTATATATTCTTTTATTATAATTTTCTTATGTAATATCATATTTATGTAATATAATATTGTTACTTAAAATGTATAATGTAGTTTTAAAATATGCCAGTGTAGTTTTTTGAGTTCATCATTTTTTTTTAAACACAATAATAAACTTTTCAGATGCAATTTAATTATATGCATCAAAAAAAATTTTTTTATCTTTGTGTAAATAATATTTTAACTATGCCTTGGGTTTTCTTTCTCTATAGATTGGGAAGATGACTTGTTCGTCATGTGTTCACAAAATAGAGACTACAGTTTTGAAATGTCCTGGGGTATTATCTGCATCAGTAGCATTAGCAACTCAACAAGGCTATTTCAAGTTTGATGCTGAAGCTACCGGACCTAGGAACATTATAGATACTATAAAGGTTTCATTATTTTTCTTTCATATTTTGTTTTCTAAAAAATTCATTACTCAATAGGCAAGTTAAAGTTTAAGACCAAAAAATTAATTAGGTAATTCTATGTCATTTTTTGTACGATGCAAGTTAAAATGTATTTTAAAGATATTTACAGTAAAACATTAAATTTTGAACATTTGACTCTTCTAATGATTTTCAAATTTTGTATTTTCATAAATTAAGGTAGTTTTTTTGTAGTTTAAAGTAGTTGCTTAGTCCCTTGGCAAAATTAATGGCGTTTAACTGCTGCACTCTGCTTTCCCAGTGAGTGAAAATCAGTTTTTTTATGCAGCAAAACCTGAAGATGAAAATTTTAGAAAATGCAATGTCCATAGAGTGTAAATTTATTAAGTTTAAAATTTTCTTGTGTTAGCATTTCTGTGAACATATATTTTTAATCTTTCAATTTGAAATATTTCCAATTTTTCTTGATAGAGTTTTATTTATAGTTAATAAATCTGGTTTGCTGAACTAATAAATGACCAATAATTTTAAGTATTTGTAAGTTTGATTTAGCATCTATATTTAGTTTCCTAACCAAGGTATCAATGATTTAAATCAAATTTTTGAAATCAATGCTGATTTTCTGATAATTCAAATAAATTTTAAAATACTGTGATTTTTCTAAAATATAAGGTAATTTATTTCCGCTTTAGAGTTCTTTATAAATTTAAATAGATTTTAAGAGAATTAATAATCAAGCTTTTCCAAAAAATAAATTTTTTTTTTAAAAAAACATTTACTAAGCAAACAAAAATTCTACTATGAAGTAGATGCATATTCTTCTCACCATTCACTTTAAACAATTTTAAAACTTCCTCATTATTTTCTCTTAGTGTTGTTGTAAATAGAATTAGTTAAAATGCTTTTGAATTTATCTTGAAATTTTGTTTTTAAATTTAAAATTATCTAGTTTATTTCTGAAGTAATTAGCTAATATTATTGGTGTGTCTATTTCTGAGACTTGTTTTCTTTGGACTGTTATTTTGAGAACATAATATTATTAGTAAACATCCATTATAAAGTTGATTTCTTCTTCATTTACATAGCTCATTTGGTTAAAGTTGTTGTCCACCTAAGATGATGTCATGATGGACTTTTTCCTTTTATATAGATAGTGCTGTGTATTTAATTTACTCATTTCTAAATCTAATTGATTCAAGTTTTTTTTAACAACACAATATAAATTCTTCATTATCAAATAATAAACCAACTTAATAAAAAATTTCATGATATATTTGTTTCAAACAAAAAGAGTGATTCTAAATTTACTTATTTTAGATGCAATTTGCAATCATTTTATTTTAATTTTCTAAATTTCTTATCAAATTTTATGCTTGCAGGCTCTTGGATTTGATGCATATCCCTTGACAGACCATACTAGAGATTCTAGTTACTTTATGCAGAAGGAAGAGATAAGAAAGTAATGAACCAATAAGTTTCTTTATTTTTTGCAAAATTTAATTTAGCTGCAATTTAAAGATGAGTGAAATTATCAGAATTCTCTATATTAATGAAAATCTATTTGATTTAGAGCTTTTCTTGTTGGTAAATTTATTTTCTAAGAGTATTATATTGAAAATAGATTCTGTCTTTTCCAGGTGGCGTAATTCTTTCTATCTTTCATTAGCATTTGGTCTTCCATCAATGGTTGTTATGATGTATTATATGGGATTAATGATGGCTGGCAAACCAATGCACCATGTCATTCCTGGCCTTTCATCTGAAAATTTGTACCTGTTTCTGTTAGCTACACCAGTTCAGGTACTTATTTGTAGCTTTAATTATTTTATTCCCTATATTCATTTATATATTTTTTTTTCAATTGAAAAAAAATTTAAATACTTTTTTTTAAATTTGATATATGGGCCATTCTCCTGTTATGCACGGGACATTTGCAGGCTTTTGAAGTATATAAAAATAGTAAAATAATGGGGTAATAAATATTTTTTTAACAATTCACTTCAAAACAGGTCTGTTTCTTAAAGATTGTATAGAAAACAAATCAAAAATTAAAGTTTAAATACTTGAAAAGGGATTTAATATAGTCGTTATGCACGGGACTCAGAAAAAATATTAATTTCTACCCTGACTTCTATTTTTCATAAACTCTGTGAATTTAGAACTTGTTTACTGTCATTATATTTTTTTCTCAGCTGATAAATATTACTTCTATTAAATTATGCTACATGTTTTCCAAATACATAATTCGATAAAATTCTAAATTTAATTTATTTGTGTTATGCACGGGACATAACTAATGTTATGCACGGGACATGTCTGCAATTTATTACACACAGAAGCATACACTTGATTTAATTATGCATATTTTGACGTGGCAACACTAATTCATATTTTGAATTTAGTTTGTGATCTGGATTAGAAGCTTTATAAATCATTATAAAGGATAATTACAACTGTATCACCAACGAAAGAACAGAGTTTAGGAATAATACACCATCAAGAAGCCAAATTGAAAATACCAACAAGATTTTTCAAGCTTTCGGAAAAGCAATGAGAAAATCATGAAAATCTTTACCTAAATCTCCAGTAAAACAAAGCAGTTTTAGCCAGTTTAAGGCAATAAAGCCCACATGTCCTGTTAGAACCAGTTTAGGATGTTCAAAACTAAGCCCCTGTGAAGCATATTCAGTTTTTAAGGATGAATACCCAAATTCTTCCATCAACTTTTCCACATTTTGAAAGTTAAGACCAGAAAATGTTTTTCTGCTGCATCAAACACCAGAAGATCAGTATGTGAAAACTTCTTTCTTCAGCTTAAAGCACTAAAAGTTCCATATGATTCAAAACTATTTTGGAAAGAAACACTCTGTAATGATTCGATAAACTCTTCATGTTGGCAAGGATTTTGTAAAAATTGCTGCTATGGGCAAAAATTAAAATGCAATGAAGATCTTTCTCATAATTGTTTGTTGGAAAAAAAGGGGGGAAAGTGAAGATGCAAAATTATATTGCCAAGTGAAGCAGACATGCATTGGATAAGTTTTGGAAAGTACGTGCGACAATTTTTCATCAATAAGGTTTCATATTAACGCAAAAAGAATTCAATTCCAAAATGATAAAAGTTCACCTGATAAAAGAATTTTGCTATGAACTATAGCTGTTCATGTGAGGATCAAGTACAGAGTGTACTTTGGACTCAAAAAGGTATAACTTTATTTACAGCTGCAGTATTCTTGCACGAAAAATGCAGTACTTACCTAATATGTTCCGACATTTGTGAGAAAGAAAAAAAAAATACTGTCAAAGCTTTCAGTGAAAAATTTATAAAGAAATCAAGTCAAATGTTGAAGAAAACAAATTTCTTGAAGAGGTAATCTGGACAGATAAACCTTCATCAAAGTTTAAAAATAGGTTCATGACCTTGCTGCTACAAGACCATAGAAATTCAAAAAGACTTTCTACTGGAAATATTTTGCAACTGCCCATGGCAAAGGTGTGGTGGATGGAAATGGTGGTGAGGCAAAATGCTTGGTACAAAACCCTGTTGAGTCAAAAAAAAATCTACAGCTCCAGTTGTGCAGTCTGTGGAAGAATTTGTAAATGTTGTAAAAAAACCTATACATCTACTACAGTGATGCTATTTTTAGATAAAGATATAAACAGAGATAATAATATCTGAACCAACGCAAGAGTAATACTTTACCAGGAATTTCTAAAATGCATGGAATTACATATTCACCTTCTGGTTTAAAATTTTATAAAAATACTGCAGCACCAATGAACGGAAATCTTAATACCAGGGCAATTGACACCACAAAAAGTATTGGAGGAAGTTGGGTTGTTGTGAAATATGATTATAGTTTATATGCTAGAGAAGTTAAGCAAGTGCTGGGAAATGATATTGAAGTTTCTGCCATGGTAAAGCCTGGAAAATATTGGAAGTGGCCTAAACGGGAGAAAAAGTGTTTTACAACAAGAGGAAGTTGCTAAAGTTATTCAGCCACCTATAGTTTTAAATGCTCTTGGAGGATTTGATTTACACGATTTTTAGAGAAATCTAAGTTATGCACGGGACATGAAAATAAGTGCTAATTTTTTATCTAATATTAAACTTAGAGGAACTTCCTTTGTAATATAAGTCGGTACTAAGAGAAAGAAAGTAAAGTTGAAGCAGTTTCTGTTTCGCTCTAAAAATAAGTGAGAAAAATAAAAATTATCATGTTTTTGTGTTATGCACGGGACAACCAATTTCTGCTCAAATAAATTGTTATTTTTTACATAATTTTAATTAGATTTTTAAATTTTTAATTCATTTTTAAATAAGAGTATTATATAGATATACTTAAAAAAAAGAAGAAAATTGAAATGCTATAATATTTTTTCAGCTAAAAAAATTAATGTAAATATGTTGATTATAACATGAAAACTTAAAAAGTACAAAGCTAAATTTTAAGAATTGTTTCCATAATAAAAATTTAAATATAACTATTATTGTATCTAATTTTTTAAGATTTAACCTATGTACTTTATTATTCAATAAATAAAAAATATGTACAAGTAAGATAAAAATTGATGTTTAGAGTGTTTACAGTGGAGAATGGCCCATATGCAATAAAATCTTTACATTGGATTTTAGCTTTTAAGTTGTTAACCAATCAAGTGTTTCACGTTTGGGCATATTTATTAAGCAACAAATAAGAAAATTGGTTTTTCGGTAAAAAAAACAGTCGGAAGACCTCAATGGCATTTAATATTTCTCAAAGTTCTCGATTAAAATTTTAAAAAATAGGAAGCTAGTAGTACATAGTTTTCGATTGTTGAAAAAACTATACATAGCAGTAAATCAGCATTACAACAGCAAAACTTCAGTTGTACTTTAATGATAGCATGTTACATTTCTATATTGCTATTAATCCATTATTCCCGTTAATTAATTACTGGGCTATTAGTTTTTGATATAGTTATGACTGTTTATTAATGATTTTTATGCAACATTTTTGATGTATGTTTTTTCTATATTATACTGCAATGTTACTCTATACTATTACTGTATATTCTCCCATTTCTTCTACATTATACTACAATATTACGAATATACTCTATGAAATGTCTGTGATATAAAATCAATAAAAAAAAGCATTTTTACTCTTAAAAACTCATTTCTACTTAAGAGCAAAGAAATATTAATATATTGCACTTCGTATATTTTGTCTTCGAAAGAATATTATTTCTATAATATTGATTCTATAATAAAATAATTCTTTATTTCAGTTTTATGGTGGAAGATATTTTTATGTTCAAGCTTACAAAGCGTTGAAGCATCGTACTGCAAACATGGATGTTTTGATCATGTTAGCTACTACTGTTGCATACTTCTACAGTGTTGCTGCTCTGTTGTATTTCATTATTGTGCAAGCTGATCATAGCCCTAAAACATTCTTTGAAACTCCTCCTATGCTTCTGATTTTCATATCTTTAGGAAGATGGTTAGAGCATATTGCAAAGGTAATGTATTAATTAATGCTTGGCATTATAATTGACTCTCAATTTTTATTACATTATAACATCTGTTTCCATAAAAATAGTTAAAATTTGATGACAAAATGGTGAAAAATGTAAATTTTTACAGTTTAAAGTTAGAGTGGTGTTTCTGAAAAATTAATGTAAATTTTAATATAATTTTTACTTAAGTTTATATATCAAATAATAATAACGAGATTAAATAATAATTATAATTAAGTTTTATATATCAAATAATAATAAAGAGAAATATTTAATTATTGAATGAGTTATTTTTAGTCAAACTCATTTTTAAAAAAACTGGAAGAAAAAGAACGTTCATTTTTGGGAAGAAATTCCAGGAATTTTTCTTTTCTGTTATTTTAAATTATAATTACTATACTTACAAAAGTACAAAAAAAAAATTTTAATGCAGATTATTGGTTTACAAATCTTTTATATTACAGGGTAAAACGTCAGAGGCCTTAGCTAAACTCTTGTCTTTACAAGCAACAGAGGCTACGCTAGTTGACATTGATGAAGATGGACAAATATTAAACGAAAAACAAATTGATGTTGAGCTTGTTCAAAGAGGAGATGTTTTAAAAGTATAAAATGTTAAATCATAAGTAGTGTGGACTTAAAATGTATAGCCTATTTTGAATGTGAATATATATTTAATCAGCCAATGTATCAAATCCTTATACAAATTATATAGTTACCATGGCTATTCAGAGCTGCCTGTATTCATAACTTTTCAGCAAATTTGAACTGCCTCTTAATTAAGTTATGTGAAAGGCATTAAAAGAAAGAAAAAAATTTCAACTTTAAAGCAGATTTCAAATTTTCATAGCTTCCTGATTAATCACTTGCTAAGCATAACCCACTTCAGAATGATAATTGTGTGTATTCTTCTCTTGTTGTTCATGATAATACATTCAATAATTATAGAGGAAAAAGTTTTGCCGAGATTTTATGAGTTGAAAGATTTAGCTGTCATTAGTAAAGAAATTTAGAATTAATCATAAAAATCAAAAGGCAAATTTTTAGACGTGCTTCTTGGTATTTTGCCACATGTGACTAAAATGCGACTATTTGCAACTATTTTTGACCTGGTGCAACTATGGCTACTTTTTTTTGCCTAAAAAGGCATAAAAGCAACTATTTTCAGGAAAAGGAGACTATTGGGTGACATTTCTATGCTCTTAGCAATGTTTTTTTTTAAGCATAAATTGGGTTGACAACTTGCGGTCCGCGTTAGCTTCTGAACATAAAGAATTTTTTTTCTAAAAAATAAAAAAATATTGAATTGCAAATTTGAGTCATCACTTTTAAATGCGCTCAATTTGCACAGATTTCATTGTGAATCTATTTTATTTCTCAATCGCCTTTTCAACAGTTATTGCTTCGAAACTCTGCAGAATTTTAAAGAACCCAATTTTTAATACGAAACTATGATGCGTGAATTTCGAATTTTAGTAATCACTTTATATATATATATATATATATATATATATATATATATATATATATATATATATATATATATATATATATATATATATATATATATATATATTATTTATTTATTTATTTATTTGCTAAATCAATTATGTGAAAGGGAAAATTAATAGAAAGAGAAAAAAAAAAATTTCTGCATTTATTCTAGCATTTAAAAGTATTTAATGTTCTGCAAATGTACTAATTTTTTTATATAAAAATTTTGTGCTAGAACACTAACGTTTATTTAAAAATTATCATATTAGTTGTCAACTTGACTAAATGGATTATGGTATATTACAATGAAGCCATTTAATAAAGTTTTAGTCATATTATTGAAAAATTTTTGTTCTTATTTAGGCCACTATTTTCATAAATTTAGGCGACTATTTTCATGCTTATGGCTACTAGAAGCAACTATTTTGCTCATTTTTTTCTGTGGCAGCCCTGTATTATGTATAATTTTTTTTTTACTAAGTATTGTGATGATATGCTATTTTTTTCACACAGACTAAATTTCAAGTGAAATTGTTTATAATTTTTTTTTTTTTTTTTTTTTTTTTTTTGTTTACGCTTTAAAAAATTAATGTAAAAATGTTCAATAAATTATGCAAATTTAGTGTCAAAATAAAATTTAAATGTCAATAAGAAAGGTGTTAAAATCAATGCATATCACTCTATATCTATATTATGGTTATAATTATGTAGAAAAACTTGTCACTTTTATTTTCGACTAATCTTTTACTTTGTTTTGATATAGGTGGTGCCAGGGGCTAAAATACCTGTTGATGGTAGAGTTGCTTTTGGAAATTCAATGGCAGACGAGTCCTTGATTACTGGAGAATCTCTTCCTGTTCCAAAAAAGCCAAATTCTCAAGTGATTGGTGGCTCTGTCAATCAGAATGGTGTGCTTTTGATTGTTGCAACACACATAGGGAAAGATACTACATTAGCACAGATTGTGAAACTTGTTGAAGAAGCTCAAACATCAAAGGTTATTTTAAAATTTTCTCTATAACAATATTTATTTGTGGTCATTTTCGAAAAAAACTTTCTTTCGGAATGATTTTTCCCTTATAAGTTTAGTTTTGTATGAGGCTTGAAAATAAAAATTTAGAAAATTAGTTAAGCACAGAGATGAGTGATTTGTGTTAGATCTGAATGAGATTTATGATTCATCAAATAATGTAACATCAGTAAATGATAAATCAATAATACATTTAGCTAGAATCTAAACATCAATTTATTGCCTGGAAGTGCCCAACTTCATAACTTGAAAATCACAGAAAAATATGTCTCAAAATTTTTAGGATTAAACAGTATTATCAGTTTTGATTGTACAAGTCTTATTTTATTGGAAATGAGCTGTTATTGACTAAAATTGCTTAAGGAAGTCATATATCATAGTATTTAAAAACAACTAAAAGGAAGTATATTTTTTTTCAATAAACAGAGGATCATTATAGAATTTAAATTTAAAAAATATGCCGATAGAAAATATTTTAATTTCCTAAATTGGTTTGGTTATAGTTTGAAACTTTTTTATGTAGAAAAAAAAAATTTCTTGTCTAATTACTTATATAAAGGATTCTTCACTTCCTGCATTACTTATCCTCACAGTTAATATTTTTAAATATCAATTGATTTCATTTTTTTGAAAATTAATTAATTGTTCCTATTTTTGATTTGAAATAAAATCTGTTTGTTATTTTGTTCACTAAGTTAATCACATAAGTTGATGAATTTTGCTAAAAAAAAATACATGTTAATTTTTTGTGCTCTTAAATTTTTAAAATTTTTCTCTAAAATGTCAGTTAAGTATTATTGATTATCTTATTTTGTATGATTTATTTCAGGCTCCCATTCAACAGTTAGCTGATAAAATTGCTGGTTACTTTGTTCCTGTAGTAGTTGCTGTCTCTGTCATCACATTAATTGGTTGGGTTGTTGCTGGCTATTTATTAGTTGATGTTGTTAAAATGTATCACATGAAACACGTAAGCAGTATTTGTGCTTTAATCCAAACTTTTTTCATCATTTATTTTTCCTTTTTGAATTTGCTTATAAATTTATTTTAATACAAATAGTTGGTATAAAAATAAAAATTGAATTTTTTAGTTAGTAGCCATTTCTATGAATTTTATAATTACGTTGTGTTACATTAGATTTCTTGTTATTTATTTACTTTTTTATGTATAAATAATAAATAGATTATTTAATAAATAAAATTTGTGTCCTTTTTTATTTTTTAAATATTGAAATGCATTCTTTTAAACTTATACAAAAATCTTTTCTTTTATTTATATAATATAATTTAAAAATATTTCATTTATTTGCTTAAAATGATTCCTCAAGGACAAAATGTTTTATAAAATATAAATGTTATTTAGTCTTAATCTAAAAGTTATGTTTTCTGTAATTCATCTATTATATATTGAAATCTTGTTTATAACTTTTAAATTTATTTCTACAGAAATTTACCTTATCTTAAGCAGTGAAAATTTTTATTTAGTGAAGTTGTTTTTTCATTTGCTATGATGCAACTTATTTAATACCTACAATAATATTTAAATTTTAGATACATTTGTCACTAATTACCTTTTACGTTTATTTTGTTCTGTAATGTGTGGAAATAAATAATAGTAAGGCATTTGTGTTAATATTTATTAAAAAAATACTTTAAAAAAACAATTTTGATATTAAATTTTTATTTTTAATCACCCAATATTTAAAATATATATATATTTAATGTAGAAGTTTCTTACATCTTAACTAATATTGTTTTACCCTTCATTTCGAGCAATGTAACTAAATTTTTATGTTCTTAATAAATAATCATGTTTCCTTACTTTCTTTGAAATTATTATTTTTGTAATATTTTAAAATTTTTCTCTTATTTTGCTTGAAGAAAGAAGATGCCTCAGATTCAGAAATCATCTTCCAGTTTGCCTTCCAATGTGCACTTACTGTTTTAGCTATCGCATGTCCTTGTTCATTAGGTCTAGCCACACCAACAGCTGTTATGGTCGGGACTGGAGTGGGTGCAATTAATGGTATTTTGATTAAAGGTGCCGAGGCTCTAGAGTTAGCCCATAAAGTAAGTGTAGCTATTTTTATTTTATCCATTATTATTATGTCATTTGAAGTGGTATTTGTCTTAAAAATCAGTTTGATTTTACTCTTAATTTATGCAGCTAGTGTGATTGCGCAATGAGATTTTTTGCTCGTGCATTTTATGTAAGAAGTATGCTAACAAACTATTTCTGTTTAATAACTTATTACCCATTGAATACCTACATTAGAATATAATATTTATTAGCAAGGGAAATCAGCAACCTCGCTAAGGATTTCAAATTATTAGCCAATTAAAATTCAGAGGAGAATCAGTGCTGCTAACAGATGCTTTTACGAATTAAAGAAGCATCTAAAATCAAACTTAACTAAAAGGAGGTTTAAGCTATTAATTTATAAATGTCTAATCTAACCTATATTCACATACACATTAGAAACTTGGACAATGACAAAAAAAAAAATGAAAATACTCTCGATTATCATGGTAGCCAGGTATCATGGTATTGAACCTAGGTATCATGGTATTGAACCTAGGTAACCAGGTACCATGATACCGATACCAGATATTAAAAGCTATTTTGAGAAGAATACAATTTGATAGCTCAGACGCTCACATTCAGAATTTTTTCAAAGGACCCAACTTCATCGAATATATAAAAATCTAAAGAATTAAATGGGCTAATCATGTTATTTGAATGGACAAAGAACATCCAACACAAATATTCTAGAACTAGTGGCCGACCCAACCTCAGATGGGTTGAGTGTCTAGAAAGGGATCTCATTGTATTAAGAGTAATTAATTGGAAGACCATTGCTCACAAAAAAAAATTCTTGAGAAGGCCCTGGCTACCCTGATACCGAAAAAAAAAAGAAATTAGCTCATTATAAAAAGTATTAGCTAATTTTCGAAATTCTTAACTAAAGGCAAATCTTAATTTTTTATTGATTTCTTTCCTGCCGAAAACTTCAAATCGAAATACAAATTTACTATAGATTGAATTATTTTATAAAATGCAAATTCAAACCCAGAGTCATTTTGAAGGTAGGGAAAAGTAAATGGACAATGAATGGGAAAGAGTATGGAGTATGTAGATATCGTTTGATCGTCTTTGAGGAAAAGAAATAGGAATAGGTTGGGTTAATTTTTGATAACTTCTTAGACTAGAGCAGTAATATAAGGATGAACCTAAAGCAATGTTATGTTATTGTCATTAGAAAATATATTTTCTGCAAAAGTAGTTGGATAATAATATGAATCTTGCTACCATTTAGTCTGTTTAATTGACACAAATTGTACCAAAGAATTTCGTCGCGTGATCCGGCTAGGAACGTTATAACCTCCGTTTCACGGTAGTTTATCTCATGCTTACGTAATCTCTCTTTTTGCGTTATACTTACATTATCTGTATTTAATTCTAATTGATTATGCAACATATCTAGCTGAAATTATGGTAATTGAATAAAATACAATGTTTGTTGAAAAAGAAAAAATCCTTTTGATCTTTTTTTTATTTATTTATTTCAAGATCAAGGAGAATGTGTATATTTTTCTTTTCGGTAAAAAAACTCACAAGCCTATACTTTTGGCAAAACACAATTTTGTTGAATATTTCATAATTATATCGTATTTGACAAGGTGGCAAAAGCTTTGTGTGGGCCCTGAGAAATTATCTTTAGGATACTATTTTTTCAAAATAAATTTTTAGAGCTGTTCCTAGTTTAAATTTTTTATTTTATTTAATGATTGCTATGACCAATTTTCAATTTTATATTGTTGCACTAGCTAACTAACATAACTGCTGATTTTGTATTTTACAAAATTATAAAATTTTAGGAGCTAGGAGATGAAGATAATTGTTTTTTATTTCAAAAACAAATTTGTTTATAAAATTGTTTAAAGATTTTGAGTGGGGTATATTGTGCTTAACTGCATCCATGAATACAATTAAAACTAAAATATCAGCATATATTGTTTGACTTTCATTACAATAATAAATTTAATTTTTTCTTTTTTTTCAGGAGCAGTGTATATTAAATAAATTTTCTTTCATATTTGTTTTATCTTTTTGGTTAATATAATGGTTTTGTAAACTTTGTTTTATTCTAAATTTCTTTCAGGTAAAATGTGTGCTTTTTGATAAAACGGGAACTATAACTAAAGGTATTCCTGTTATGACTCGGGTGTGTATTTTCGTGGAACAGAATGTAATGTCATTAGGCAAGATTCTGGCCATTGCTGGTACTGCTGAAGCAAACAGTGAGCACCCCATTGCAGCTGCTATTACTAAATTTGTGAAAGAAGTAAGCTAATATTTGAATTTTTGAAAAATTTTATTGAGCAAAATAACAAAACTTTCTTAAATGTACTTAGGAACTTATATATAATTTTCCTGGAAAGTTTTCTGTTTTTTATTGTTAAATAACTGAACTTATTTAATATTATATATTGTAGTTATTTTCTTAATGATATATTTTTTAAAAAATCAATATTCTGCGTGAATTAGAATTTTCTGATCAACTTGAACATGAAGTGATACAAAAAAGTACATGCTATAGCCACATGCCAAGTTTAATTCTGCATGAACTAATAACAGACATACGTTGTGAAAACATTTAAAAAATTAATGAGTAAAACTGAAAAATATATATGATACATAAAAAAAGAAGTATCCAGCCGATAGATAAAATTTCCATAATCCAGTATGAAAAAATGAATCCCAGCCTATATAGAAAGTAAAAGCAACCGGTGCACATTCTTGACCTCATTGCCATCATGCCGTTGGTCTTGAAATTGTTTAATCTTAACCTGGATGACAGCCTTGACTGAAAATTGGTTTTTTTACAAAATTAAAATGAATTGAAAAAGCTCTTTAAAATACATTAAATAAAGTAGCACTTTAAAAAAAAACAACTTAGTATGCTATTTTTGAATACATATAAACAACGAAACTAAACTTTAATCTCTTATGTACTATGTGCATTGAAGTTGGTCAGATAATTTCTGTATTTGTTTCAACTCATTTCTTATTTCAACTTCTTCTATCATGCAATATTTAAATAGTCTTAGAAGTGTCGTTAATGCCATTTAAAATATTCGCACTATACATTTTATACATAACCAGATATTTAAAAAAAATTCTTGATTTTGGTATATGAGTGAAATTTTGAAATATATAAATTAATAATTACTTTTTAACTATGCTAATGACGATTGGAATTATTGTGTATTACCTTGCTCAACAGCATATTTTAAGTTAAAATATTTTCACTCAGTATAATTGAAAAGATTTTCACCTAACATATTACAAAATTTCAGACTTTGCAAACGGAAACATTTGGCAATTGTAAAGATTTTGCTGCAGTACCTGGTTGTGGTCTTCGCTGCAAAGTGACAAACATACAACACATGTTAAAAGAAGAATCCTCTGTTGAGCAGCTAATAAATGCTAATAAGAGGAACAGCAGAATAAGTCTCAATTCTCAAAAAGATGCAGCCGAAAACGTTCTTATTGACAGAAAGATTTATGGCTCACCCAAACGCAATGCATCTAATCTTGCAGCTGAGTTAATTCAAAATTTAGAAGATTCCAGTGAGTTATTTTTTACTCTTTAGAATTTATATTTTAATACTTGGAGTTAAAGTTTGACAAGAACTAAATTGTTAATTTTAGTTTTTTCCATTAGTGTCTATAGTTTTGTGAATTAAATCAAAATTGTGTAAAAATTATTTGTTGTTAATATTAAAATTTTAGAGAAAATTCATTTTCAAATTAAAGCCCATTTTTTCTAGTTTATTTCATGAAGATGTTCTAAAAAATTGAATAAGTAAATAGATGGGACAATCTACAAATTAGCATATTTTGATTATTCCAGTGTTTTGTAATAATTCAATTTTTTTTCTTATTTGTTGCTGCATTTTTTACTTTATAATTTTTCTTCTTTTGAGTAGCTTTCTCTAGAAAGGGTGTCATTCACTCTCAGTCCATTTAGACAATGATTTCATGGTAGTTCAATTCATTAGATTACCAAGATAGAAATTTTACATATGTTATAATAGACACAGCTTTTAAACATGTGTTTAGTTTCACACAATCATTTGGCATGAAAAATGCTTTATGCCTTTTTTTCCTTTTGTTACCCCCTTATAAAATAAATACTTAATTTTTTAACCATCTTAAGTTTTGTGCTGTAAGAAAGATAAAATAAATAAAATAATGTTCATAAAGTGCTTTTTTTTATCAAGCCTTTGTATTGGTATAAATATAATTTATTATGATCATAATTAATTGAAGCATTGAAAACATTCTAAAAAATTAGGTGCCTACATGATTTGTTATATTTCATTTTAAATGTGTATATCTTTGATTTATTGATATTTTGAAGAAACTTTCATATATCATATCTCTAAAAGTTTTATTTATAATAATATTTCTTACATTTTAGTATTTTTTAATGAGTAAATTAAAACTAATAAATTTTTTTCGGCATTCATTATCTGTTAATTGTCTTTATTTTATGACATAGTACCAAATTATTATCAATTTATTAAACCCTTTTGGAAATCATGAAGTTTATTAATAATTATGTATAACAATTGTTTTTACTACTGTTAAGTTTATTAAAAATACTATAAACATTAAATGGTTGTACAAGAAAAAAGCTGCTTAATAAGACATACCACTATTAAAAATATTCAGATCTGAATTAGTTCCATATATTCTAACACCAGTCTCATTAGATTAAACATTAAATATTCTAACGTTAATTTCAATAGATTAAGCATATAGAACGATTCTGTTCATATTTGCTGTTTGGTACACATACAGTACAAAATAGAATACTAAAAAAGAGCTGTTACCAATTGTATGGGAGTATATAGTTCATTGAATTGTGTTTCCTAAACTAAAATTTTTGTGTTCCTTAAAATATGTGCACCATTGATTACTCTAACCACATTCATTAGTATTATTACAATCTTAGTATAATTTTTAAAGGTGACCCAGCCGAAGGTGATGCAGCTAAGACCTATACAGTTTTAATTGGAAACAGAGAATGGATGTTGCGAAATGGAATCCAAGTGTCAGATGATATTGACACCATCATGAAAGACCATGAAGAAATGGGACACACTGCAGTTTTATGTGCCATTGATGGTATGTTTTATCAGTTCTCTCAGATTTTGCTTTCTAATTAACTCTCTAATAATTATGTCATTCAAGCATGTGCCGGTCATGAAACAATATTGGAATTCATGTTTCATTTTTCTCAAATACGAAGTGAAAATGAAAGATTGTTTGGAAAAACAAACAAAAAAAGTGATTTTTCAGTGATGGTTAAATTTGTTTTTAAAATTTTTCAAATATTATTTTTTAGGTCTGCTTATCTGCATGATGGCAGTTGCAGATACCATAAAACCAGAGGCACACCTCGCTGTTTACACTCTCAAAAAAATGGGATTGGATGTGATTCTTCTAACTGGTGACAACAAAAAGACTGCAGCTGCAATCGCTAGACAGGTAACACTTAGCCGTGTTTTATTTTTATGATGCACTCTTATCTTTTGTAGATATTGTTTGCTTGCTTGATATAGAAAACACATCAGCCTATGTTGTCTTATCTGTTTGAATTAAAAATATGTAGAAATTTTATTTTGAAATTATGATTGCAGTGTAATTTGAATAAAATTTAAGATAATCCTACTTTCATTTATTGTATTGAATTTTTTTTTTTTTTCTGTATAGGAATGAAAGTATTCTCACTTATCTTTTATTAATTAAATATTGTTTGATTGATTGCAGGAGTTAATTTCTCTTATTAAATAGAACTTATTAAGTGTTTTTGAACTTATTTTGTATGCATTAGTTTTTGTATAATTATAGAAACAGAAATGCCAACTGCTTTGAATTTGACAAACTATTTTTAAAAAAATTGTAGAGAACTACAAACTAAAATCTACTGATTTTTGGCTAACTTTGCCAAATTTTTCAAAAGCTCAACACAGCCTAATTATAAAAAATGGTGTATCACTTAAAGTTTTGAATTATTTATAAGTGGTAGAAGTAAACACCCTATAAATTGAATTTATTAAACCAAGAATTGTACATTAAAAAGAATATCTGTCAGGGGCAAACTGGCATCTTTGCAAAAAGCTTCGAAGTCTATTAAAATCTAATTTCTACTATTCACACTAAAAAAAATTTAACTAATTAAAAAAGAACATTTTTTTCAGTTATTGATGTTTGTTTTAATGGTTTGTTTTAATAATTTTTTAAAAAAGGATATGCTCAGTATTTTATTGTTTAATGTTTTAGACTGGACATTATTTTTCCCTCTTCTCTTTCATTTAAATAAATAATATTTTGATAAGCGTAGGAGGTGACCCAAAATTGAATCCCAACAGTAGCTGGCTGATACAAATTCTGATCCTAGCTCATACTGCCCAAAGTGTTTACTTGAAATATTTTCAGTGGTTGATGGATCATGGGTTAGAATCTCCTTTCTGTCAAGCTAACTATAATAGCTCATAGTGGTTTTCTCCAGCAAATGCCGGTTAATACCATCAAAAAGTTCTTCACGAAAGCTAGTTTGCCCCAATGTTTGGTCCAGGAGTTCCCTTGTCTTCTGGATTAGGTTCAAAATTACCAGACTATGGAGTTAAACAATGATAGCCGTTAACTCAGAATTGAGTTGGTTGTGCAACGCCAATTTTAAATTAAAATATTTTGATAAATTAAGGTAAACAAGAATATTAATGGAATATGAATTAAAATAATTCTTTGCACAAGTAGTTAAAATACAGCATTAACAATGTTATCAAAGCATTTAAATACTATTACTTATTATAGCCTAAAATTATATAATTTCTGTTAATAGGTTGGAATCTCTCGAGTGTTTGCCGAAGTATTACCGTCGCACAAAGTTATGAAAATCCAGCAACTCCAAGAACAGGGAATAAAAGTTGCAATGGTTGGTGATGGTGTAAATGATTCTCCTGCCCTAGCCAAAGCTGATGTTGGTATTGCTATTGCTAATGGTACAGATGTTGCTGTAGAAGCTGCTGATGTTGTCCTTATTAGGGTATGTGCTATTCGATATATTTTACAAGAATCAATGCTTTGTAAAATGCATTTATTGTCATAGCTTCCAACCCTTCCGCATTTTGCAAAAGCTAAGATTTTCCATATTTTCACTCGCTTGCCTGATAGCTCAAATCTTCTTTAATTCAAACGTTACTGCTCCTCCTAGAAAGGCCTTGGAGAGCCTGCTCTCTGTGGTTCTCCCTTTAAAGTAAGATGCAATGGATTTCTCTTCTCATCTTCTGATCAGGGCAGGTATTCAACTTCTTCTGAAAGACCAATCCCCATTATCACATGACTTCCTGTTTGCTGGCGCATAAGCAAATGTTGGGGGAAAAAAGTGGCCTGCGTAAAAAGAAATAACAGAAGATTTGTGGCTAAATTAAATTTATTATGGCTGAACGAAAACAATACAAGCAAGTTTTTTGGGAGTTCCAAGCCTGGTATCTGCTAATATCGCGATTCTTATTCACCCGAATTTAATATAAAACGTTAATTTTCGTATGTACTAGATTTAAGTCAGTTGTTGCGATTCGCATTCAGGCAAACTAAAAATCGTACATTGCAATTCCTTTTCACATGATTTAAAAATCCAATATTACGGCCTGTCTTCTCTGGTTATAATATCAAATATCGATTTTAGTATTTATACATGATTTAAAAACTACGCATTGGAATTCATATTCAAGCGATCTAAAAATTATGCATCAGGGTTTGTATTTAAGCGATTAAAAAAATTCAATATCACAATTTATAATTTCGCATATTTTGAATCCTATATTATGATTCATATTCACGCGATTTTAAAATCTAAGATTGCGATTCATATTCACATGATTTTAAAATCTAATATTGCAATTCTAGTAATAAGTAAATTTTTTCTGGAATCAGTTACTATAAAGGTGTGATGTTCTTCAATAGTATGTAATTTAATTATAAATGCTTATTCAAAAAATTATGTTATGTTATGTTTATGATTTGATATCGATTTTTTGCACACAAAATTTTCAGAATTTTTCACTTTGTGTCATTATTACCCCTGCATTATATTATAGTGGATTTATGAAATTATAAATAATTTGATCTACTTTTTTATAAATTTATTAGCATGTAGTGGAATGTTTTTAGGAATTCCATCTGCATTTTTTAGTTGATCTTCTGCATTTTTATAACTAAGGGTTGGCAACTATGGATTTGTCAAATAACTTTTAACGTTAAAGCCTTACTTAAAATATTCCTCATAGATATGTAAATTTTTTATGTTAATATAAAAGCAAATTTATTTATCCAAAATTAGATGAGATTTTCTTTAAAAATTTTAATTTTTGCATATTTTATCTTGCAAATGCAAAAAAAATTTTTTAATATTTTTCTCAGATTAACAGGATAATAAATCAGCTTTTGTTTCTTAAATTGGTATGCTTGTGTTCTGGATGTATTTTGATTACTATTCTTTGCCTTACTAGCTTCGGCTTTATAATTTTCCTACACCCTTTAATCGTAGTATATCAAGCAAAAGTTAAATTTCAAAGTTTTTTTTTCAAGCATCTATGTTAAAGCCAGTATGTCAAGTTTTTTCTACAATGGAAAAAAAAAATCACCCTGGAAGAAATTATTTCTTCCAATCCATGTAGAATAATTTTTTTTTTCCTGAAAGATATCAAATATTAAAACTATTCTTCCAAAAGTTTATAATTTTTATGTGGTTTAAATAATAGAATGAATTTCTAAGCTACATAATACATCATTTTTAAACTTGTTAAAACTAAAAAGCAACAATTGGAAGAAAAAAATAAATTGAATGAATTTCTTAAAAAAATTAAAATAGCTTGAGTCCTTAAATATTTTCCATTAATAAGTATAATAACACCTTATTTCAGAGTTACATAATGAATTGTTAAAATATTATAATCAATTTTATTAATACTACAAAATTAACAAATCTTATATTAAATATATATTCCATTACAAATTGCATATTGAATTCATCATTACAAATGCCATAATACAATTTGTAGACTTCAAAATTCTAAATAAAACTATAACAATTTGCAAAATTTTATGCTGGGAAACTTTAGTACTGTAATAAATTTTATTTATTTAATATTAAGCCATTCTTATAACACTTAGTGATAAACATTTGTATTGTTCATTTTTAGTTTCTTCTATTTTGTCCAGTTTCTTCCATTTTTACCTGTTTCTTCCAGTTGTTTCAAGTGTCCTGGAAGAAATAAGTTTCAAGACAAAATTCTAACCCAACCCTGATTACAGCATAATATTCTAAAATCTTAAATTTTGTTAATTTTTATTCAAATGTAATGTCACTTTTAATTTAAAATTTCATGAAATGACGTTTCCTCCACTTTTTTCTCTTCACTCTCTTTTGATTTCAGCATTTAAAGTAGTCTATTTTTGACTGCTGATATTTCTAAAAAGTTTAATTTAATATTTCAGAATGACCTTTTGGATGTTGTTGGTGCAATTGACCTTTCCAATTGCACAGTAAGAAGAATAAGATATAATTTTATTTTTGCCAGCATGTATAACCTAATTGGAATTCCTTTAGCTGCAGGTAATATCAAAGTTTTATATTTATATTAAATATCATTTTAAGAAAAATTTCGTTGTGAGATTTATGTTGATTCAATTTTAGGTATATTTCGACCTTGGGGACTTATACTTAAACCTTGGATGGGGTCTGCTGCCATGGCTTTATCATCTGTATCTGTTGTATGCTCGTCTTTATTACTAAAACTGTAAGTTTCATTCCATTATCATGCATTTTTTTTAAAAAAATTAGTTGCATTTGTACTAATTAATTTGCACTGCAATGAATGCTATTTGAAATATATATTTAATTTGTTTAGTACATGTTAACCATGCAAATTTTTCCAATCATTAATGTCATGAAATTGTGATTATAATTTGTGCAGTTTTCTTTTTACAACAAATAGAAGTAATGATTTTTTTTAAGTATTAGTTGCAGAAATATTCACTAATCAGAACAAAGGAATCTCTTAAAAATCAATGAATAAAAAGAAAAAAAACTTTTAGAAATTAAAATTAATGAAAATATTTAAATCAAATATTATTTTTCAAAATAATTTATTTTTAAATCATTAATTAAAAGAGGAAAAAAAATTATACGTTTACCCAATAGGATTAGATATTTTTAAAACATCAACTATCTTACATGGCCGATATCTACAGACAAACAGCTAATAAGATTTAGAAATATTATTATTTACTTCATGTTTTAATTAGATAAAATTTCTATCAACCATATATAATTTCTTTATTCAACTTTTCATTATTTTTTATTCACATTTTTTTTAAATTTAGAACTAGTGTTTACTTCATGTTTTAATTGTATGAAATTAATTTCAATTTTCCATTTTAATGCCTTTATTTTACTCGATTTTTTTATGTCATAAATTTTATATAGGTATAAGAAACCAACTAAGGAAAAGCTCATGACTCCAGCTTATCTAGAAGTGCTCCGAAAAACTAGACTGCACTGCATGGAATATGGCGATGATATATCCATCCACAGGGGCTTAGATGATATTCCAATGCCAGATCCAAAGGGTTCGACTAAAAGTAATAATCTTAGTTTTATTCTCAGTATGGTTCCAAGGAATAAAACTAAAGAAAATTCTCTTTTGGATCCAGAGAGCCAAGAAATGGAGACATTTATTGGAACAGAACGTATTTAAGTTTCAGATACTTAACTCACTTAATATTGGATTATAAATGCACAGAATCTGAAAGAGCAAATGGAACAAAAGCTACTTTCAGTAGAATTCATTTTTATCCATAGATCTGACTTCCAAAAGATTTTTTAATTCTTTACTTTTTAGTACTGAATATTCTATGCATTATATGAACTTTCTACAATTATTTACTTACAATTTAGTTTTGTAAAATCATTGAGTTCATGACATTTTTTAAAAGATTTTAGTACACAAAGTTGCTGTTAATTTAGGTGCCTATATTTTACTGTAGTAATATTATTTATGATACAGCATAAAAATATTATAAATTAAAAAGTAGGCAACAAAAAAAAAGTTTGAATTCAAATTATGGCAACCTTCAACTACTACCATTCTCAGAAACACTATTAACTTCATTTCTTTATTATTTTTTAATTAAATTTTATAAATACGTTTATTTATTTATAAATGATTAATATTTTTTAAATTTAATTTATTTTGTTTAATAATTCTATTTATAAATAAATAACTTAGCACTCATGTCAACAAAAAATTATTTTCACATATATAAAAGGCAATTAAAAAAAATTATGAAAATATGTATTTTCATTATGCTTCTATAAGAGAGAGAAAAAAAAATTCATCATTTTTTTTTTTTTTTTTAATTTTTAGTGTCTACCCAATTGATAAACAAAGTATACATTTGGTTGTAAAAAAGAAAAATTATGAGTACCAGAAAAAATCTTAATGCTTCGGTTTTAGCCTTATTTCAAATGCAATCGTGAATTATTTGGAAAAAGATACAGTACAACACCAGAGTACATTATAAAATATACCATGTTTTTGAACATGTTTAACTAATCGTTACATAATCTGTACTAAGTAAATTGTTGACATGAGGGTCAAAATAGAAAGGCCCCTACAATATCCCTTTAATAAGAACCCTACAAACTGTCGCTCACCAAATTTGATGATTTTTGCATTAACTAATATTTTATGACATATGTAAAAATGTTTGTGTTTGACATTCACTAAAATTATAAAATTTAAAAAAATTTTAATTAGGCAATAATTTGCATGGTCGAAAGAGGATAATTTTTATTCGTTTGTATAATTTTTTTTAAAATCCTAGCAACAAGTAACATTAATATAGTTAAGGTATGAAAAAAAAATCATTGCAACTCATTTTAATTTAATTATTTAGTATACTTATTTTATAAAATATTACTGTGATTTGAATAAAATCTTTAATGATGCTATTAATTTGATTACAAAATTGAATTTTGGAGCCCTCATTACTTTATGATAGATGGCTATTACAGAATCCAATATAATTACATTTTAAATTAATGTAATAAGTACAGAAAAACTAATTATAATTAAAGTTTTCATAAACTGCTAATGAAAGTTTGTGAGGATTACTTTAATTAGTGCTGAAAATTAACATTTCTTTAATAGATCGATATAGACTAAAAAATTGTTTAGTTAATAATTTTATATTTATATATACTAACAATCGTTAAATTTCATGAGTGACAATGCTTGAGGTTCTTCGAATTTTGTTTTCAACAATTTTTGATTTTATTCTTTATGTAAATAACTTGAAAAAGGAAACTTCTTTTTAAAAAAAAATGTCTCTAACACTTAACACAATATTATGAACTCTAATACTTTTGTTGTCAAAAAAATTGGTCAAAAGAAAAATGTTGTTCATTACATTATTTTATATATTTTTTACCAGCTAGAAAACCAAAATATTTTTATCATATTGTTGACATACTTAATTTTTAGATTTAGAATTATACTTTTTTTAAGAATTTTTTTTTATCTGAATATAAATGCATTTAACAAATGCTATATTTTATTGAGTTTAATTCAATATTATTAAGAATATAATGTTATATATGTGATACAATTATTTTAAAAACACGCCTTTTATAAAAATATTATGTTTTACATGAAATCTAAATGTTCCAAGGGTTTATGTAATTAAATTTCTATAGTAAAAAATTTCCTAAATAAGCTTCTGATGATTTAAAAATGTTTTATTCAATCTAGACATTATTTTTTAAAAGTATACACCCTCCCACTACTTTGGAACTAATGTAGTTCCAGTCCCTGAAAATATTTTTTCTAATGGGTAGCAAATGTAATATTTTAATAAATTAGAATAAACAAAATTTTGTCCACCACTACATTAAACTGATATATTCAAGGTCCAATAGAGAAAATGTCATGTTCTAAAGATTAAGAGAATTCGGTTTTAAAAATTTAAACCTCAGTTCATTAACCACTGATAATTATATTTCGCACAAAACTCATGTTGGAAGATATGCTAGTACGTGGAGTTGAGATTTTTAGTATTATTCAAAATACTATGTTTTATATTTGAAGATATTCAGAAAATTCATTTCTTTTCATAATTAACATTTATTTTTAATTATCATACTTTTTGATTTTCCTTAAATTATCAATTCACATTATTAATAAACTACTATAAATGTATTAAATAAAAATTAAATTCTTATGATTGGAAATAAATTTTGAGAGTTTTCATAGACTAATTTTTGCTATTGATAAATAAAACTTATTTTAAAATGCTTTGTTACCAAAACCATGCAAATTAATTTTCATAGACCCTTTTTATAATTTATTTTTTTTTTGTGTGTGTGTATTTTCAACATTTAAGTCATTATCTTCCTTCTAATTAAGTTTTACACAATTTCAATTTGTATGGCATTTAAGATATTTTACTAAATAAATATTGTACTGTTTCAGGTTTTGAAGTATGAAATAAAGAATGCTCCTATACTAGTTTTTTGTTTGCAGAGTTTCTGATCAGAATTTATCCTTGGCTTCTATATTTTAAATACATAAAGTTGTATAAAAAAAATATTTTACCTATGAACAATAAAATATAACAGTTCTCTGCTTAGTTGAGTTTTTAATTGTACAAAAATGTTAAAACTAAGTCCAAAAAAAAAAATTTCTTTTTTTTTTTTTTTTTTTTTTTACAAAATTAGAACCTCTGCATACAATATTGCTATTATAGATTTTTGTCTCCTTAAATTAATTTTATCAGTATTAATTTTGTTACTAGAATGATACAGATTGTCAAAAATTGTGATCTTTATAAAATAAAAGAGCCAATTATATAAAACATCATGTATATTTTATGTAAATATATATTTTATTAATAAATATATAAATTTGCAATTATTCAAATATGTCTCTTCATTCTTATCATACACTACATGAAATGTTTACAAAATTCTGAAGCTTTCTTTATAAGAAGAGGAATGGCAACATAGGTATTCCATAATATTTATTGAATGTATAAGCAAATTTACTCATGGCAAAATGCACTGGTTGAATGCTCTTTGTAATAACAATGTATCGATCAAGGAATCAATTTGTGCTACTAATGTTAGAGATACTATTTCCCAATCTTTGGTTGTTTCAATTAAAGGACAGCACATTTTTGATGTTTAAACTGTATATAGATATAATTAAATACCTATGTTGCTCATAAACCATCCACATGTCTCAAAAAGCACTTAAAAAACAAGAAGTGGTAACTAAGAAATTAATTAAATTCCATCAAGTTACGAAGTTTGTAAAAAAATAGTGTTGCTAACAAACAACTTTAAAACATTCTTTTCAAATTAGCAATAAGTTAACAGCAACAATGTAATGCAAACTGAAGACAAAATGTGCAGATGCTTTTGCAAATACTTTAATTGGAATGGTGTGATATGCAGCAGAAAACAATTTATGGTTTCGCAGTGACACCTGCAGATGTACTTAGTCAGTAGCTTTTACATTTTGTGACAGTAAAATACCTAGCTTTCTAAGCAAGTTGCAGCAAGCACATTCCTATTGCCTTTTCTTTTTCTTTTCATTAATTTTTCGTATTGCTATTCAGTTTTGAGACACCAAGTATATCACATCATGTATAAATGATGGAAATTGTTATGTTTGTATTCCAACATTGATTAAAAAAAATTTTTTAAAAACACAGTAGTTATTAGAATTTAAGCTAACTACATAAGATACAATGAAACTAGAATGTTTTCATAGTTCAGTGAGATAAAATCTGTACTTCAATAAATCAACCACATAGATTGGTTGTTTATCAAGTAAATATATTATCAAACCGTTTTAACCTTTTGATGCAGATGGGACACTGGCAACCCTTTCATGTTTTTTTTTTTTCTTCTGTTATTCTAATTACAAGCAAAAATATATTTTGGCATTTTTCATTTATAAAAAAAACTATAGTTACTAAAAAAATCTGATAAATTATCAGAATTATATTCATACTAAAATGCAAGAAAAAGTAGTTAGAAAAAAAATTTCCTTCATATTCAGAAGTTTATCAATAATTGCTTTTGTAAATTAAAAAAATTTCAATCTTGAATATCTGCTGCTTTTCATTAATCATTAAAATACTAAATATAAAATGTTTCACTTTTTTTATCTGAATTTATACAAAATAATGTAAAAAGTATGAAAATTATGTTTAATAAAAATTCTACTTCAAAGGGTTAACAAGACACTGTTGTAATCTGTTTATAGCTAAATAAATCATATACTGAAGACAACTAGAAATGACATTTAGTCTCTTCAGAATTAATTCGCAAAAGTAAATCGCTTTACCACTGTTGAGTGAAAGTTGTTAAAAGAAATGTCATACACATAGGAGTTTAAAAATGTAGAGAAATGTTTCTTCATATTTTTCATCTGAAAAACGGTAAACTGATTCGCGTGCTGCTGACCTAATTTTGTATAAATCATCATATTCTGTTTTGAATACTTTTTCTAAAGCATCTGCATAAGTAATAACATCATTAGCTAAAAACCCAGTTCTTTGATCTTCTGCTGTTGAAATTATATCCATTTTTGGTCCTCCAGAATCATGAGCAATGGTAATCAGTCCTGCCGACATACATTCAACCACACCTAAAATAAAAATTATGTTGTGTATTTAAATTTGTTTTTTTCAGATTTGAAGAGAATTATTGTACCGAAAGGATAATATTCTTAATTTTTATCCATAATACACATAACTATTTTTTAAAATTTTTTTTATATTTTTTTATAGAGAATGGATATGGAATGACTAAAGAAACTTTCACCAGTTAATGTATAAGTGTTTCAAAAATGTTTCCAGACTCCAAATTTGCAATGATTTGACTAAACTTTTGATTGCCTTCAGCACGTGAAGAAAAATAATACATTTAGCCAAAATTTTGAAATCAGTTTAAAAAATTATGGTAGTCCAAAATATCCTGAAAATTACATAATATTGCAATACCAGGCGGATCGTTTAACTCACCAAACCTTATTGTTTTACAATTATTTTTGTTTCTTTAAGCATGTTACATGAAAATTATTTTTCATATATTTGTATAAATATTTTTTTTTCTTTTTTCACAATTTAATAAAGGAAAGTGCTCTTCCCCTCTAAATCTCTCTCTGCTGCAATTGCTCATTTTTAGAATTTTTCACCTTTCTTGTCCATCTTAACACCACCCACCAAATCAAATGCTCCTAAGTATAAGCTAGCCCCAGCTCATTTTATAATAGATACACCTAACTATAGCCAAACAGAGAATCTCTTAGACCGGTCGTTAAAGTGTTAAGATCAACAGTAAAAATAAATCGTTTTATTTTTCCTTCAAATCAAATTTATGACCATAAAATTATTGAACATTCATAAATATAGAAAAGGAGTGTTTCCAAGAGACAATGGCTGATAAGTGAAAAACATATCCCTATTTGGGCAATGAAGGCCATTTTATATGAAAATCAGCAGAAAAATGTGGGTTTTAATCATGCATCATGATGTTACTTGCTTAAGGGAGATTTTATAACAAATTTTAATCATTGATATGAGGGAATACGTTAACTAATTGATACTGTTCTTTTTTTTTTTTTTTTTTAATGCAACAATACTATAAAAACTTTTTATAGATACGATCTCTAACTATTGTGATATGTTCAGTATTCCATTAATAAAATTATCCTGGAAAAAGTTAACCTCCTGTTCTGAATTAAGTAATTCTGAAATTAAAAATAATATATTTTGTTATTATTTTGCAATAAAATTTACCTTCCTAATAAATAAAACAAAAAATACTATAGTTCTAAAAAATACTAAGTAGTCTGGAATGTATGTATTGTTCTAAAAAATACCATTTCAGCCAATATGCCAAAATTTCAAACTCCAGACTTTCTTTTTGAGTTCATCAGTGGGTTAAAAAAATATATTTGTCATTTATGTGGCCCACCAAAAGAAAATTGCTTGCCTCTTCTGATTTAAACACATTTCATGCAACAAAAGCATGTCCACGGTGAAAGTTTTTAAAATTTCTTTATAAACATAATCCGATTGCACATATAGATTTATATAAACCGTAAGATAATATTTTTCTTTTAAAGTAAAATTCAACTTACCAATCCCAAAGTGTTCATTTGTCATTGTATGCAAAGCTACACTGGATTTAGTCATTTCATTAAGTAAATCTTGGAATGTCACATTTATTTTGAATTCTACACTTTCTGATATGCCTAAATCATTGCACATATCTTTTAGACTTTTCACTCTTTCATAATCCTCATCATGTCTACAGCTTCCAATTAAAACCAACCGAGGCGGGTTAGGTACATTACCTAATCTCTTCAACAACTCATGAAAACTCTCTAATTGAAGCTGGTGATTTTTTTCAGGGCGAAATTGGGCAATCGATACAATTCTCATTCTTTTCTCATTTTTATGACGTTCAAGTGGAATGTTGTTAAATTCAGTCACATCGCAAGGTGGATATACAATGCAGGTCGCTTCGGGTTTACTCCAAAGATTTAAAATATGGCCACTAGTCCAAGATGAGTTAACCATAATAAGTTGTGAATATCTACCCACTGCACCATATATTAAAGCAAAAAGCTTATAATAAATCAACTTCAATTGTGAAAAAAATTTACTATTTGATATAAACCTTCTGTTGTTAACAGCAATAGTCCTGGATTCAACTACTTTTAACATATCAGTACTAATTGTTGGATAATGTACATAACACCCAACTTTGCATGAACCCAAAACTTTAAAAATCGGCAGAGTAAATGCATAGCCCATAGTATCAATATAGATGTCTGGTACAAACTTTGATAGAGCTTCAAAGCCTAACACCATGGAACCCATGCTTTGCAGCAGTAATGTAAAATAGGGATAATATTTAGCTTCAACAAAACCTCGACTTCTTAAATGGATAATTTTCACATCTCTAATCAGCTTAATGTTAAAGCGTAATTGGACGTTCTTTATCACCTCCTCATCGTTCACATCATCTCCAGAGTAGATAACACATTGCATATCTTTGAAACTATGTAAAAATAAATAAACATTTATAAGTGATTTAAAATGTTACATATTACATTGAAAAGTGAAATTCCAAAAAATAACTATTTTTTTTATTTTTTTCCCATTTATAACACATTTAACTTATATTACATATTTATTTTTTTTTTAAATTTGTGGAGTTTGAAAAAAAATTGCCACAGTTCAAAATTTATATATATAATTTCAATGAAACAGAAAGCATAATATTTACAATTGAAAAAATAAATAAAAAATTAATGCTTTTTTTATAAATCAGTGTATTTCTTAAAGTTTTGGGTTTGCCTAGAGACATTTCCATTTCAGTACCTGTTTGTGGCAACTACAATCACCAAGGAATTTGCATAAATTTTAAAAAATTATGTTGAGGTTTTTCCCGGGACAGCTATGACTTGTTCCCTTCAGTGATTTTTTCCCCTTTTATTTCCCTTTCTTGCGAGCCACTACTTGGAAGTCACCCAAACTTGGTGATTATTGTGACATGGATACAGATATATGGAAATCTTACCCAAATTTCTCAGAAACAATAAAAATAAAGATGGAACAATGCCTATTTGAATCTATTTAATGACCTATAAGAGAATCTCATAGTAAATAATAGAAGAAAAGGAAAATTTAAAAAGTAAATTAATTTTTTTATCTAAGCATAAGGATTAAAAAGACAAATAAGAATTCTTTTTCTTTGATGGTAGAAATAAGTTTTCTAAAATCTAGCATTACAGTAGATAAAATAAGTATATAATGATCTTACACGTGTTTAAAGATGAAATAATGCTACTAGTAACTATTTAGATTTGTAAAAATCTTATATGATCGGTTTTATTGATAGCATAGCTTTTAAAACCTAAATTATAACAAAAAATACATTTAAAAAATTGAAATTTTAAAATAGTTACATGCATTTAAATGTTGTGATTAATTTTAAGTGAAAAATATTTGTTTACAGCTTTATTTTAAATTATTTTACAGCGTAACAAAAACTTTTTCGCACATTTTTCCTGATTATATGCTAAACAATATGTTGATAAATCACTTTTTGCACAGCATCTAGCTTTCTAAGACTAAGATAATTTGATTAATGCAAATGGGCTTGGAAGCAAACTTGGGTTAGAGTGTATTATAGGGTGCCCCTTGGATTGGGCACTGTATCTTAGAACTTTTACTGTACATTAAATATTTTTATTTTTTTAATGTTTTATTGCGATTTTTCATTATTATAAAATCACTTTTTCAAGTAATTTTCCCTGTTTTCTGTAAAAAGTTGCCATAACAAGGACTCACTATTGCAAATTTTTAACATTTCGCGTTACTATGGAACCAAACACAAACTTCTGCAACTTAAGGGGGATATTTCCGGAAATCATCCCAACTTAAAACATCTAGGTAAACATTACTACTTGGAGAAAACAGTTTAAAATAAAATTCCGTTTAACATAATAAAAAAATATGTATATTAAGATAGAATAACAAAAAGGTTTCTAACAAATGTAAATAAAAAATTATAATGCTAACTTAGGAAATTTAACGTACTAGCTTTCAAAAGTATTTCATAGGATTTAAAATAAAATAATATATTAATAATTACTGTTTCTGGATAGCTCTAACAGCAGCCCATAATACACGCTCGCCTCCTCCGCCAGCATTACAGTAGGGATGAAAAAATCCTATCGATAAGCAATTTTTATTTTTTATTTTCCATAAAATTCGTTTAAAAACTAGAAAAAGCTTGAAAATAACAATAGAAAAACATAGTACAAACAAAGAGCATAATAGTAAAGACATTATAGCGGCTCGTCGACACTTCTCTGACATAAACAAAAAGTTTAAAAAAGCAGACAAACTTTGCGTCATCAAAACAATAAGCAGCATATAGTTGCCATCCAAATATATATATACATGTCAATAATTAATGAATTTAGAATGGCAGAATTCGACCAAATTTAAGAGCAATATATTTACAATAAATAAGGATGAGTTTTATTAAAATGTTTATTAAAATTTTTTGTTATATTAAATTAATAAACTACATATTTAAGTACATGTATTATGATTATAACCGCATTCCTTGCGTTCCAAAACAAGAACGAAATCGTAAATTGACTATGTGATGTTTATGAATATGTATTATCTTTTAAAGACGATTTACACTTAAATAAAGTTAAATAATTTTTATTAGCTGAATCATAGCTTATTTTTCCTGAGTTTGTAGTTTTCTTTACAAAGCTATGGTTACTTTAATTCAAAATGCGTTCCTCCAGAATGCATATGAAATCATCCTAAATTTGTAAGACTGAAGTTTGATCCTTTCATTTAATTATTTGAAAGATATTATAAATTGGATTGGTAATTATTAAAATTTATGATTAAGATAATTATAATGTATAGTTTTATCGTATTTCTGATCTTTTTAAATGCGTATTGTGACATTATTTTATAATTTGAATTTAAACTTTTGTGTTCCCAAATCAATATTTGTTTCAAACTTAAGAGTGTTTATGGAAATATCCTCGAAAGAAGTAACATATACGCATACTATTATTGTTATAACGTTATGATTTATCTTCCAAAGAGCCTTTTTTGGGGTTCAGCTATTTAAAGCTGTACATTTTATTACAGTCACCTTTTCGTTGGCTATGCAGAGATGAGTAAGCAGGGGTCTGTCTAGGTTTTTCTGAGAGGTACCTATTTTGTGAAAACTTAGACATAATTTGTGAAAAATTAAAAGTTATATTGAAAAATCCACACAAAAATATGGATTTATTGTTCCTTAAAGGATACAAAAATAAAATTTTAAGAAGAAGTATTTAACTAAAATTGAATTTGTGAAACTACCGTTTTTCTAAAGTTGAATTTGTGAAGGTACCGCTAAACGGTAGTAAATTTGGCCTGGTCAGACCCCTGGTAAGCTTCTGACACATTGAAAAAATTATAAAGTATATAGGAGTGTTACTTAGAGCCTACTCTGTCTGTAATTTTAAAATTACTTCTTTATAACGTTAGCTTTTCCTATCTTTGATTATAATACAATTGCTAGATTTAAATGAGTGTAACATATTTGATAACCTTTATGATTTAAATTCTGTTGGATAATAATATATAAATTTGTTTATACAAACTTGATTATCACACTTATGACAAAAGCTTAGATGCAGTTTTACAGTAAATATGTATTGTATTTTAAAAAGTTTAGTGATTATTTTTAATGTAATCTATTTTGAATTTTTTTTTTCTAACTTAGTATGTATTTATTAGTATATTTCCAATTTTCTGTCCTTTTCTCAAGTTTTAATAAAATATTGATAATCGGAAAAATATATTTGTTTTGTTTCTTACATACTGTCTAAAAAACTATTTCCCTCCTCTTCTCCTTCAGTATTCCTAGTTAGATTTTAGGAATGCAGTTCTTAAAAGCAACTTGACTCTCGTTTAGTGTAATCAGTAAACAAAATCAGATCACCTCACATTATTTCTTCGTTGGAACTATCATTATTATCTTTAAATCAGTATCATTACAATTAGGTATTGCTTAATCTAAGGTTCTGGGAGAAATATTTTTAGAAATCCAGTAGCAAATTATAACGTAAAAATTAACTCACTAAACAAGTCTTTATAATATGCATTATGTTAAGCATTATTATTGTATAGCAAGTATCATATTAAAATATACATTTTGTTAAGCTTTTATTCATGATCTGTTATCATAGGGATGCATAAACTGTGCTCATGAGTTGTCTATTGCTTTATGTTAAAAGCTATTATTTTAAAAAATTAAATAAGTAATACAGTAGGGAACCAATTATCCGGAACAATCGGAACCATCGCTATTCCGGATAACTGATTTTTCCGGTTTTCTGAATTGTACAAAAACCCGTTTTTTTATTGTCAAACCCAACTATAAAAAAAAATATTTATAAATAATTTTAAAAAGAAAAAAAAACGATAAAGTAATACACTAATGATTATTTCTAAAATGATGGTAAGGTAAGCATCTTTTAAAAAAGTAAAAAAAATCCTAAAATCTTATGAGGAAAAAAAAAATTTTTTTTAAAAAATGACGGAAAAATTTAATGAATTTCGTTCTGGTTTTCTAATTTCCGGATAAAAGGTTCTGTACTGTATAATTTTCACAATTACTTTTAAAACTAAATTTAATAATTTCTTTTCAAAAATACTGAAATGATAACAAAATGCGAAGATAGAAGATCCAAATAATTCAAATATTTTAGCTATTTGTTTTCTTTCTCTAAAGTAAATTTTCTTAAACTGTAGCATATTCCAGAGAAATATAATTTCAGTTTTTTTTTTTTTTTTTTTTTTTTTTAAACATTAAAATATCAGTAATTTATGTGTAGTAATTAAAATTATAAAATCATTCCCCCCCCTTTTTTTTTTGAAGAAAGTTTAAAACCTGCTTTAATTCAAATTTATTAAGAAAGACAAACTTAGCAAGACTTATGTGAAAATTTTCCAAATATAATGTATCATTTCAGGGGTCTGTCTAGGCCAAATTTACTACCGTTTAGCGGTACCTTCACAAATTCAACTTTAAGGAAAATGGTCGTTTCATAAAATCAACTTTAGAAAAAACGGTAATTTCACAAAATACTTTTTCTTAAAATTTTATTTTTGCATCCCGTAAGAAACGATAAATCCATGTTTTTACTATATTTTTTTGTTAATTTTTTATTTTCACAAATTATGTCTAAATGTTCACAAAATAGGTACCTCTCATTTGTTGTGCTTTTAATTTTTAAGACAGATTATTTTGTTCTTATTATAAAAGATTATTTTAATTGGTAAAAAAACTTTATTTTGGCTCTCGAAATCTTATTTATTTTTTTTTTTTTTTTTAATTTATTCACTTTTATTATTTTTTTAGCTAGCCATTTTGGGCATAGTCTGTTTTTATTTTTTATTATGATTATTGTGATATTTATGTCTATTTCCATTTCAATCTTAACAGTATTGAGTCTGGCTGAATTTATCTATGTTACATTAATAATTTTTTCCTTTACATATTGTTTTAATCTAATTATTATTATTATTTCTAGGTGTTGAGAGGATGATTCATCATTAAGAAAGATATTTGTCTACTTAAATATGGCTGAAGCTGCTCAAGTCAGTTCTTTACCTTTACCTCCTTTGCAGTATGTCAATTTATACACTGATGAGAATATACAAAACAAGAGGGCTCCTTCCCCTCCAAAGCCATGTATGGACTCGTATACTATGTTTGGATCTCAATATCATGCTGACGATCCGATCATTCGACCTCTTGAAAGCCAAAACATTAGAAGACTGTATCCCCAAAATTATGATCACAAACGCGAACTTAAAAAGCTTAACCATTCCATACTTGTTAACTTTTTGGACATGCTTGATATTCTAATACGTTGCCCCGACACAAATAAAAGAGAAGAAAAGAAAGAAGACATCAATTTGTTATTCATTCACACGCATCATTTGATTAACGAGTTTAGACCCCATCAGGCACGCGAGACTTTACGCGTGATGCTTGATGTACAAAAAAGACAAAGAATTGAAACAACAGAGAGATTCCAGAAGCAGCTCGAGAGAGTCATCGAGATGCTTCAACAGACGACTTCTAACATGCCAGATTCGGCTGATATGGACTGTAAACTGTTGGTTCCTACTGAGTCTATTGGTGTCATGGAGAAAGAGAAACAAGCTGACGAAAAGGAGGAGCACTGTTATGGACTGGATAGAATAATGTGCGATATTGTTGATGCCATGGTATAATAAAATCTAAATTCCACAAAGTTCAAAAAATAGTATTAGTGAAAAGCGGGGCCAATGCTGTGTATAATAACTTAATGACTATTGAAGTTGAATTCAATAAAAGAGCCCTCAGCGTGCCTTATCATTCAGATTTTGTAATGAAGATGTGAATTTAAAAATGTATACATCTCAATTGTTCATTCTGCATTTATTAGTATGACATTCATTAAAGAGCGTGTGTACTAAGAACATTTTTTTTTCTTTAATCATTCACCATTTTTTTCACAATGAAATCTTTTTGAACCACATGTTACTATGCTAAAATGTTTCGTTAAAAAAAGGTAATAAATCAAACTTATGTATTGCATTTTTTATCCTAATGAATAATTCCTAAAGCTACTAGAGATGTTTACTAGAATAGGTAACTAGTCTTGTAGCAGCAATCCACATTATTGCAGATAAAAAAAAAAATTGCTGTGAAAATTAAGGGAAAATTACTGATAAATTTTTTAAAAAATGATTTTTGTATTTTTATTGATGATGATGATTGAATATTTCCTTTTGAAATATGGCACTAAAGATAAACACCAATCTATCTTGTTGATGCTTCATATATTCAGCAGGTGCATCTCTAGCAGTTCAATATAGCTTTAGTTCAAAACATTTAAAATAGGGGGAAAAAATATGTATATATTTTGGGTGAGGCACTAACTATTTTTATTTATTTATTTAAAAAAAAATGCCATTAGTAAAAATTTGTATCTGTGAATATTATTTCTTGATCTGCTCACGATTTTTAAAACTTGGAATTAAAAAAATAATCTCATCTATGGATGATTTTTAAAAAATTCTCATTACTTTTTTTTATTTAACAGAAAGTTTTAAAAATAAAGAAAACTATTTTTTCTACACCAATTTACAAAAATTCTGATTGTTTAATGCCCTAAACTCAATTCCTTTTTCCTGATTTTTTAGGCATTTCAATTACAATCCCTGACATATTTCTGATTTTTACAGTTCGATAAAATTGCCTTTTTACTCCTCTCAACCTTGTGGAGGTAGACTGATAAGTGATTTATTAAATTTTATACAAGTATTATTTAATTTATATTTAACAAAGTTATAATATAGCATAAAATTATTTTTGAGCATTTTTTTCTTCTTAATTTGTGTAAAGTTTGCTAAATAGATGTCAGATAGGAAATCATTTTTACAATAATGATTACCACAAACTCATGAAAATTCAGCTGCTTTTTGACCCAATAAATTCTGCTACCAGGGGAACTAGTTAACTCTTTTATAAAAAGTTGATACAGTATCATTTTTATTTATTTATTTTTTGTTACAAAAGCTTTTCCTTTTATAAGTAACTAAACTTAGCTAAAAAAAGAAATTTAGAAAAAATTTACATTTTGCTTAAAGAATAAATGCTTTTTATGTACATCCTAAAATTAAGCTGTAGTTAGTGGCTATACTTCCCAACAGAATACAGTAAGACCTCTTGGGAGTGGCCACTCTCTGTTCCACAGTAAAATGGTTGTTAATAGAGGTTGATGATTCTTAGGGGTTACTTCCATTGACTTCAAATCGAAAGTACACGATTTTTTGGTCAATGTTGTTTCCTTGAGTTTCTTCAACACAAAGTCTATGAAAAAAATTCTGTGCTTTCCAAAAGAGGTCTTAAATAGAGGCCGTCTTTCCTGGAGGTTTTACTGTATTATTAAACTGTTACTTATCCTAGTCTAGGTTTTTCCCCCCTTCTATTTTTAAAAAATAACTGGTTTTATATTGTTTATTAATTGGCTGAAGTTTTACATTTAAAAAAATATTTAGTATATTTTTTTTCCTTGTTGCTGAAAAAAATACATTCATATTGTAATAATTTGCCAAATGCAACTAACATTATAATATGCATACGTGCAATAGTATCGTAAAAGAAGTTTTTAAAACTAATAAATCCTATTTTGTTGAACTATAAATGTCAAAAAAAATATTAGTGTGACTCTTCATTATGCTAAGAAAATTATTTCTCATTAATTAGCTACTCAAATATCAATTTTATTTGATTAAAGGGGACAAAACAAAAATTTGAATAATTAATTTCTTTTCAAGCCATGCAAGCAGAATAATTATCTCATAAATTTATATTTATTTTTTAAAAAAACTAAAACTATGTATTCTAAATGAATAACCTTAAAAAAAATTTAATTTTTAGTTATTTTTATTGCTGAATTTTGATATAATTGAAAGATGACATAAGCTTATTTTAATGGTAAATTAAATTCGATGTTTAGATGAAATGGGCCTTCCATAAATGATATGTTAGAAGGAAGTAGGTGATATTGTGTCATTTTGATTGAAATAAAAACATAGGAATATTTTGAAACAGTGGCCTGCTTATTATCTTATGAGAGAAAATTACATATATATAGAAAAATAACTATTTGTATGTATTTCTTACGAAACAGTTACTCTGTGTTGGCAATAAAAGCCCGTGTCAACAAGCAGTGGCATTTAACCTTAAAAAAATATAGTGTGGAATACTGGCAACTGCTCATTACCTTAAAAAAACATCAGTGTTAAGAATACCAGGCAAGTTAAAAAACAGCACAATGGCACACATCCATTCCTTGTTATTATTCCTATTAACACTGATTAACGGCGATCATTTATAATAATCTCGTCCTTTATAATTTAAGAAAAAAAAAGAAAAGTTTATAAAAATAATGAAAACATAGAAGCATGTGACTAACTCCTCCCACCTCTAAAATGCTTTTCATTTGACAAAAAAAAAAAAAAAAAAATGCCTGCTACTGCGTGAGTGTGGTTCACGTCCTTCTGATTGCCATTGAGGTAGGTACTTTTATGGATGGTGTTTTCTACACTAGGGAACTCTGCAAGCTCTATACTTCCGGGTAACTGTTACATGTGTATTTTAAAGCCATCTGGCTCACTAAAGGTGCTAACGCTCACGTTAGATGGTGCACAGTTTGCAACAAGAACAAACAGTAATAAACAAATGGAAAAAGGCCAAATCAGGACTGTCAAAAAAGCGAATTATTCAAAATCTAGCAAACATGTCACCTTTTTTAACAATATATCTATAAATAACTAAAACAAATTTTCACTTCAAACTCACAAATTACTTAATAACATTAATTTCTTATGAAATACGGCAGATTTAAGCTCAGCAATTATCTAATTTATTTCTTTTATTGAAAACGAATTATACGTTTAAAAACATCGCCTCGCAGAATAAACTGTAGTAAGCAGTTGCATACTTTCTAACCGGAACTAGAGCTAGTATTGAGCGCGAGATTGTTATTGTTTACATTTATATTGAAAACACCATCCATTTACGTTGCACTAGAGTTGCATAATAGGATAATAGCGACTATCTGAAAAGCATCCATGAGGGTGATCTGGAGACATGCCATCTCAATTTTGATCCTCTGCAGAGGGGATCTCATTTGTGAGACTGTTTCCTCAATTTAGACATGGATCTGAGGGGAAAGGAAACTTTTCCCAGATCCCTGCAGCTATGGTATTGTTCAATGACTGACGGCAGAACTCAATCGGTCTAAGCGGAATCGAGGATCGAAGTCCAATAATCACGAGCCCGCAGAAGTAATAGAACCAGATGAGTGCAATTTTTTTTCCCTCCGCCTACCCGCATAAAAAAATAACTAATCGTGTTCTCCATTTTTCTCTGCTGCTAGCTTTAGATTTGATGTGATCTGTAAGTGAGGCATTGTAGAAGGAGAATCTGATTGATGAATGCGCAATAAATGAAGTATGGATGGTATTTTCTAGACTAGGGAACGCTGCAAGCTCTCTATCACCTATACTTCCGGGTTACTGTTTCCGGTGTATTTTAAAGCCATTTGGCTCACCACGTGATCATTTTGTTTGAAATTCTTGCAAACGTGGTATTTGATTTCTTATTATTTGTGTTTACAATGCTAACAATACTTTTGTCTACAATGCTAAAGGTGCTAAAACTAGCATAAGATGATGCACAGCTTGCAACAAGAACAAGCAGTAATAAAAAAATGGAAAGAGGCCAAATCAGGACTGCCAAAAAAGCGAATTATTCAAAATCTAGCAACCATGTCACCCTTTTTATATCTATAACTAACTAAAACAAATTTTCATTTCAAACTTACCAGAATTACTTAATAACATTAATATCTTATGAAATACGGCATATTTGAACTCAGAAATTATCTAATTTACTTCTTTTATTGAAAAAAAAAATTATACGTTTAAAAACATCGCCTCGCAGAATAAGCTGTAGTAAGCAGGTGCATACTTTCTAACCGGAACTAGGCAGGTATTGAGCTGGAGATGCACATCTTTTGCTAAAAACTCACCAATCGGGTTCTCTTTTTCTTGGGTTCTCTTTTTCTTTATTCTTTTTCGACTGTGATTGAAAGTGCGTGATTTGCGTGCAGCAAAAATAGTCTTTGAATAAATTTTTTTAACTTTTTTGGAGGCTTGCAAATATTTTGAGATTTGAGCCGGGCTGAAATAGATGGACAAAATCGAATTACGGTAAACAAATCGGCTTAATGCTTGTCAAATTGCGATTGGATGAAAAATGAATGTAGAAATAAGTCTTGGAATAAATATTTATAGCAGTTTCAAAATAAAACTGATATTTAATCCTTCAAGATTTAATTTTTTAAAATTTAGTTAAATAGAATTTATATTAGTGATCAAAACATGTCTATACTTTTAGTGGGATCAGCGTTATTATCGTGCTGTTCAAATGTTGTCTTTTTAGAAGTTTTTATAAGGTTCAGTTATATCTTATAAATTCTATAAGCTTGCAAATAGTTGTAGATTTTAATAATTGTTGTTATTTTTCGTCTATTTTAATAATTATAAAAATATTTGCCTTAAATGCAAGTTTCATTTACATTAATTATAGTAAACAGCTGAAGCTTAATGTTACGTATATTGAAAGCACAAATTTTAATTGTTATGCTAGTTTTAAAGCAAAAATTGCAAGTTTTATTAATTTATATTTGACAGAAAACGTTAAATATTATTTTCTTATTTACGAAAATTGTTCCTTCCAATAATTTTATAAAACTTAACAATTATTTCAATGACATTTCTTTTTATAAACTAAAAAATGCTGTTTTATATAAAATTTCACTGTTTGGTTAGACTGTAGAATTATAGACCAATGAATTAGGCACTGTACCTGGACTTTTTATTATATCTTCCATTTCCTTATTTTTTTCTATCGCCATTTCTTATTGTTAGAAAATCACAGTTTTCAGTCATTTCTCTGTAAGAATACAAAGATTGTGGGGATATTTATGATTTAACAAAAGAAAGTTATTACAAATCACAAAATGTTTGAGTAGTTCGACGATCTATGCGTAATTCAATAAAATAATGTAAGGAGTACCATATTCATGCATGTGATACATCGGATATCATTAAATGATTTATTAAAACTAATTTTTATTATTCAACCATAACATTTTCAAGGAAAAAAAATTTAAGAAGAATTACATCAAAAGTTTTTTTTATCTTGTTATGTTCAAATTGAACATGAAACTTACCGTCTGTTTTCTTTAGGTTAAATTATTAACAGATTTATATAGTTCAAGTAAACATTTAACGGATTAGATTTGTTTATGCTTTTAGCTATGTATTCTTATAATTGTTATATTATTAGTTATGTATTCTTATAATTGTTATATTATTAGTTATGTATTCTTATAATATTAAACCTAAAAGTATAATTAATAAATTCTTATAATACTAAAACAAATTGCATTTGATACACAGTACCCTTCATTACTAAATATGGAAAAAAGCTCTTAAATTTAGAGATATTTTTAGTGTTTTGTGTACCTCCTATTAAGTTTAATTAAAATACATAATTACATAGTGTATGACTTAAAATTGTCAAAGTAATTTTCTTTTTGTAAAAAAAGGTGCTTTACTATTTGGGAGTCAATATATTTCAACTAGATATTTTTTTAACACAAAACAAAATGTCTATCTCCCCAAAAAAGGGAAGATTTATCAGGGTGCGTAGCATTTTAAAAAAGTGCTTAAAGGTGCTCATTTTCAATTTTCGTTTTTTATAAGCCCTTAAAGGTGCTTTTTTTATTGGGTGTTTTTAAAAGTGCTTAATTTTCCCTTTACCATGTTGATTTCCTCCATGTATTATACAAAAAGACTCTTCATATTGTTCTATTCAACGTTTTCACAATTAATTCAGCCCCAATCTATTTCGGCGTACCGTCATTACGTAGCATGGGAAAACGCCATTCGTTTTGCATGATTCAAAATTTCATAATTTTTGACAATTGTCAAAATTTATGCTAAAAGTTTTTTTCCTTAAAGACGGTTAAAACTGGATAAAACCGTCAATTGTCAAAAACTTGCCAACCCTGCCTAATTATGATATTTTTTTTAAAGTGCTTAAAAATATTTTTTGAGTGCTTGAAAAGTGCTTTAAAGGTGCTTATTTTTTGTTAAAAAATGTAACTACGCACCCTGTTTATGTATTAATGTGTATGTTAAAAATAATTAAGTTTGAAAATTTAGTGGCATGCGAGAAACTGAAAAGAAACATGTCACAAATTTAACACAAAAAGTGTAACTCTGAGCCATCCCAATGCAAAACTCTATTTTTTTTCTCCTTAAATTTTCAAGTTTGAAATCCCTCTGCACCTTGGCTAGTGTAGTTTGCTTTAACAGGTACTGATATTGAAATAACGAAAGATCCTGCCCTCCAAAAATTATGAAGTAGTTGAATTTACTTGCACCCTGTTAAAAGAAATATATATATGTATTACAGTTTACACATATCATATTGATCTATTTTGCTCTGGTTATATTAATACAATATTAGAAAGCACTCTTTTTTGCAGATGTAATTGTGTGAGCTGATGACGAGATTATATCTTTTCCTTATTTTGTTTTCTGGCTTTTTAATTTTTAAAAAAATATTTTTAAAACAGTTTATTTATTAATAATTTTCCTTCTTTTCTTTAAAGATATTTATACTTGTCCTTGTTTTCTTTGTATTTTTAATTTCTCTTTATATATATATGTATAAGAACACTGTACTAGCCCCTCTAAAAATAATTGTGTCTAGCTTTGCCAGTGTACTAAACAGTTTATGGAACAGACATGTGAAACAAACTTGCTTCGAAAATAGAAACAATTTAAATGAACGAGTTATTCAAATATTGTTGTTTGGATTATGAACTCTTAAAGAACACTAACATAGTATTAATAGAAAACAATTTTCCTATTTATTTTTAGAGATGTTCCTGGAAGTGGAAATCTTATTACATTCTTTCAGTTTCTATTTATAGCATGTGAAGGATTTATTTTCACAACTAATTTTGGAAGAGTGAAACCTGTTGTGCCTCTTAAGTAAGTTTGTTTTCTAGTAATTTCTTAAGCAAATATATATAAAAAAATTTACATTTATGACTTAAATTTTTCCCAAATTTTTTTAAAATTTTTTATTTTAGTATATGCAAACATTACGTTTAAAATTTTTTTTTTATCATACTTTTGTTGTTGCAGGAACTATCTTGTATTAGTCATCATGTTTTTTGCAACTAGTGTGTTAAATAATTGGGCTCTGAATTTCGATATATCAATGCCTCTACACATGATTTTTAAATCTGTAAGTAAACTATCTCTTTATAATTTTTTTAAAATTTACTTTTTACTTAGGTATATTTTATTCTATCGTAAACATTGAAGTGCAAAAATGTAAAGAAAAATTCTAAACTTAAGTGGACTTATGGTTTAAAATAATAAAAATGTTGCAAATTATTATAAATTATCAGAAACTTTTTGGTTTTCTTATTGGGATAATGCCTAAGTAAAATAAATGATTGACTTTATACTGATGATTGATTTATGAACATGAATACAGCTCAACAATGTAAAAAATAAGCACATGTATTACTTCGTAAACAGACACAAACCAAAACTCTAGTAGATCTGTTTAAATGCAGTATTTGTGCTTTTTTCGTATTGTTTAACTTTATTCATTGGAATAAAATACTTTCAATGTTCTCTTTTATTTATAAATATTAATCTTTCAAATGTGTCTTCAAATGGTAATAGTACTGTTAACATTGGTAGCAATGCTCTTGATGCTTTATAGTTATCTATCTAAAATTGTAGTTTTAATAATTTTTATAGCTTTGGGTCTGAGTGTTTAACATTCATATTGCAAAAATTTCTTTTATATATTTTTTGCTCTTTTTTTTAATATTAAAAATTGGTTGAAAAGTGAAAGCGGAAGCTGCTTAGTTTTCTTGGTTAGCTCACAATTCTTAAAATAATATATTGTATCAAAATTTATAAAGCATGATAGGAAAAGTATTTAAACATTCTGTTTCATTCTATGTATAAAAATTAGGAGCATTTCATCACAATAAGGTAGGACTTTTTAAATACTTTCACTACAAAAACAGAAAATTAATAAGTTAATAAATCTGTATGTTAAAATGCATTATTTGTTGCATTAGTTTACCTGTAATAACATGTGGCTAAAATTTCTCTTTTTTTGGCATTTTAAACTATTTACTTCAATGTTTTAATTAATTTATTTATTTTTCTTTTTTATCTTTTTTCTAAGGGTTCATTAGTGACAAGTATGCTTTTAGGAATGTTAATTCTTAAAAAAAGGTAAGTGTTATCATAAATATTTTTGAACTCCATTACAAAGTTATTTTAAACTATTTGGTTTCAATTTCATATGTGTTTCTTTTTTAAGTTTGTAAAACATGTTTATTTCAATTGAAAATTTTAACCAAATTAAAGCAGCCACGACACTTTTTCCTTGGAAGTACATATTGTGATTTCTCAAACAACTTGTAAACTTGACAAAAAAACACTGTCATTTTTACTTGATTAACTGGTTACTGCTGGTAATCGAATAATCGTTGATCCATGTGCATTAGTACTTACTTTCATACATTCTTTCAGTAAATAGTATAAAGGGAATAAAAGATTTGGTTAAAGTATTTAGTATAAAGGGGGAAAAAGGTTTGGTTAAACAGGAAAAAATCATTATGTCAATAGATTAAAATTTTTACATACTTAGAATTAGTATTTCTAGTACATTTTGGAAGTTTTGATATAATTTCAATATTTTTTCAAAATGAAAATTGTTTGAATATTTAGCATTAGTAGCCTTAGTTATGCTAATTTTTTTAGCATTAGTTATGTAAATTTTTCCAATTAACTTTTAGTGACAAAGCCACACATTGACTAGGTTATGCATCCCTAAATTTTTTTTCCCTTTACTTCACTTCACTTTCATCACTTTCAATTTTGACCTAAAATTATGAAAATTAAAAATAAAAACGATACTTTAAATGATTGTGTTTTTTTTTTTCAGGTACACATTTTCTAAATATGTATCTGTACTTATGGTTTCTGTTGGTATTTTCATAGCTACATGGGCATCACAAAGTATAAATGTAATTTTTCCATTTTTATTCAAATCTTTTCTTCTGAAAGTTATCTTTTAGTTTTAATGTTAAAACATCAGTAAATTAAACAAAACATTTTTTATTTCAGAACAAAATGCAGAATGTTAAAAGGGAGAATATGTTTTCGGAAAATCAGTCTTTAATTGGTACGTCATTTATGTGTTCTTACTTTTATACAAGTAAAAAATACATAGTGCATTTTTTGCTTTTCAAAATTTATTATCTATTATGCAAAATATTTCCTTCATTTATATCCAAATCTTATATTAAAATTGTCTTATGTTATTTGTAATTTAAAAAACGTATATATTTGCTAAAATTTAAAAGAATTTTTTTTCCTCTTATTTAGTTTCATTTTTTAATGCAAATATTATTGATAAAAATTTTATCAATCTTGATTAAAAACTCATAAAAATACTGAAGTTGTATTTTACAATTATTAGTGATTCATTTTCTAATTTTTATAAAATACATTTCTTATATGTCTCATTTTTTAAAACCTTTTTTTTTTTTCTAAAACTGTTTGAACAATTTAGTTTTTTTTTCCTCTTAGACAAAAATTTCTTCTCTTTATTATGTAGCTTTTGTTGTTATAGAATTATTTATCAATGCATTTTTCCCTAGGTATTTCATTGCTGACACTTGCACTTCTTATATCAGCTGGTTTAGGTATTTACCAAGAACGTATTTTTAAAAAATATGGAAAACATCCAAAAGAAGCTCTGTTCTACTCAGTAAGTATTACTATTTTTTGTTATTGAATTTTTTATATTATCATATTACTAAAATCGTTCTATAAAAGAGCGCGAAATTTCCACTCATCAGATCGCCATTGGCTATCAAATATTTAAGACTGGCATTGCTTCTTAATCATGTAAATTATTGAGTTTTAAATTTAACTTACACTTATCTAACATAGTTAAACTACTCAGATTATCTTGCCTTAATCCAGCAGAACCTGGAAGTGTTTTGAATCAAGAGACTGTAAAATGCTGGGTTAAAAATGTTGATGTATGCTGAAAAGTGCTGATGACCAAAAAATGCATTTTTCACTCATGAAATTTTGTAGAAGCATTGAAACCTTGTGACAACCTTATTTTGGTTTATTATTATTATTGCTAAAACATAAATTACAATGAAGTACTTTCTTTTATAATTTTGGTTATGGTTGGTTTTAATGCCCCTAGCCACACGGGCAAGCCTGCTGGGTGAAACCGAGCAAATTTAAGGCAGAGTATGCGATTTTTGTTCTTCAGTGGCGCCACCTACGGCCAAGAATTTGACTTCTGCTACAACATACGTCAAACCTGTTTATAAAGCAGATCCATTCATTCATCCACAGATCGTAATTTTGACCTGAATCAGAGAACGATCGGTCTCCAATCCAGTACCCCCAGAGGTTTTGATTTGTCATGGAGAACTTAGTGACGCGACAGAATTTTAGCGTGCATCAGTCACCAACTACACAGGGAGTCTTTGACCAGCGGGGTTTGAACCCACGAACAAGGGCCCAGCGCCCTACCCACCAGGCTATCCCGGCCTATTTATCAAACATTTTAAAAAATTGTTCATATTTTTCATTATTGTAAAATAATCACGAGTAAAAATTTTTGTTTGCTTAGTATCCTCAGAATTGAAATGTAGTCTAAATGTAACTCCACTTCATTGAGGAAATTTTCTGTTATGATTTATGTTACAAAACGTTTCAATTGCAATGTTAGTATTATAGATATCTCACATAAATGTTTCCTTATTATAAACAATTTTACTGCATAGTGTATAGTGGTTGAACATTACATATCGTAATTATATGCAATGCTTAAACGTTTGGTAACCTGCAAGTATAGATTAATATAAATTATTACAATTTTCTCTAGCTAGATTCTTATACAATTTGTCTAAAACTAATTTCATTAAAATATTTGATTTCAAAATATAATTCTATCTCAGATTTTTTTTTTTTTTTAATTTTTCAAAAAGTATCTATTTTTGTTACCTGCAATATTTATTAGAAAATAATTATTTTCCATTTCATACTTGTGTGTTTTTAGTAATAATATATTAAAAATTCAAAAATCTTTTAAAATTAGAAATGACTTTTATTTTAATAATTAATTATATTTTTTTCAGCATGCTTTACCTCTTCCTGGGTTTTTATTATTTAAAGATATTTATTCTTTGCTGCCATCACTTTCAAAATCAGGTGAGCTATGATATACTTATGGAATCATTTTTGAACTTAATCTTAAGAAATGTGTTTTATTTCTCTTCTTATTTTAAAAGATTTTCATATTTTAGTATTAAAAATTGATTTTGTAGATAATCATTAAAGTATTATTTTTTTAGTAATCTCAATACCATCTCTTACTACTGTATGATGATTGTTGTCATTCACATTAATATTTATTTTAAACTTTCTTTTAAATGTAAATGAAATTTAGAAATTATAGATTACAAATAGTATATTCATTTTAAATTCTATATTGAAGTTAATATATATATATATATATTACTTTCTGGGTCATTTTGAACATTTCTTCGAAAAATATTGTCACTAAATATTACATTATTAAATATTTACTGTCTGCCTTCAAGCCTACGATCATCAGATCCCAACATCAGATTCCCCTTAGTCACATGCTCTATCTCTTTCCGCGATTTTGTTGGAGAGAGAAGGGAGTCTCGTAACTGCTTAGATGAGTCCTCTTTTCTGGTAGATACGTGTTTTGTATTTATAAAGTCAATAGCAGTTAAAAACTTCAAGTGCGTTAAAGTATGAGGAACAATAAAATATTAGACCATTTTTTGACAAGATTTTGCTAGATTAAAAATTATTTTAGAATTTCAATTTTTTAACATATATAAACTGTACCAAATTGTTTACTTTTTTACAAAATTAAAAATCAGTTTTTTCCTCTTAAACTTCAAAATTTTAAAATTGTCAAAAAAATTACCACTTCCAAATTAATTAATATTATGTAAAATTTGTTAAAACTTATTAGAATAAAAATTTCATTTAATAATGTTTTATGTATAAATAGAAACTATAATTAATTCAAAAGCTTTTTTATTTTTTGAAGTTTGTTCATTTTTATCAATTATTCTTGTGGTATATAATTATAATGTATTTATCACAGTTTAGAATTTATCTTTGGTTGTTTTTTAGTTATAAAAAAGAGCCTTCAAATTTTATTCTGGTATAGAAAACAATACATCTTACAAAAACATCTACAAAATCATGAATATCTTTCCAGGTATTAAGCAGTTCATTTATCAGAAAGAATTTCAGACATGTCAAAAAATAAAATTTCAAAAAATACAATTCCCTCTTTTTAACTTTGCATCTACTATGATGAGGTTAAACATCTTTTAATGCTTTTGACAGTATTCTTGATTGTTTTCATGTATCATTACAATTAAAAGAAATCTGATGATTTTATTAAAAAAATTATTAAGTGCTAAAAATCTTTGTCCTATTTATCAAATCCTTTTGTATTAATCTTTCTTAAGAAAGGAAAAAAACATTGCCAAAAATTCGTCCTTTATATTTTAGCAATAAAATTAAAATGTTATATATTAATAATAAATACTTCTATAGAATCATTACTTTATGGATTAGATATGATCTTATTCATTTATATTTGCTTGCAAGATAGTTTTATAAACATAAATTTGGATTTTAGAATGAATAAAACAAAATAATTGGGATTCATGCGCATGTGATGTTTTAAGGAAAAGCAGAGCAAAAAGTTAATTTATATTGTAAATAAAACAATTGAAATTTAAAAAATTTTTTTTATTATGAAATGTATTAGGTTTTCCTTTTACAAATTTTTCCGCACAAAACGGTAAGTAAAAAAATTGCCATCCCTCTCTTCTGTTGCATAGAACTATTCTGAGGACAAAAACTGTTCTAAAGTGTGCTCTCTACTATATTCCACCTTTATGGCTTCTCTTTGAAAAACAACTCCATCAATGCTTATTCATGCTTAATACTTCTGATTTATTCTCAAATAAAATGATTTAATAATCTGAGTCTTAATGTTGACATAATTTTAATGTTTTTTCTACAAATTAATAATAGATCGATTGATAATGTATTTGTAAAAGATGTTTGGGTACATAAATGTTGCATTTGAGCTTAGATGATGTAGACTGATAAACATAACAAGCAACTGATTTGCTTTGTTATAACTAAATGAAAGATCAATATTTTACTTTCTAGACTGTTTTATAAAAATTATTAATTTTATTATTTACAAATTTTGGTGAATTTTTGATATCTTAAGTATGTACATTTTAAATTTTGCTTTTTCAGAAGTTATTTATATTATACCTCCGATTGGCCTTCCCAAACTTTGGTTGTGTCTACTTGGTAATGTTATTACTCAGTATCCTTTGAATTTTCTCAGTTAGTTTTCCAACTTTTATTTGTCTTAGATAGACCAGGTTGTATCAGACACAGCACTATATTTATTTAGGCTCATACATTTTATAGTTTTTTATATTATTGTTATTAATTTTTTTAATATTTAAAACTGTGATTATGCAGCATATAAAAAAGCTAATTTTAATTTGTTTCACTTTTTCTAGAGTGGTAACTAAAAAATCTTATTAGCAAATGAGACCACATAATTCTTTATGCAAAAACAAATCAATGAGTGGAGCAAGTATGAAATAATTAATTTCATCATTTTGATAGCATCTTTCTATAGACTGACCCATATAAAATACATGAATGTGCGAACAAAGTACATGAAAATTTTTTCACCATTGCTGAAAATTTTTTACTATAACTAAAAAAGAATAATAATCTACCTCCAAAAAGAAAGTTTATTTTTTTCGAATTCCCGAGGTAAAAAAGATTCGTTTTTTCCTACAAATGTAAACACGATTTAAAGTTACACTTCGCAATTTATATTTACACAATTTAAGATCGTATTTTGTATTTTCATAATTTTATATCAAATATTGCGTTTTGTATTCGCAATTTAAAAGCCACTATTATGATTCGTGTTCAAGGGACTTAAAAATTATACTCTAGAATTCATATAGTGAAATTAAAATGAAATATAGAGATTCTTATTAACATGATTTTAAAATTAAACATTGAGATTCGTATTTACGTGATTTAGAAATTAAATATCGAGATTCATATTCACGTGATTTAAAAATCATACATTGAGGCTATATCATCAAGATCATGTTGACACAATTTAAGTAAATAAATAAAATCTCGCATCAATATTTTTAATAAAACGTAGATAATATTCTGTGGATAAATATTTTCTACATACACTTTTTTCTTGCTTAAATTTCAGGTATTTTTTCAATTATTTAAAAAGTGTTTTTGCATGTAGCATTTTTTATATTTCTATTTTTAGCTTTTTACCAAACTCATTTCTGTTTATCGAATCGATATAGAGCTCTACAAAAATTAAATATATTTTAAAAAACTCGTGGTCTTCAATCGAATTCCCAAAATGAGGTGGCGACGGGAAGGGTTAAAACTATTTAGAAGAGTTAATTGATGCATGCAGAAAGCTATTTAATTATGATTTAGTGTTCACAGAAAGTTTTTCATTTTATCTAAGGCTGTCTATAGGCATATATTCTTAATCAGATTCTAAAAACAGTTAATTTAGATGAATTATTCATTTAGAAGAATTATTTATATTATTATTAGAATCACATAGTTGTTTGTTGCTTGTAAAATGTCATGAAACTTTTTAACAATTTGGATGTCTGAAAAAATGTGCATTCTAAGTAATTATTTTAGAAAGATTTTGCTAAAAAAAAATCTTATCAAGTCACCATTTATTTGATGTAATTTGAACCAATGATTATTTTTGGAATCAAACGTTCTTTGATTGTAGAATGAGCAATTTTAACCCAAAGCTTATTTTGTAAACCAACTTGCGATTTTGTAATGTAATACACTTTAAAAATTAGAAATGTAGCAATAACTAATTTTCTCACAGCTGTGAATTGCTAAATTTTTTAAAAATTGTTTTAGATTATGGGTTTGAGGAAATTTTATTTATTAGAACACAAATATTTTTTTTTTTTAAATGCCATAAGCCAGTCACAAAAGATTATTATTCACTTTCATTGTATTCCAATGAGAATAATAATTTCACTCCCTATTTCAGCAGGAAAATTTTATACTTTATCAAAGTCCTTAAGATATTTTGAAAGGTTGTAATCATCAAACCTTCTAAAAATTGTAATGCTAAATCATCATCATCAGAGCTAAATATTTGGTTACTTCTTAAAGTTGAAATTTAAAATTTTTCATTTTTGTTGAATAATAGGTGTCTTTTCAAATAATGAGGATCTCAATGATCTGAGCTATTTAGTAAACCATTTTGCAGTTACACATCACATATTTTTGAAAAATGAATAGAATAATGATATAAAAATATCCACTTATTTTTTCACTATATTTTTTTTAATTAAAAAAAAGTACATAAAATAATTATTTTATTTTCAAATTTCGACATTTACTTTTATCTGATTTGATGTTTCTTTAACATGCAATAGATACATCTGTGTACGAACAGTATTTACGATTGCTGCGAGATTTTCATCGCTCGATGTTACTATGATCATAACGTGTCGAAAATTCATATCTTTACTTTTTTCCATATTTTATTTTCAAAATCCATTTACTGCTCTGCATTGGTTTGGTACATCTCTAGTATTTGCTGGATCTCTACTGTTTGCCGATGTTATTAATCTGAGAAGAAAAGAAAAAATTAATTGAGAATTTAATTTAAGAGATGATGGTTGTTGAGACATGTGCATTTTGTTGTAGTTTTTTTTTTTTGGAAATTTATACTTTATTTATTTTATACATTTATACTCTTTCAAATAAATTATTTTTAATACAAAGTAATTTCATTTATTTCTTTTAAAATTTAGATTTGTGGCTTAATGGTAAGGAGAACCTTTATCAAAGTTAAAAGGTTATTTTATAAGTCAAACTTGGACAACAATACTTTTTGTAATACCTTAACAAAATTAAATATCTATTCATATTTTTGACTTCAGCTGTTCTTTCATTAAAACCTAACTATAGCTGGGTAAAATTTATTTTACCTCAACAAATGTATTTTTTTAGGTAATATTTTTTTAAAAATAAATTTATATTACCTAAAAAATAATTTATTTTACCTAAACAGAAAAAGTACACTTTTAAATACCTTTTAAGAATAAATTGTATTAAATTACATTTTTTCTTACACTATTATGCATCTATCATTATAATGATTAGTAAATATATTTTATAAATTAATTTTTTAGACTAAACAACATAGCATATATCTCTGTGTTTAAGTCAAATGTTCAAACATAGAAAATCAGAGGGTCGACTTATACAGCGGTAATTAGAATCAGATATTCGTTGATCCTGAAATATCGATGCATTTAATTACATCTTCTTTACACATGAAGGTTTTTTTAGAAACAATTTTGATGAAAAATTCAAATTGCGTTGAGAGAGAAAATTTAAGAAAAATAAAAGAATTTATTCAAGAATATTTAAAAAATATAACACAATGAAAACTTTTAAAACATACCATAAAGCTACAAGTTTAAATAGTTGAATTCCAAAAGAATTGTCTTTACCCCCATTTGAAAATTCTACACTTTTTAAAAATTTTATAGTAACATTATTTGAGGGTAAATATTATATTGAAAGAGTAAAATGAGATACATTTTTAACTTTAGAAAATTGCATAGACTTCATCATTTCTTTTATGTTTTCAATGTTAAACATTGTCGTATTTAATTTTTCCAGTGGTAGACTTAAAACACCCGACATACCAAATATATCAATTCAATTTATATACTGGTATATATTAGTAAATTTTTCCTAAAATTTTTTTTACATTCTAGTGTACTTAGAATTAATTTTAGTTGAAATTTTTAAAGTCAACAACTAATCATTATTAAAAACATTTCAATGTTGTTTGCATAAATCAAAAAATGGGAATGTAAAGTTTCCTGTTATTTTAGCATAGCTTTATAGACAACAGATAAAAATACGACAGGGTCAGTTCCCCCAAGATTCTTCTGCATGTGATGATTAGAATGTAGAAAACTAGTATCTGCAATGGGTCACTTCATTGAGAAGGCTAATGCATTATCCCTAAGCGCCTAAATGAAAAAAAAAAAAAAAAATTATATGTCAGCAGACGAAAAAAATTAGAAGGTTAAATTTATATAAATTTTAACATCCCTTTATAGAAAACAGCCTTTTCTTAAAATCTTTCATGAAAAATTTATGTTATGCTTCTAATTGAAATATTGGGTGGAAAAACTGTGTGCAGTATGTCTGTAATTAAACTGTTAATGTTTTTCTCTAAAATAGTTTTATTGATTTACTAACTTTCTTTATCTTCACTTTGACATTAGCAATACATATAAGGTTTTACAAAAGGTGGTAAAATTTATGTTAACTATTTAATTTTAAAAATTTATTAAATGTATTTTTAAACAAAATATGCAACATTTTTATATCACAACATAATCTATAAATATTGGTGATACTAATCAGCGAGACAATAGAGAAACATTTAATTTATGGTATCACACCTGTTTCAATGTCTAAAGTCTTCCTTTGTGGAATATAAATATTTTTTAAAAATTTTTATCTGTACATTTAGTATCAAACACTCTTCATATGTGTATAGTCCTTGACAAATGAATGCAGAAACCATTATTTTTAATAATTTTTAAAAAAATATTACTTAAATATAAAATTAATTGTAAGGAGAAAATTGGAACAATGTTTGCTTGAAGTAGTTTTAATAGGTAAGATCTGAAGGGAAAAAAAATTTAAATATTTTTCCAATTAAGTTTGCAATTTCTTTCAAAAGATTACAATGTTGAATATATTTACAATATAAAAAAACAACTAAAAATAATTTTCACAATGCTTAAAAGTATTTTTAATGAGTTCTTTTAGAGTATCAAATAATCATTGATTTCTAATAGTACAAAATTATATAACAATTTTTAATCTAAGATGGATGACGTTGTTGTGGGGGTTGATACAATTTTACTGATGGCCTGAAGTCGTGTCGTTGTTGTCTTTGGTCGTCATGTCGTTGTTGTCTTTGGCCATCATGACGTCTTTGACCTTGACCAGATCTGTGCCGATTATCTTGATAATCAGCAGAGGATCGAAAATCTTGATCTCTTTCTCGGCCATTCCAGTGACTTGGTTGAAAGGAAATAGGCCCAACATTCTGAAATAAATAGACTAAATTTTTAAAAGAGGGTCAGCTGAAGTTTATTACTTATTTCATTTTTATACACTTTGTACATAAGTTAATTAATTGGTACTCTCTTATAACTTTCGTAGAATTTCAGATTTTTCACTTTTTGCCAATCTCATTCCTCAAGTTTAGAAAATAGGGTGCCCTTTTAATTAATGGAATATTTTATTGGCTATTTATGATTAAGTGACACCATTTGGTTGTTAATTATACAAAAATTTTAAGTCAGTTCTATAAGAAAGTCAGTCAAATGAAATGTTAAAACCAGCATATGAAAAAAAAATTCGATATGTTTAAATGCTAAAAAGCACAATGGAAGAAGCTTGCAAGTAAATTTTTTCTAATAGAATTTTAAATATTGAGAAAAGATATTTCTATTCAAGCAAAAGTCAACAACTTGAAAATTCGAGCAATTCAGAACGGACATGACTGGCTCTTTGTTTTAGAACTCACCCACTGCATTAAATTTGAAGGGAAAATAATAAATATATAAGTTAGAGAAAAAAAAATATGCACATTATCATTTGAAAGATGCAAAGAATTAACGGTGAAACCAGACTAATCACTACATTGTCACATTATATGTAGAAGGGAAAAAAATATTTCTTAATGTTCTGCAGTATAAACATGATAATTTTGGAAAATTGATGACTTTTTTTTAAAATATAGATTTTTTTAAAATCCTTTTTGAATTAACAAAATACTGTAATTCTAAGTTTGTTAATTATTAAATTTGTAAAACAAATAATCTTAGTAATTTTATTGTTATTTATATTCAGCAGGTCAGAAGTACCTACTGTTTTCGTTATGTAACTTATTTAAATAAAAGAAAATTTTTAATAATATTAGAAATTATTAAACATTAATTTAATACCTTTAGAATAAAAAATATACTAAACATTAAGTAACTCTTAAGATTAAATTATATATTAGATTATTTTTGAAAAAATTAACAGAGATTTTAGGATGTAAAAACATGTTTTTCAGTTAATTAATCACTTTGAAACATTATTGCTAAAAAACTGCAGACTTAAATAAAACTTCATTTCGTAATTAGACAGTTGCACCATAGGAAGAGATGCCAAGGAAATTTTATTGTAATGTTTACAAATATACATGCATAAAAATTGTGTCCTGGCGATAGATCAGCTACAGATGTGTTAATAATATCTAATAATGTAATTCATTCCTTATAATAGGGTTAGTATGGGAATAAAACCACATATTAAACTAGAAAATGAACTTAAAAAGAAAAACACAAAGATGCAAAAATATTATTAAAATTCCCACATATTTATTTAAATATTTTTTTTCTATTTCATATGCATCCATTTGACAAAAAAATTTCTGTTCATTAAATAAGATAAAATAAGAATCATGTAGCGTTTTTAAAAAGTGCTTATTTTTGGTTTACGTTTTTTAAAAGCCCTTAAAGGTGCTTTTTTAATTCGGTGTTTGTAAAAAGTGCTTAATTTTCTATCTTTTAAAAAGAGATTTTTTCTTTGCTGTATCGATTGTTGTTCTAAATTACAAAAAATGCATTATTTTCAGAATTTTCTCTGCAATATTTATCAGAAACTAGTTATATCATCATGATTATGTCAAGTTTTTGAAAATGTTATTGAATTTTATTGATTTTATGTTTATAAATTAATTACTTTAAATGATAAAAAAATAATTTTTATTACTGCACAGATCCTAATTATGATTTTTTTTTTTGGAAGGTGATTAAAAATATTTTTCGAGTGCTTGAAAAGTACTTAAAAGGTGCTTATTTTTTGATTGAAAAACTGGCTACGCACCCCGAGAGAGTTCCTCTTGAATGTTAACAAAAATTATTGTTCTTTTCACTCTTGTTTTCGAAATTGAGTAAATAAATAAATGACTTACCCACATATTGGACTGAACTTGCATTTCCTGAACATCATCCACTACTACTTCTTCATAGTTTCCATAGTCAGTAAAGAAAACAACACACGTTTTGCCCTCGGGTCCAACACCAGTTACTTTAGCAGGATAAAACTTAAAAGAAAAATTCACATGTATAAAATAAAATTAAAAGAAAGTTAAAACTAAGTTTATTAAAAGAGTGTAGAAACAAAACATTATCATAAAAATATTAATACAGATAAGGTTTAAAAAGTGACATAATAGTGATACCAAAAGCTAGTACAGGGATAATCTAATTGATAATAGATGGTTACACTTATCAAAAATATTAAATTTTTTAAATAATTATTTAAATTATTCAGAGAAGCAATTAAGAGCCTTTTTAGAGACAAAATTTACATGCAGACAAGATGTTTGGATGTCTTTTGGAATTATGTGATGGAAATATTTTAAAGTATGTAAAGAATGAAACTGGAAACAACACTAAGGAACAGTTAGCTGTTAAAATGTCAACTTAAAAAATATATTGGCTCATTACTATGCTGCTAAAGACCCTCATTTAAAAAATTATTTTTTGAAGAATAAAAAAATAAATTCTGCAATGATTTTTTTTTTCCTTCCTACTTTCTCTTACAAGGTGGCCACAGAACAGGAAAAAGTCAGGAACTTTTAGAAATTTCGAAATGAGCTAAAATACCAAAAACGTTAGGGAAAATGAATAAGTTTAAAGTCTTCAGCAATTACACTAGCATGTTATAGTGCATCAAATATGTCAAAAAGCATTGGGGGGAAGGAAGTTATGACGTGTCCTTTAGGAACAATTGATTTGAGCGTCAATCATTGATCTTAGATTCTGATCATGAAGAGCCTTAAATTGAATTTTTTCAGTGAAATACATTAACTATAATTGCTACACTAGTATTATTATTACAATTACTCTAAATAAGCCAATTTTTACAAATATTTATGTTTATGGATCAAAATTGTCATAAAAAACATTGGACAATGAGAGAAAAGTTTTCAAAAAAATTATAATTTGCCAAGCTATAAATAGATATATGTTGTAGGCTAATTGAAAAAGCTGTCCATAGAATTTTGCAATAAGCCAGACAATTTTGAAAAGTCGCAAGTATTTTCTAATCTGCCTGATATTTAAGTTTGTTACAATCAGCTTATATGTAGTTAAGCTAATAAGGAAATGTGTATAGAATTATTCAGACTTAATATGCTTACGCTTATTGCAATTAACTTTTAATACGGCTAATTGCAATAAACTTTAAATAAGGCTGCTAACAATAAGTCTTCACTCCTCAAGGATTATTGCAAACAGCTTGAAATAAAATAGTCTGCTTTCGCAATGAATACTATATATTTACCAATTAATATAAAGGCACGTGAGATCACTGCAATAGGCCTAAAAACTGTCAGGTTCCTTAGAAAATACTGGAAATTTTATAGTGGTACACAGAGAAATGACAGCAGCATTTTGCAAGGAGCCAGATTATTCAATAAGCCATCATAGATGTAAACATTTGAAGAGTTTAGTAAAAAATAATGTTTTTCCACCAAAAACACTTTATTTAATGACTCAGCAGACTAATTTGATGTTTTATAACAATAACTGACTTTTTTTAAAAATAAAAAAAAAGAATTGTAAAATTGAGTGTATTAAAAATGTCACATACGATTCATTTTCCACTTAGCTCTTCATTCATTACGCTATTATGTATTATCATTATTTAGGCAACTCATTAAAAGAAATGAATACCTACCTTATGATCTTCCCAATACTTAGCCAGAACTTCTGCACCAGGTTTAATAAAAGGTTTATTAGGTATTGTAACAATTCCTTCATTGGAATGGTCATAACCATGCAATTTAATACTAGAAATTCTTTGTGATAGATCTTCCACATTGCTGTGATCATTTCCATAAGGTCTATCTGAAGAAGTCCTTGAATTTTCATAGAAGTTTGAACCTTTTGAAAATTTCTTTGAAGAATTGGCACTGTCATTTCCTCGATAGGTATTGCTGTTAAATGTTCTTTGTTGTTGGTGGGTATTCTGATTTCTAGGATTTTGAAAATCGTTTTGAAACTTATTTCTCTGGTCTTTAGAATAAAACTGTCCTTGGGTAGAGTTTTCTGATGGAACTTGAGTTCGAGGTGCATCCTGGTGTGCCCAATTTTTACCATTTCTGTTGTTGTGGTTATTGCCGCCATTATTATTTCTGGGATATTTATAATCATTTTGGTTTCTGGGTGGTTGCCGACTGTCGTATTCGTTAAAATTACGATAGGGTTTGGCATGATTGGCGGTATCACTAGAGTTACCAGATAAATTGTGAGGGAAATTAGATTCAGGTTTGGCGTTGCTTTGTTTCTGTAAGATAAAAATACTGAATTAATTATGGAAAAAAATTCAAGTAATTTAGTAACAATATTTTAATGTGAATAAAATTAGCATGATAAAGCATGCGATCTGTTTGTTTTTAATGATACATAATGATTTATATTCACAAAATTTATAAGTCATGCATTGCAATTTATGAATAATACACTAACAGCTACATTATGAATAAATAGGGAATCACAATTAAGGTTTAAATATATTTCAATAAAACTAAAAACAAACTCTAAAGAAACTTCTGTTGTCAGAGTCTACAACAAAGTTACAAAACAAAGTTCAGGTCTCAAAGCAATAAATTAGATAATAAGATGAAAGCAATAAAATTATTACAAAAACAATATAATTTGGAAACTAAATATATGTACGATCATAGGAAAGATTTTGAAAGAGCTTTGCCTTTTTTAATACAATAACTCTATTTTTTTTTTTAAAATGTTAATTAAAAAAAAAAGGAAGGGAAACTAGAGAACAACTTATACTGCTGTTTAATATTGTTCAATGAGTTTGAGAATAATAAGATTTGATCCATTATCTTAAGAACAACTGGACAGATGTTAATGGAATTCGGTATGATCATAGTTTGATAATAAAAATAAAATAATTCAGCAGCTTTCAAATGGAAAGAACAGCATGTTCTTGGTTCTCTTCGTGTGAAATCACGAATCAGAGACCTACTACCTAGAAGCAATAGCCATTACTATGGCAACAGAGCTTTTACGGCATAAGAAAGCATCATGTTGAACAGTTTTATACTCTTCTGGGATTTCGAAAGTGACACTGTGACAATTGAGAGGTATAGGATCAGGGTTTACTATATTCACTTTTCTTTAATATATAGTTGCCCTTGATATAATTTTAATGTAATAAAAATGCGCATCTACATAGAGCTCATCTGTTCAACAATGTTCTGAAAAGTGAAAACATTTGTGGGATGAATTGAACAGCTTTTAGATGTAAAGCTTTTATATCTGTAAGAAGATAGCATACCCTGAATAAAGGGGATTTTTTTTTTTTCATTCTTAATTACTGTTTTGTACTTAGTGTCTCCGATGAATGTTACGTATGGTCGGTCATGCCTATATTATGTAACTCTTGAATGATAATTTTACTTGTAATAATATCAACCATTGTTTATAATGAATTTCATTAAAATCTGAGCAGTATCTTTAAAAATAATCAACAAATCTGAAACGTTTTTCAATTTTGAAGGTTGGTATTTTTTACAATCACTAAGCACATAAAATAAAGCTTTTATGCTGCTAAAGCCAACATATATTTTAAAAAATTAACATATATTTAGATGATTGTACCTTTTACAAAAATTATCATAGTGGAAGTCTGTAGTTTAACAAAAATCATATACAATTCATGGAGAAAAAATGAATAAAAAAGTATTTTATGCTTCAGTCTTTTTTTTTTAAAAAACAAAACCACCATTGAAAAAACTACAAATACAAATAAAATAGAACTTTGACAATAGACAATGCCTATAAATTTGGATAATATGGATAAACCATATTATCCAAGACACAAATAAATATCTTGTACAGATAGGTCAAAAAAAACTTTTTCTAATTTTTGATTACAATTTTAAAGAAAGATATAAGTAAATGTTCTTGGAAATCTACGATACAATGAGATTAAGTAAGAAAATTTTGATAAAATGTTAACTAATAAGCTTTTTTTAATCACATGCAAACGTTTAATTAAGAATTAAATTTGCGCAGCATAAAAGAGTTAAAGATAAGGTAACTTTATGATTTTATATCATTCATTTCTTAAAATTTTTTGTTATTAAAAAATTTCTCACAGGCTGAATCGCTTTTATTTATTATATAAAGCAAGAAAAAAAATATTGTGAGTTTTAGTAGATTTCCACAATTCTGTTTATAAGACATTAATATACACACAAATCTTATCAAATAAAAAAATTATCTTTAAGAAGCTGTAAAGAGCTGTCTCAAATGATAGTAAACATACTCTAAATTTGAGTTAAAATGAAATTAATTTAGTTATATTGCTTTTAGGAAAAATACAAGAATATTAATTTATTTGATCGTGGCTTTAAATTTAATTTAAGATAATGATGGTTATTTTTCTGAAATGTTTTATTTTTTACTCAAGGAAGGAAGAAAAAAATAGATTTTATTAAACCACGCCAGACATCCTAGAAGAATTTATAACAAGAACTTACATCTTTTCCGCCTCCAAATACTTTAGGTTTTCCTTCTTTTACTCTGGCAACCTCTGCAATGTTTGCTAACCTCTGTTGTTTGAAAGCTTCATCCTCCTCTTTTGTCTCTTTACTTTCAGTCTCTAGAGCACGGAAATTTTCTGAAAATAATAAAATCGTCATCTATAAATGATGAAAAATCAATAATTAAGTTAGCACTATATTTTTCAGCACAGTTCTTTTCTGAATTTTTTTTACTAATTCAATAAATCAATATTTTTGTAACTTTGGGTTATAAAATTTTTTATAAGTCATATGTATGAGTGTATTGTATGGTTACAGTAAAAAATATGTACATCATTAGCAAATTTCTGAAGCTATCCTTTTAAAAAAATTAATTATAGAGGAACTCATTTGACCAGGAAGATCAAAACATAGTCTAAATACAGAGAAACTTATTTTATCAGGAACATAAGAATATAGTCTAACTATAGGGAAACTTATTTCATCAGAACTTTAACTATCGAGAATCTTACTTCAGGAACATCAGAACATAGTCTAATTATAATGAAACATATTACATTAAGATTATCAGCACATAGCCTAATTATAAAGAAATCTATTTCATCAGGAACATCAGAACACAGTTTAATAATAGAGAAAGGTGAGGAGCGTCAAAGCATAGTCTATTTAGGGTCACTTGTGTAACAAATTTATAGATCTTTTCCTTCTTATGACTATTGTTAAATGATCATGAACTACTCTGATATGCATTTAGAAGTTTCCTAAAAATATGCATCATTAATTCAATCTGGTATATTTAAAATATCTTAATTCATGTGAAAAATAAAACAACGAAAAATCATAAGATGGTAAAACAAACATGGTATAAAATGCAATCACCAATATTAACATATATTCTTAGAATTTTTGTCAAAAATGAATATTTGTTACATGTAACAATTTAATACTCAAGTGAGGTAAAAAAGAAAACTTTTTCAAAACCTCTTTGATTGCCAGAGGGAATTTTGAGAAGAGAAATTAGATATACCTTCAAGTTTTATGTGGAAAAACAGATTTTTGTGTTTTTGATCTCATCTTTCTAAATGATAGGTCATTAGATTTTGATAACATTTAAAAAATTTTTTTAGCTTTTATATTAATTTCCATTTTAAAAGTAAATACTTTTCTAACTTCACTTTCGATAAGGATTCTAAATATATATATATTAAAGATTTATAAGCTATCTTGTATATTGCATGACATAACATGCTTTCTCATCATTTAAACCCCTAAAAAAAGACTTCTTTAACAACTAAATTATTAAGACAAATTATCCCATGGAATTCTCCATTCACCATGGAACTCCCTTATTCCTCAAGGAATAATATGATAATATAGGAGAGAATCTAGTTTGTAATGGTGGAAAGTAATGCAAAAATATTTTAATTGCAAAAACAAATATATCAAATGCTTAGAGGTTTAATAATAACTTAAAATAAAGGCCATAATTTTTTTAAATGAATTTATTAAATACACATACTTCCTTTCATTGGTTGTTTAGTAGCAGTTATTGGTTTCCCAAATGGAATCCATGGAGGAGGACCATTACCATCTAAATTTCCTTTAGTGCGCACATGTGATGCCAATTGCTAAAAGTAAATAGTTTATAATATAAAATCTAAGTCACAAAAAAAAAATTAAATATAAATCACAGATAATGAAATGAACTAGGATTTAAGAAACATACAGAATAAAGATGCATACAAATTATTCTTCACATAAAATTCTTACTTTAGTTACATAATTAAATTACAGTTGCTCTCCATAAAATATTGTCGAAATATCAATCAATCAAATATTGTTAAAAGTACAGGCATTATAATCAAAGAAGCATATTACCTGCTACAAAAATTTTACTTTATACAGAATAATAGTTTAATTCAAAAACATACTTACTCGACATAGTTCCCATTTTTCAACCATAGGTGCAACACGACCATCTAGTAAATTGAACTGGTTTTCACTCAATAGCAAAAAATTGTTTTGCATCGCAATTTTGCCCGGCTTTAAAAAAATTTTGGTGCCAGGTGGAGTATCCATGCTATTAAATAAATTGAGAGAAACCTCATAAATTAAAAGAAAAATACAGCTCTACTGCTATTAAAAACAAAAGAATTTAAGCCAAAAAAACATTAAGCAACATGCAAAATAAAATACTAAAACTCAGATTTATACTTATATTGCTTCTTTTGGTTAAGTAAATTCGAATAAGATTAGTGCTTTGGCTCAACAGCTGGACATTAGCCCAATAGCGGGATATAAGAATATTTGATCCCTAGTGGACAAATATTTTATTGCGGCTATTGTCATATTTACCAAGAATTTTCAGATAAAATTGGATTCAACTGCAATAACCAAAGCACGCAAGTCCCATAGTCCATTTCTCGCACTTACAATAAATTAAAAACATTCAAGTTCTTTTAGCTTCTAAAATACAAGCTTTTTAGAAGTTGGTTACAAATTTCACCTGTTCTGCAATGTATTTTATTAGTTTTCTAAATGTTGTAAAGTCTTTTAAATTTTGCCACAAAGATTAGCAGCCAAAATCATTTATTCAAAAAGCTATAGATGCACATCACAGACATATAAAAATATTAGCAAAGACACAACATTTAAAGAAAACCGCCATCCATCTTTTTTTGTTTTCTCAACTCCTCTTCTCATAAGGAAAAAAGAAACCTAAAAGAAGATCTTCTGCACCATCTAGTGGCCAGTTTCTTACAATGTCATAACTTGTTAATGACTAAAACTGGGCCATTTGCTTTCGGTACAGATTTTCATCTGATAACCAACTAATGGAAAAGTAGAAACCTTTTAACTAGCACTAAGCAAACTTGCTTGATAAACAGTTATTCTTTGAGTAACGTAGAAAAATGCAGACTTTTATTTTTTTTTTGCATAAAAGTAAATCAGTTGCATCTGAAACTGAGTTTTGGGTGGATAAAGCCAAGTAAAGCATTCCTGAAATAGCCTGTTATAGACTAGGAGGTTAAGGCTCCACAATTTCATGACCTACAGTATGATTGTGGCAATGTGTTCAACGTTGTGCAAAGGCTGCCATTAGTTTCCAGATACGCTGCCACTGGGGATAGGACTCCAGTCCTCTACAATGTAAGTTCAGTGCCTTGTGTAGTTCATTACCATGCAGTATAATTCATTACCATGTAGTTGTGTGTAAGTACATTACCATTGAGCCAATGTAATTCTTTGGATGGTTGGTTATGGGATATATTAACATATACTTACGTAATAGACTTCCATGGTCCCCATTGCAGGCAATTCACATATACATTTCCATCTGTTAATAATAGTCTCAAAATGGGTGGAGCTCCAGAACCATACTCGTATTTAGGAGCAGAGGCATTTTTAATTTTTTGTATTTGAACTACACCAGAGCCTGATATCTAGAAAGAAAGAAATAACTTGCATCATTAATTATTCAGACGAAAAGTGGAAAGTTGATAAAAGTACCAATGAAAAGTTTCATAAAATCATTTTCTAAATAGACACATAAAAATTACACATTACTAACATACATATAAAACTTTTTATACCATTTGTTTAAACAAGTGAGTAATATAAATGAAAATGAAGTAGTACACTGAAAAGCAAAAGCTAAAATAAAAAGTGAAACAATATAGTAATTAAAAAACATATATGCTTACAGAATCAAGTTTTCCACGATTCGATTCATCAGGAAAAAACTTTCCTCCTATTTCCCGCAGATCAATCTAAAATTATAAAAAAGACATAAATGTAACAAGTACTCAGTAGTAAATACATTAATAAATATAATTCTTATTGTTCAAAATATTTTAAGAGAGCAATAAAATGCCTTCAAGAGATCATATCCATGAAGAGCAAATATTCATAAGTAATCTTTGCTCAGAAAATTTAAATTATTCTCACATCTACAAAAACAATTTCAATTTCACTAAACACTAGTCAAAAATGATAGCTGGTTTAGTAGTGTCTTCTCTAGTAACATTGGAGAATTTTTGATATTTCTAAGGAAAGATAACTGAAACCAAGGGAAAAGAATGGTTTATGTCCATTTTTCACAAAAATGGCAATTAAATTGTCATCTGTTGCATTTTGAGGATTACTAAATTTTGATAGATCAATAATAAGAAAAATTGGTTCTTCCCGAGAGTTATTACACAGTGCAGATGGGCTGCAAAACCCTTTTTTTCAACATGCAAAATAATTTTTTTTATCGGAATCAGCTTTAAATTGGCATAAACCGTACTTTCCTCGAGATCTTCAACTGTTAACCAAGAAAGACTCTGTTTAATTCTACTTAGCTATCACAATCAAGAAGCTAGGCCACACTCGCTGACTCCACCTTAAGTGCAACATCTTATCCGTTATGGTTATTTAACTATAGGATCATTCTCTGAGCTTTTTGAATGCAACTTGTATGCATTAGATACTCAATCTTTATTGAAACATCTTTATTTATTTCTGGTTGTACAAACAAAAACAAATATGAGTCAACACTCTATTTACTTCTAATTGAAATTCAACCAATTTGAACTTTATTATGTGAAAATCACAAAACAAAAGAAACAAGTTTTGTTTAATTAACCATATCTATAGTATGGATATTATTATAGCCCTGGGTATAATTACTTAACATGTTTTAGATATCTAGATTTCTAATTTTTAAAAAAAAAAAATTTACTCACATCAAGAGCTTTGCGAATGATCCCATTCACATCTACATGATTCAAACCTTCTTTACATATTTCAAGACCTTTATTAGAGAGATACCTGGAAAAATTAAATTATACAAATAAAGAAAAAATAAAGATCACAAGTTTTGAAAATAATTATTTTTATAACTACTCATAATTAAATAAAAAATTTAATTCATTATGTAGTTTATTTCATCAATTAGCTTATGTCAGTATTAATTATTTTATTAAAATATACACAATTCATAAAAAATAAATAACAAATAGAAGATGTAAAAAAATAATAGTAATACAACAATTACCACATCTTTATAAATCACAATATGTAAATAAATAATAATAATTCAACGTAGAAAAATTCTGCAAACAATTTAGAGATAGTTGGAAACAATTTAAACAGAGCCATTTCATTAAAAATTAGATTCTTAATTTCTACCTAAAGTATTTATAATCTTATTTTATAGCAATGTATGTAAGTTTAGCAAAGAATGGAAACCTACAGAGATTTCTTATAAAAATGAGAATGTAGTGTTTTGAAGATATTTCTATATTAGCAAAGACCTACTACTGGGCGCCAGGTAACTTAGGTTATTTGAAAAATTTCTTTAGCGACTAAATTTTTTAACATATTCTATTATTATTTTTTTTAAGCAGGATGAAAAAAAGCTAATCAAATGTTGTTTTTTGGCAATAAAATTGATGATATATGGTATTTTAATGTTAAAATTCAAAGGCAATTTTATTAAAATTAAATCCATTTAATGTTTGTATAAAAGGTAACAACATCACTTTAGCGTTTATTTCCTACTTTTTTTTACATTATAATAAAATTATGATAATTACAATTTAAAAGCTTTACTTCCTTACAATTTTTTGCTGAGTTTGATTTTTTAAATTGAATAGTTAACTCCTTTATAGAGAAAAGGCATGCATATGACACATTTCACTATAAAACATAAATAAATATGTCAATGAAAAGCTAGTCATTAGTTTTGTAGCTCTTAAATATCTATAACTTTTGTCAATCCCTGTGTATCCATTTGTTCTCCTACTATCCTCTCTTCGCCAAGACACCAAAGGGTTTTTTAACTTTCAAAACTTTGCCCTTCAAGTTGGTTCTCTTTTGAGATGTTTTTTTCCAATTTCAGTTTCTCAACTTTAAAAGGTGGCGATTATTTTGACGTAGATGCCAATACAGAAGTCTCCCTAATGTTTTCATAAACTTAAACCCAAGAGCAAAACTGTCTAAACAAAATTTATTTTTTCTACCAAGCATCATCAAAAAATAAAAGAGTAAAAATAGAGTAAAATTATCATTTCACCTAAAGAAAATTTAATTTAGAGCATTAATAGATATTTTTTTCTCAATAGAAATAATTAGTAGAATTTTTTTTTTTTGAAAAAATGTGCAATAAGATTCTTTTTTAAAAATCTAGTTCAAAATGTAACATTATTATGAACAAACAAAAATACAAAAGGTTTTATTTTGTTTTACAACCATTGTTGAACAGCAGACCCAATTTTCGGGTTTACGACTATCAGGGATAAGATTAGCCAAAAGGCAAAAAAGCTGAATTTTCGTGAGCGTAAATCTTACGTGATTTATAGCAAAAATATGAGTAACATATTCTCACCCAGTTTCGCTGATGTTGTAATGCCTATATATAACAATAATCGCTGATAGAAAAACTGCCACATTTACATCAACTTATTCAAGAAAAAAACTTACTTTTCAAAAGAATTGCGAGAAAGGTATTTAAAATCGCGTGACTATAAATCCCCATATTGAAACCACGTGAATGATACTAGATATTTGATTTCAAAAATATGAAAACACAAATCATGATGCGTAATTTTCAGATCACGTAAATATGAATTACGATGCATAATTTCTAAATGGCGTGAATACGAATCCAAGGCCTAATTTTTAAATCACGTGTAAATACGAAAATAGATGTTGGATATTACAACCGCAAAATCGAATCACGACATTGGATAAGCTCATGTGAATACGAATCATTACATAGGACATTACAATCGCCTCAATACAAATCGCGATATTGTATTTTGAAATTTCGTAAATAAGAATTGCAATGAACGATATTGAAATCGTGTGAATAAGAATCGCAACGCTCAACTTTTAAATCAAATAAATACGAAAATCGATGTCTGATATTAAAATGCAGTGACGTCTGGTTTACGAAAATACGAACTATCTAGCGGATGGGTAAAAATGAGGAAAATCTTATTGTCTGCTCGTAAAAGCTAAAATAAGTAGATATGCGGAAGGGTTTGCAACTACGTAGTTTGAATTTTCTATATATCTTTTGGTATATCATATCTATATATAAAATCGGAAATAAATATAATCATTTTATTTCAACGGCTGAATTTTCAGAAAAACCGAAACTTTTAGAGAATCGAAGTTTTTAATAAAAAGGCTGAAATTCGAGAGACAAAAGCGAAAAAGGCGGAAATCCGCTATAAAGCGGGAAAATCTCATCCCTGGACTATTAATGTTCATCTTGGTAGCCTTGTAATTTTGAACCCAATCCAGAAGACAAGGGAACTCTTGGATCAAGTATTGGGAGAAATTTGCTTTTGTGGAAGAGTTTTTGATGGAACTAACCTGTATTTGTGTTACATGGAGGGGAAAACCTCCTACAGTTAGTCTAACGGCAAGGGGGTTCTAAACCATGATCCGTCTATAACTGAGGATATTTTATATCATCACAGTGATTGCTGCAAGTCGAATGTAGAATTCATATCGACCAGCCATTGCTGGGTTTCAAACCTGGTTCACAACATTGGAAGGCGAACGCTTTATTCCCTGAGCCATCGCGGTTACTTTGCACAGTTACTACTCAATACAAAAGGTTGTTACTTCGCAAGATTTAACACTCAAACAAAATTCATTATTATGATTCTTAATAAATATGTCCTATAGTGCACCAAAAAAAAAAAAAAAATACATCCCCAAATAACTTTTGATTTAATTATGAGATTTTCACGTTCTAGGACTCAATCTTAATAGCTCTAGTTACGAAATCAGATACAAAAACATACTTTCTATGAATAATTATCATGATTCGGATTTCTGACCCTTAAATTATAGAAGGTAGCCACAATCTGGCAAATATGGTTTTAATAGTTTGGTCAGGAGAGCTTTCTCAAGTTTGGACCCCTCCTTAACATAATTTAACTTTTTGGGTATTTCACTATATCTCAAGAACTTTTTAAGTGAATTAAAAAACACATTACACACAATTATAAAATTCGTTTATCCGAAGATAATTATATGCAAAAGATAACTTTTAATAAAATTTTTTTTCTTTATTTTGTTTAAAAATGGTCCAAAAAATTTTGAATTGTAAGGTATACAATTTTTTACAAAATTTTAAAGAATGTAATTTTTAATAGCAAAACACAAATTTTAAACAAAATCAGTCTAATTTTTGTATTTTGCCATGTAAAATTATGTTCTTTAAAAGAATGCTAACAATTGCATACCTAACAATAACCTTTTTCCATCCATTCTTTAATAAAATAATAAAATGTAAATTTACTAACAGTTCTTCTGCACTGAATTATCTTTAAATGAAAAATTTTATTAATTTCGTGCAAAAATATTTATATTCTTTTAAAAAAGTTTTGAGATATGACAAAATACGCAAAAAAAGAAAATTAACAATAAGGAGACCAAACTATGGGGACCATATTTCTCAGATTGCACCTACCCCCTATATTTTAGGGATCAGAAATCCAAATCTGTTGAAGAAAAGATATGTTTATTCAGAGAAAGTACGTTTTTGTGTCTGATTTCGTAAAATAAAATATTATCCATACTAAATTATTACTTTATTTGAGGTCACCCCCTTAAACCATTAAGATTGAATCCTAGTATACATAAAGATCAAATCATTAGATCAAAAGTTATTCAGGTTGGTCCGTTTTTTATTTTGCACATTGTACATAAAGTAATAACATCACTGGATTATAAAATCAGCTATTTTTTAAAATTAAAATCTGCATGAATGGAATCATTGCAGTAATAAACGATACAAAAACTATTCTTTTATAAAATCATTTTCCCAACTTTAAATCGAAATTAAGTAAAAACATATGTTTAAAAATAAAATATAAAGCTTAACTTTTTCTAGTCAGGTAATTGGAATTTTGTATTTAAGTTTTAAATGATGTCTAGCACATAAATAACAAATTTCATTTTACCCTTAAGGATAAAAAAAACTTATAAGTGTACATTACTTAGGGGAACAGAAGGATGAGAATTAAAAAATTAAAAGAATTACAAAACAGAAAGGAGTGTGAAGGAATACGGGGAGATTTCCGTATCGTGATCTGTGGCAGAATAATTTCCAACTCTTGGCAACTTAAAGGGCAGTGGTCCACGAGAAACTAAAAAAAAAATAAGAGAAAGAAACCAATCCAAAAGGTATAACTCTTAGCCACACCTCCGTAAATATCTACATGCTTTTTTTTAAAAAATTCGCAAGTATAAAATCCATTTGCCGCCTTGGCAATTGTAGTTGGAGCAACAGATCATGATATGGAAATATCCCTTGGATGTAATAATTGTCCCAAATGATAATTGTTAATGTGTTAAGAAAAGTTATGGAATACCCATCATTATTCAATGTCAATGATCATCAATTACTCAATAAGGCAAATCTATTTTCAATAAATGACAGAAAAGTGTTAGATATTTTAAAACTAACTTAGCAGCAAAAAAATATTGAAAGTGAAAAAAAATCATATTGCATTTTTAATTTAAAATAAATACACTAATTTTTTAAAACACTTCTGTAAATTAAAAAAAAATTAATTTCAGTTTAATTAAACTATCAAAAGTAGATCCAGTAAAAATGAAGCAATTAATTTATCTTTCAATGCATTTGAAACCTTTTTTTTTTTTCTTCTGCTAAGTGAGGATGTTTATAGAATCAGCAAATATTGTCAGAACGAACAAGATTTATAGACGGCGGGAACTGAACATTAATGATAAGAGAATCTACAAATATATATATATATATATATATATATATATACAGTCGAACCTCGCTAACTCGAACCTCGATTTCACGAATTTTTCGATATCTCGAAGAAAAAAAAATTCCCTCCAAATTTCCTATACACTCAATGTTAAGAAAAACTTGATTTCACGAATTTTTTTTTTCTATTCCCTCGATAACTTGAATTTTTTTTCCATAAATAGTATAGATTTTTTTTCTGAAAATAAAAAAAATATTCTTAAAAAAATCAAACATTTTAAGAATAGAAGATCAATTCTCATAATGATAAACTTTTTTTTAAAAAAAATGGACATAAAGACAACAGTAACACATTGAAATCACTTCTCTTAACCCCACAAGTAGAAATTCTTGCTTTATTGTTTCCTTATCTCTTTTCAGTCAGTTGTCATTGCAATTCAATGACCATCTATGCTCTCTTTGTCCTGTTATTCTGCAAGGTTATTTCTCGGGGGGTGGTCTCAAGAAAACCAGAAATGACCCCATGAACAAGAATCAAAAGGGTGGGTGGCTTCCAAGAACACTGTAAAATTTCTTATCATTGTAACAAGGGGTGAAAGATACCTGTGAATGCATGCCTGTTTTGTTAGACCAAGGGACCTCCTAAAAAGTTTCCTTTCTTGGTTATTAAAAAATTAGAGCACTTAGATGTTGGATCTTTGGCGAGTCATTTGTTTAAAATGGCTAGCAAACGAAAATTAAACACGCTTTCCATAGAAATAAAGAAGAAAATCATTGATGAAGTTGAAAAAAATTTTAAAAAGAAAAAGGAAATTGCACAGGAATTTAGAATTTAAAGCAGTACGCTCTCAACAATTTTAAAAAATAAAGCAGTTATCTTAGAAAAGTTCGAGGATGGCCTAGGCAAGCGAAAGAAGTTAAAAAACTGTGAATTTCCCGATATGGAGAAGGGCCTTATGATGTGGATTACACAATGTAGAAGTCAAAACATCCCTCTAGATGGACTTGTAATCAAAGAAAAAGCTGAATCTTTCGCAAAAGAATTAGGCCACTTAAATTTCAAAGGAAGTAATGGCTGGTTTGAAAATTTTAAAAAACGTAACAACATTACATTTCTGAAAATGTGTGGTGAAAGTGCTTGCGTAGACGAAGAAGTTTGTGAAGAATTTAGGAAGAAAATATGCTTGATCGTGAAGGATTACGACGAAAAAGACGTTTTCAATGCGGATGAAACTGGACTTTTTTTTAAATGCACCCCAGACAAAACTATGCATGTAAAGGGTGAAGCATGTCATGGAGGCAAAAGAAGTAAAGAGCATTTAACTTTATTGTTTTGTGCAAATATGAATGGAACAGAAAAGTTAAAACCGTTGATGATAGGGAAATCGAAAAAACCAAGATGTTTCAGCGCCATAAAATCATTTCCTTTAGAATATGAAGCTAATCGAAAAGCTTGGATGACATCAAACCTTTTTGAAAGCTGGCTTAAAAATTTAAATAAGAAAATGAAAACAGAAAAACGGAAAATTGTGCTTTTCATCGATAACTGTACGGGCCACAATACCATACCTAAAATGGAAAACGTAAAAATTGAATTTCTCCCCCCAAGCACTACCTGAAAACTTCAACCACTTGATCAGGGCATCATCCAAAGTTTTAAAGTAAAGTATCGTCATCAAGTGGTTAAAAAAATGTTGTCCGAAATGGAAGATGGGGTTTTACCATCCGGTGTTAGTGTTCTATAAGCTATGTGAATGGCTGACAAGGCATGGAATGATGCGTCCTCCTCTACGATAATGAATGGCTTCAAGAAGGCTGGATTCATTAAAGATCACGAAAGTAGTTAAACAATCAATAACGTTAATTCTGCTGAAAACTACACCGAAAATGATTGGGACAGATTGACTGGACTCATGAATCTTGATGACATGGAATTTCATGACTTTGTAAACGTAGATGATGCAGTAACAGTGTGTGGTCAGTGGGATGACAATGATATCATTGCTCAAACGAAAGCTTCTTATGAACTATCAGAAGAAGAGGATGAGGAAATCGAAGATTTGCCGCCTAATGTTACTAACAAACAAGCACTTTCTGCAGTGGACACTGAAAGGAGATTTATTGAGAGGCAGCCGAATATGTCAGAGGAGACATTTAAATCTATAGTCCACTTAGAAAGTGTTATAGACAAACTTTCTTACACATCTCTAAAGCAAACAACAATTGAATCTTTTTTTAAATGAAAGTGTAAAAAGCGTTTTTAAAATAAATATGGAATAATAAATAAGGTATGTAAAGAGCATTTTTCTTTATTCTACCATCGATAACATGCGATTTTCGATAATTCGAATTTTCGGTATCTCGAATTTTTTCTCCTCTCCCTTCAAGTTCGAGATATCGAGGTTTGACTGTATATATATATATATGTATGTATTCTCTAGATCATTTTAAAACCCAAAATCTACTATCTACTAACATAAATACTATTCACCAGGGAATTTTAAAATGTCCCCTTAATCAGCCTCCGACCACCTGAGCAACAACTGCTTTAAAATGTTTACAATATTTAATGAATTTATATTTAATATGATTTTAAAATTAATAGACTATTTCCAAAATGAATTGACAAGGTATTTAGAATTAATAAATAACCTAATTTATGAAAACTAGCTAGTAAATTAGGGGAACGCAAAAATTGCAATGAATTAAAAAAAATCGAAACATTTATTTCATTCTTATATTAAAATAATATTACCATCCTTTTGCTGTTAATTCTGCTAATAAATCCATTAAGTTCAAATGAATTATTATCAAAATAAAAATATTTATTTAGCAGCAAGTACTACATTAGCAGACAGCTACACAAATAAACTAAAAACAGTCACAGTTAGAGTTACATTTAGGAGTTAAATCTGCAGCTCAGAAAGCTATGTTTAGGGGATTATAAAATAAACAAGCGAATAAAGTGATTAAAGAAATTAATTAAATATTTATCAAAAATTTTATATTCTTAATAAAGTTCTTACATCTGAACCAAAATATTAAGATTCACAAGTGACATTAATTATATAAGCTAGCTAATTTTTATTTTGAAGCAGTGAAGTGAAATAATACAATATTTCTGTTTCCATAGCAACTAATATATGCACACTCTTGTGATAAATAAATTTATAGCTTGTAACAAAATGAATAATATTTTGTGTAGAAAATGCATTTAAAAAAATTCACAAAATTCAAAGTGATCGTTTGATTTTCTTCCATATTAAAAAAAGAACTTAGGTTTTAAAATTATCTTATTTATATCTTAATGTTCAATAAATCTTAATGTTTTTCTTTATGAAATACTTATAACTCACACCTTCCCAAAAATTTATTAATTAATTAATGAGATTATTTTTTTTAAAGGGAGGAAGGAATTTCACTTTTATTCGGTATATATTTATCGATTCAGTTAGGAAAATACAATATATGAAGTACATAAAATTTAGCATCATGGTATTTTTTTCTTTGTGATTTTAATGGAAATTTCTAATCTTATAATAAATTATACTTTTAGAAAAAGAAGGATGTTGTTTTATTGTTAACTTTATTTTAAGATAATTGTAACTTAAAAAAATTGAAAAATTCATGTGTTAAGAACATTATAGTAGTTAAAAATTTAAATTGAAATTTGTGGCTCATCAGTCCTGTTATAAGAATTTTTTTTTTCTGTTTGATTAAAATATATAGTTTTAATAACTTACAAAAATATGTAATCCTTAAGAAGGATAGACACAGATATAGATCTCCTTTTATCACTTTTTTTGTTAATTGATTAATTATACTAAATAATTTAAGTTTAATGTTTTTACAAATTTTTGTTAAAAGTAAGCTCTAATAAAGACTGAGATTAAAAATTCATAATTCATAGTTTTTAATAAAATTATCATTGTTTAAATTCATTTCAAAAATACAAACAAAATTTTAATAAAGTTTTTCAGATTCTATACTAAGCAATATCTGGTTTTCTTTATGTATGATAAATTTTTTTATTACAAATTTTATAAGTAGTGGTGCAATTTGCTTTTAATGCTTAGACTTTTTCTGAATACAAAATGCATCTCTATTTAACGAAAATAATAATTAAAATTAATATTTTGATTCAAAATGAAGTAGGGCATTTTATTCTTTTAAAGTGCACAGTTAATAAATAAAAATTACACTGTATTATAAGTTTTAGCCCTTCTTGAACTCTTTCTTAGGACTAACTTCAGTCTTGAAAATTTTTTAAAAGTTTAAGAAGGTGTTTTTTTTTTTTTTTTTTTTTTTAAATAAAGATAAGACAAATACACACAGCATCAAATTTGTCACGCCACAGAAAATTTAATTGTTCATATTTAGCTTGTAATAGTTATTTAGTAAATTATTATTATTTTTTTAGATTCAATGTTTAAAGACCGTAGAACAATACCTTATATTGATACATCTGGATGGAAATTTGAAAATTGCATTCAAACAAATCCTACCAAAGTTTGTAATGAAATAGTTCAACAGAAAAAAGAAGCATTTTTAGACGTGAACAATTCTCTGGAAGAAGAAACGGAAACACAAACTGAAAGCATTGATCAGGTTAACATTTAATTTATTATTGAATGTAAATTAGGCTCAGTATTTGGAAGTTCTGGTGAGAATTTGAATGTAGAATTTAGGAGTTCATATTAATTGCAGTGATTGGCTATGACATCAGGCAAAACCTTTTAAAATTTTAAGAATCTTACTTGTTTCTCGATAGATTATTAAGAAGTGCATGTGTCATTTCTGTTTTTTTTAATATTTTTTAAAAATATAGTTAACGGCTGGTTAATCAAAAGGCATTAAATCAGCATAGGATTTAAGGCAAAGTTAATTTTGAAATAAAGCAATTGTTGAAAAGGTTTAAAAGTGCCTATTTTTGAAAAGAATTTATTAATTTAGCATATATAACAGAATCATTTATATAACAGAATTTATATAACATATACATATATATAATATATATATTTATATAACACATAAATCCTTCACTTGTTTTGAAGAAAAAAGTGCTGAATGTTTCCTACTTCAGCAATGATGTTCACTAATGAGATAAATGTAATGTTGCAATTAACAGATATAGTTAGATGCAAAGTTTCAATAATATAGTTTTAGATTTTCTATAAAATAGATATTGATGAGGATTCGTATATTTGTTAACCAAAACATTAGTACTTAAAAATATCAGTCAAGTTCGAAATTAATTCGGATGCAAAATTCGTATCGACTAGCCATCGCTGAGATTCGAACCTGGTCCTCCTCATTGGAAGGCAAACGCTCTATCTCTTGAGCCATGAAGGAATTGTTAGAAATTAATGAAATTTATTCCATATAATACTGATAGTGGTACATGTTGAATTGCCTTTTAATTCTACTCATTTGCATGTCCTACCTCACTTTACGGTTCAATTTGCATAATTTCTTCATGGTGTTGCAATTTTCACACATTAAAGTGTGTATATATATAATAGCATTCATTTTGTTATTTTTCCATTTAGATTCGAATTATAGAAGAGAATTTCGAGTCAGATGCTCCTAAAACAATTCCAGATGACAATAATAACAAGTTGGTCGAACTCAAGTAAACTTACATTTACAATTTTAAAACTTTTTTTTTTACACCAATAAATAGCAAACAATGAATTTCACACCCAAATTTCTTCGTGCTATAGATTAGAGACAAAAGAATGTGAAAAGTTAATAAGTTTAAGGAAACCTGAAGCAATACCTAACCCATATTTGGTTTTGCTGAATAGACTGGATGAGGAAGAAGGGGTCAGAGCTCCATCAATTGAGGATAAATTAAAAGTGACCGTAAGTTAGTACGAGCATTTTGGTTGTAACTAGATATTCAATAAAGTAATAAAAAGGAACTAAACATTTAGTAAAATAATAAATAAAAATTACGAATATAAAATTGAAATGGTAAGATTGCTAGAAGTAAAATATAGAAAAAAGAAATATTAACAATATTTCTTTATAAACAGTTTTTTTTCCCCTTCTAAATTGCGTTATTACTATTGCCTCAATTAATAGTGTCTTCTTAAGTATGTAAAAATGTTTCAATTTTTTAAAAAAATTTAAAGGTTCAAGCTTTGTGTGAAACTTAAAATGGAGATTTAAATTAATAGAAAAAGTAATGTTAATATCATGTAAAAAATTTTTGTATAATATATTTTTCAATTGGTACAAATTGAAAAAAAAAGAAGAAAGAAAGAAAAAAATCACTAGAGATACTGTATTAAATATTAGCTACCAAAATAACCTATAGTAGTTTTAAGCAGCTATATATGTATATTTTTATTTACTATATGCAACATTTTACTCTGCATTATTAGATTTTTATGTTAAAGCTGTGTTTTTTTTTAAAAAAATTTTGTTTAATTTCCCTCAAAAAAAAAAAAAAAACTAGTTATTCTGATTGTAAAAATCATTAATAGATATATTGTTATTTACAAAGTAATTTAATGGTACAGGACGTTTTGTTTCCACAAAAAAAAAAAACTTTTTTTGTTGCTTACTGCAACTTATAAAAATGTTCCAACTATTTTCAATTTATTAAAAAAATATAAATATTCTTAAAACCATAATATTTATCTATCAATAAATGTTCAATTCATAGTATTTATTCAACAATTAGCGTTTGATTACATATAAGACAAATACAAAAGTTTTACACATAACTTAAACAGAGTTTAAAGTTCAAGTTTTTCATAGTTTAGTAGTGTCATCCAGCCATCTAGTTGGAGGTCTTCCTCTAGTTCGAGATCCCGAAGGATCTCGGGCTAGATTTAATCGGGCTTTAATTATATACACACTGAAATTGTTTCATTGTTGTTTAATAATTCATTAAAACTTGAAAGGGGGGTGAATTTGAAATTTTTATTTTAATTGCAACATTTTGTGCCTAAAATTTAGTTTTTATATTATGGCACATTCAAATATTGATTTAAGAAGGAGTCATTAGGAGTTGGCAAGTCTTTTTATTCTTAAAAGCTTTGATTACATATTAACATGGATATTCATTATTTTAGGAAGATCGATTATGGTTGTCAACTCGAGAGTTTTGTTCTACCTGTGAGCAATTATTAGGGCTAGAAGAACAAGATAAATCAAAAACTTATGAATATTTGCAACCGAAGGCGGTTCAAGAAGCTTTACGGCCAAAGGTTTTTGAGCCTAGTTTACGACCACCGCAAACTCTCCATGTTGCAGAATTTAAAAAGGAAGTTATTCGTGAAGAAGACAAAGACACTTTTCATCCAGGAAATGTTAGTATGTAAAAATTTGAGAAAATATTTCGTGTATCATTTCGGATTTTTCATATATTTATAATCTTAAATCATTAAAATTTTTCATCTGATTTTAAGATACTAGGTTTTATAATGTCTATATTTTCTACTGCAAGAGAATATTACTTTGTTTAGAAATGCTATATAATAAGAAGGTAGCAATCTAACGGTTGAATTTTTTTTTAGTTTAGTTTAGTTTGCAAAAAATTAAATAATAAAATTGCAAAATGGTAAAATAAATGTTCACATGAAACAAAATTGAAGGCAAAAAAATTCCATAATACTTATTGATAGGTATCTTTTTCTCTGATGTTTGATATGCTTCAACTTTATAATGAAAAAGCAATTCATTAATTGAATTCCTATAATTTCATAAAAATTAAATAATGAAAGGAAAATTTCATGCATGCAACAAAATCACAGGTAAAAGTGATAATCCAGATACATAATACATAATCAGATTCATTTTTTTTAAGTGTGTATAAGTATTATACTGTATTATTAAAATTTGATAGCTATTATTTAGAAAGAAAATAATACGATAACTTTTCCTTATATTGGGTTTGTTGAAACACAAATAAACATAATCTAACAAAAATCATCTTGAATTAATAAAGACGGTAGTGTTTTAAACACTCTTTTTTGTTGTTGATGATTTACCACAAACTGTATTCACAAACAACTGCTTTTCAAAACTACATCACAATATGTATTTTTACGAATTCGAACTAATAATAGATTGTGATTCATAATAAAGGAATTTATGAATTTCACATTGAGATTCATATTCAAACAATTTATGAATCACCTATTGAGTTTTATAGTCAAACGGGAGGCATCAGCATACCAGTTAAAAAGTCTTCAATAAAGCAACGATCAAATGCGATTCAATAAAGATACGATTCAAATGGAGGAAGTGGAAATTGAACAGTTTAGTTCTTAAGAAATTATGAAATAATTATCTTGGTTTTAAAAAATAAATGAAATATTTTTTTTTAACTCAATAGAAATTAAAATTAATTTCAACGTACTAAACTCAAATGAACACAATATTAATATTATTCATCTTTCAATACCTGAGTTAAGAAGAGCAGTTGAGCTCTTCTAATCTCATAAAATAATGACTGATGAAATAAAATTACTTTCAGGTAAAAAACCCAAAGGTAGGAAAAAAGAAATATTTAAAGCAAGATTTTTATTCATCTCCTGATACATGGTTTGATCTTGGGAAGCATGATGAACAAATAACTCAAGAGGTGTGAAATAGAAATTATAATATTGTTCGTATTCGTTTTTAAATACAAAATGTATAAACCTGTTTCATTCACTAATCTGCATTCAAAATAACAGTTTCAATTCTAATTATTTTGATGATGGATATTGACTTTAAAAAGTTATTTAGGAAAAAAAAAAGAATTATAGTAGATATTTAGTTTATGAAAGGCAGTTAACTACATATTGATGTTTAAATACCTGGTAAAAGAAATAATAATTAAAAGAAAACATTTTTTGCTAAGACATGGATAATCAGAAATTAAAGCGCATTAAATAATTAATATTAAAATTTTAACCGATATTTAAATTTTACTTATAAAAACTTATAACACTAATTGTAAGAATAAAAAAAATGAGCTAAAGATAAATAAATTAAATTATAAGGTATTTTATTTTTCTTCATCTTTAGCTTAAGAGTTTCTTCTCTCTAGACAATAGTGTTGTATAATTAAATATATACTATATGAAAAAAATTGAAAAATTTAGTTTAAAAGGCCAAAATATTCAATTTTTATTCAAAAAATTATTAAATAATCTTAAAAACTAAAAATTTTCTTTCCTGAAAACAATCTAATAGATATATAAGTCTATGATTATTGTAAAATATTTATTAAACCATTGAAAATGATGAGAACCAAGATCAATATTCCTCTTATTATAATTTTAAAATATTAAAAAGTTGCTAAAACAAGATAATTCTCATTACAGATATCATAAAGAAATTATAATTTTCATATTTATTAAATATTTTATTTTTTATATAGTTTTATTAATTTTGACCTTAAATGGTACTTTTCTCAGAGGGAATCTCAGAGAGTATGTTTTAAACTAAGAATAAGCACTCAAATATAGTTTTAATCACTTTTCGAAAAGAAAAAAAATTCATTATCATGATATGTCCAGTAATAAAAATTATTTCTTCCTATTGTTTGAAGTTATTCATTTATAAACATAAAATCAACAAATAAAAAAACATTTTCAGACTTTACATAATCATCATAAAATAAATAGTTTCTGATAAATATTACAGAGAAAATTGTGAAAATATATAATTTATGATAACAATCGACACGACAAAAAATCTCATTTTGAAAGATTGAAAATTAAGCACTTTTTACAAATCCCCAATGAAAAAAGCACAATTAAAGGCATTAAAAAACCATAAATCAAAAATAAGCACCTTTGAGCACTTATTTTTGAAATGTTATGTACCCTGTTGAAACTGCTATTTTACACCCCTTAAAAAAATTTTATTTGATTAATTTTTCATTGAAAATATGAAAATATTTTTTATCTGTCTTACTTACATGTACCGTAATCAAGCATGACATGCAATACATGCCAAGTTTTAAGTTTAAATGTATTCTTCTGGAAACTTAGATTTTCAAACAAAGAGTTCAAGTGCTTCTTCAGTAAAAGTTAATCAATTAACATTTTCATCTTGGATAAATTACTGGAGAATTTTATAACCTGGCATATGCCTTTTTTTAAAAAGAGGAATTCAAGTTGCTATTATGAAAAATAAACATTGAAAAAAATTAAATACCACCTTTAAAATATGAGAAACACGTGAGAAAGAATATTGTGTATTTTTAACTCTCTAAAAAGACATATTAAAACATGCTGTAATATAACATACCTCTTTAAGACATAACTCGAAGAGTATTATTAAAATATTTATTTTAATGACTTAATTTAGGAATTGGAGTTATTGAACTCTACTGCAACTAAAGCTTTCTTGAAGTTTTTGAATGATCGAAAAAAAGAGCCACCAAAAGTAAGTTATATTAATAGAAAATAACACTTGTTATGCTAAGACTTACTAAATTTTCTTTTTTTAGATAATACAAGATATAAAAAAGAAAGTTATGGACATGAAGAGTGAAAATTAAAATGCTCAGCACAATGACTTGCATTTAAATGCTATTTTGGAATTGTAAAGTTATAGATACCTTTAAGTTTTTATTGTTACCAGCATCTGTCTTATCATTACCAGCTGATAAAGTAAGAATAAAAAATCTGATAAATTAGTTTGCATCTATAATAATAGTTCCAGTTGTGCCATTATTCATGAAAGTGGAATCAGTTCATTTTTTCCATTATCGAGGTTTTTAAGGATTAGTGTTTGAATGAATTTAAAAATATTAGCAAAACATGATTAATTTAGGTGTCCTTTTTAACATTTTAATTTGATGAAATATCAAAATGCGTCAATGATTATTAAAATCGAAGATAAAAGAAAGAAAGGACTTTCTAGCTCCAAATGAACATATTCCACTATTAAAATTGAAAATTATCACTCAATTATTAAGAGGTTAGGATATTCTCGCAGTGCTAAAAAAAAGTAGTAATCAATCAGTAAAATAGATCAAAATTCTGAAAAAGGTTATTAATAGTTTCAACTAGTGAACTTCTAAAATTCATTTTTCTTAAGTGATACAAAACAAAATGATGGCTTAACAGCTTTTAAAAGGTATTTTTTAAGCTGAATTGTTTTCTATGTGAGGTAATTTTTTTCTACATATTTTTTTTTTTTTTTTGCTGAATCGTTTTTTATGCAAGTGAAACCATCTTTTCCCTGTGTATTTTTTACACTGAATTAAATGGCACCAAAATCAATCAATAAGACGAACGGTTCAGAAGTTTATTAGTATGAAGTACAACAAAAATACAATTTCTGATTATACCAATCTCATCTGAAATACCTATCTAGAGAGAAGATTTACTATTTCCTTTGTATTTTGCTACGCTTCATCAAAAAGAACCAAAATAAAGTCAATAGAATGAATATTTTAAAGCTATTAAATTTTTCATGCATAAAAAGAAACAATTTTGTTCTTACACCTACCAATGCATTTCATATTATTATATCCTGTGAATTATTTTTATGCTGATGATTCACATGAAACTAAAACTTACTAGAGAGGACTATTAGTTTAGAAGTTATGAGAATGTCGAGTATTAAAATTATAACTATTCACTTATACTTTTTTACACATAAAACCCTATTATATTATCACTTCTATCTACTTTTTATTTAATTAAATTTAGTAGGAAATAGGTAGGAAACAATGCCTCAATTTTCAATTAGATATCAATTGCATATGCATAAACAAATATTAGTACAAAACTGTAATTTTTATTAATAAGTACTTTAATTTCTGGACTATTAAGTACATTGATTTTATTTTGCTATCACTTGCTTCAGAATAAAAAAATATGTCCGAGATAAGGAGGTACTTATTTTTGAAAAGTATTAAAGATGCATAATAGGCATAATCAAAAATTTTATTTTTTTTTACACTTTATAGTTATTAAATCCATTATAACTTCACAGCTATTAGAGCAATCTGTAATGTTTCAGATTTGCACCTTTTTGCTTCTCAGTAAATTCAAGATTCCTCCCCATAAGTGAGCAGATCAAGTTAACTTTTGGAGAGAGGTGAATTTTAGATTTTCATATTGGGCTAAAACCACAACTTATAAAACAACTTTCAGCTTTCCTAAATTATTAATTGATCAAATTTAATAAATTAATTATTGCAAAAATTGCATGCCATTTTTAAAGAAAAGATTCATAGTTTTCTAAATAATTACTAGTAATTTTGTAATAAAAAAACCTATAAAAAATTAAACAATCTTACATACTTCTGAGAATGTAATTTTAAATATAGCCAAAATTTGAAGTCAATTGAAGATTGTTTGAGCTATGAGTTTGCCCAACTAGAAAGTATTGGACCGTAAGGTACTGCACAAAAATTCACATTTTGGGTACTTAGGCATTTTTCCTGCTCATAAAATTTTTTTTTGTGTGTGCATATTTTAGGCACCTTAAAATGTTTTTCTTTCATTTGATTAGCTTAACTTCCTAAACGTAATAAAACTGCAAATTTTTTGCTATGTTGATCGTCTTGGTTATCATAATAATCAGTCTTGAATCAGTTGCTTGTCATAATATCCAGTTTGCCATATCAATTCATGAAGATCTAGGATTCAAAATTAGCTTACACACACTTTCAGAAAATATACATGAAAAGTTCTGCAAATCTTTCATCTGTATATTATTATTTGAAACAGTACTTAATGTTTCTTGCATATGAAATACATATAATATGTAATAGAAGTAAATAAATAGCAGGAACCATATATATATAAATTTTATTTTCAAAGTTTGAATAAAAAAACTGTTCTTATTTCTAAAAAAATATAATAAAAATAGGTGGGAATGCTCTACTAATAAATATAATAATAGTTTTATGCATTATATGTACTAATAGATAGTTTGAAACAACACACAAAAACTATAGATAAGAAAAACAAATTCCAAAAGTCAGACTAATAGCATTAATTTATTTCATATTAATATATATACAGCCATTGACATATGAGTAAATACAAAGAGATTATATATTTGAAATAGGCATATATACCAGGTGATACTGGAACTTTTTAATAACGAGGTCTTTTGTATTCTGGTGTTCCCCTAAAAGAAAAAATTTAAAATATTAAAACATCTTGTAAAACAAAGCATTTAAAAATAAATATCAAAATAATTCACTTACACTCCAGTTGAGAAAGAACCAGTATCCTTTTTACGAGCAATGATCTAAAAAGAGAGAAAATTAAATTACTGTCTTAAAGCATATGATACAAGTGTGAACATTAGCATATATTATAATAGTACTTCCTTACTGTACTTCTAATTTAAAAAAAATTATTATCAGTATTTTTATACAGTTTTACAAAAGAAATTCACTTAATTCATATAGTAAATCTTATATCAAACACAACAAATGAAACAAAAATATATAACAAATTTAATAAATTAATCTCGGAGACATCACACAATAGCAATGCTCTTTGTTTTAATAGTTAGTGAGCTGTTGTAACAAACATAATTTCACATACTTTTTTTTATAATGCAGAAATAAAACATTTAGCATTAATTGAATGACAAACAAATTCCAGATCAGAAAAATCTGGGTTTTTTCCCCATCTCCTCTCTTGGTTCCTGTTTTATAAACCAGAACTTTCCTCAAAGCTGAAGCACCAAAGGGCTACAGAAAACATGAGGAAAACATGTTCTTCTCAATTTATTCATATTGCTTAATTGTATTTAAGGTGATGTGTTATTTCAAATGCTTCCCATTTAGATTTGGTGCACTGACTTACGAGGAGTGAAAAGAAACTAATGTTTTTCAGTACCGATGGTAAATACTTTAATCATCCATTCATTACACTGTAATTTTAAGCAAAGAAAAAATTTATCAGATTAAAGATCCTTTCAGCAATTTTAAAAAATGCATGCATTAAAACATTTCAAACTTTTTCTCTTTTTTTAAAATCTTTTTTAACACAGTTTATTTGAATACACTATGCAAAATAACAGAATTTATTCATTTAACATTTTATTATCATTAGCAAACATTTCGAGCAAATCTAATTTCATATATGATAATAAATAGCCTTTTATAATACTCTTTTCTAATCACGTTGTGTTGCATGTAAAATGTTCTTTCTGGAAATAACAATACTGATCACAGCTAAGACTTGAAATAAAAAAATTTAAACTCTATCAATGTCAGGCAAGCATAAGATTAAATGGTGCAAACTTTAATGTTTATATAAATTGTTTCAATCAATCACATTTGTATCTTAGATCTTTTATCATTCCAAATACTTTATACTGATGTTTTGGGTTATGAACTGCTAAGAAACTCGATATTTACCCTACAATTTTTAAAAGTTAGTCACAATTTTATTGAACCACAATAAATAGTATGGATTTTTGAAAGAATTACACCTGCTGAAATACACAAGAAAGAGAGAAAAAAAGTTTGTACATTAACTTACATTTGCCTTGTTTCATGTCCCCTCATTATATTAAAAATATTAGAAAGTATGTTATTTTAAAATTCAATCAACAGATATCTTAATTTAATTTCATACCCAAAAGAAAATTTTTTTAAAATAAATACTTCCAACTTACATTAGATATGAGAACAATACATAAACTACACATGGAGCTAAAGTGAAAATAATGTATTTACTTGATTAATTTTCTGAAGTTCACGATCCAGTTTGGTCTTCTCATCTCTTTTCCCAGTTCCAGTTCTACGAGTTTTCCTACCATCAGCCATCTTGACACCATATTGAAAAGCAGCCCTAAAATAAGTATTCAATTTCTAAATTGTATACAATTACATTTATACAGTAAAAAAGATCCATGATACAATATATATATATTAATAAACACGAACATGTGAATGCAGCTCGCATAAAATTTGTCACCATCGTAGAAACTTATTTAACATTATTCATTACAATACACAGTAAGTTCTGATTACTTCGATAAAATAAATTGTAGAGTAGGCTCAAAATATATACAATGTATATACATTTTAATTATCTTTGTATAAGTATACCACATATAACAAAAAATATACAATTTATATGAAAAAAATAAACTGTCCAAAATTTTATATTCTACCACATAGACAAAATTTTAGAAAAATTTGACACAATAAAAAAAAATTTGGTATGTCAATAACAAGTCTTATAACTTCAAAAAGCTGCTAAATTTTTAAAAGGAAATTAGTGATTTTTTTGAACAAATTTTAGATGAAATCAATAGGGAGCCAATAAATTGATTGTAGAAAGTTATTCATTTTATCTAAGTCTGCATATATATAAATATAAATCACCCTTTTTCTATATTTTTTAAATCACTAGGTAATTGATAATACTCAATTTCAGTAAAGTCTTACTTTGGTAAAGCTTCCTTGTGGCTCATGTAATCACTGTATTCCTCAGCAGTATCAAAATCCCAACGGCCAATAGGACCTTTCTTGTTACCCTGTAAAGAGCAAAAAAAAAAGTAAAAAATAAAATTTTCAATAATTCATGAAAAACTGTAACAAATAAAAATTCAATAATCTTTCTAATTCGTTTTTACCATTGAATTAAAGTAAAGATTTGTTCTCAAAATTATTATGTGAATATATATATATATATATATATATATATATATATATATATATAAAAAGCTTTTCATACACTAACTGCTAACAGTTTTTAGCTGTAAAACTTGCTCCATATTTTTCTTTTTTAATTTACACAAGCAATTGGGATTACTAGGCCCTAACGCCAAAAGCTTTTTCGTTATCAACATAAATATGACGTTTCTGGACCAAATCGCTCGACTGTTAAGATAAAAGAATATATAATTCCGATAAAAGAATAACAGCAAAATATTTTTCTTTTTGTTTTCAATAGACGTTATTCACGTCTAAACTTGTTATAAATAAATAACTGAATTATATTATGCTAATAAAGAAAAACAACAAAAGTATTAACGGTCAATTTAAAAATTTTTTTATAAAATAAAGAACCAAGAATAAATTTTTATAATTTTAAAATTTTTAGCATTGTAGGAGAGTGTAAAATAAACTAAGGTTATGAAGATTAATAATAGTTAATTTGAAAATAAAAAAAGTGTAATAAAAGACAATTTCAAAATGTTTAACAGCTTTAACATGTACCAATAAGTAAGAAAAACCAGCTTATTAAAAATATATGTATTGGTATAACAATTTTCTTTTTAAATTTAAGTTTTTTTTATTTTTTAAAGTCACTGATTTATTTTGTTAAACAAAATTATGACCACATTTACCATATCCATCTTAGAATAATCAACTTCATCATCACTGTCAGCAACAGCATCTTCATTTTCAGGAGCTCTGTAACAATGTTAATAAAAATAATTACTGTAATTGGATGTACACATAAAAATCAAAGAAGCTTTCCATATCAAAAAATATATTTACCCTGGATAGCATTCAGCGTAACTTTCAGGAACATCTCTTTCAAGTTTGCTAGTTAGTTTAGCCTTTAGCCTGCTGTCATCACCTTTCAACACACTCATCAAACTAAAAAATGAATAAATAGTTATAATTCTTTAAAAATTGTCTGTGAAGTCTTTTTGAAACAGAGATTTAATAGTGTATCGATAAATTATTATTATTTGTTTTATCAACTAACTTCATAGTAAGAACATCACAGTAAATATATTTAAACATATACATATTTTTTATTCCAAGAATGTTTCTTAGAACTTTTATAAATTTAGCATGCAATTTCTATCTACACATAGTATTACATAATTCTATATTGAGGCAAACATTTTATAGCTTATATGAATTGCATGTATATGATGAATAACAATAAATTAATATTACATAAATAATAAACATTATCAGTAAACTTTTCTAGTCATAAAAAAGCAAAGTTCTTTTTTCTATTTTAATGAGAAAATATTTCTTATTTTCTTCTTAAAATGCCATGCACATAAGAAAAAAGCAACAAGTAAACAAGCCGCCTTTATCAGACAGTAAGGAATACTACAATGCAAAAAGAATAATGGAAAGGAGCAATTGTTTCTTTTAAAAAAAAATATTGATAAAAGAATAAAAAAAATAATTTTAAGTTAGAACATAACATAAAAACACAAAATTACTTAAACAAGTTTTTCCAAGCCACAAAGAAAAATTAAAGAACATTATTGTTCTCATTCATCAATATGGCTAAATTTTTACAAAATGAAATCTAAAATTGCAGTTATGAAAACATGGAGAAAGTCTCATCTCCAGAATGTTCAGCAATTGAAGATTTAAACACTTTTTAATTAAAGACAGATATAGAATGTTAATTAATCCTTTTTTAGGGTTTTTGGTTTGTCCAATAAATAATGAACAGGAGATTTTATGTAAAGGAAGCTAAATTTATAGGTGGTTTTAAGAAATTACATGAAAATCTCATTTCTTAAAATCCTGGCAGTTTCAAAACATAATACAGAGTAATAAAGTAATACAATAAAAATGTCAGGTTATTTTTTTTATCTCATTACAATACAATATAATTCTTAATTAAAATTATTTTTACAATGAAATATGTCTTGAATTATAATTACAGCTAAAATAAAAGCATGCGAGATGTATGCATTTAATTATACTAATGACAATTACTGCTACTAAAATAAATAAAACAAACTTAGTATTAAACACAAGAGAAAATATCACATTTTTGAATAAAACTTACAGTCTATCTTTAGAGTGATTGTCAGCATTTTCATAATCACCAGAGAGCACACTATCCCACTCCTTAAAAAAAAGTAACATTGAACTGTTAATTTCTCATTCGTAATTTTTATTTTTGCAAATCAAATTACAATTACAACTAGATGAACAAACAATTCTAACAATATTGGAAATACCATTTTATCTGTAGATCTGTAGGTAATTATTTTATCTGTAGGTAATTATGCACCTATTGTGCCAATTTTGTACTTAAATTAAAATTGTAGTGAGAGTTTTCAACTAAATCAACTAATTTTTGCCGAAATAGTTTTCTTTCACTTAATTATAAGTTTATTTCAGACAAAATGCTTAGAATTAATAGAAGGGAGGGAGGATTAGAAGTATCGAGAACAACTTTTAAAATTATATGTATTAATAAGAAAAAACAAATATTTTTCTTTAAATTGTTAAAAATAATATTCCTTTGCTTATTTTTAAATAATCTTAATATACTTTAGAGTGATAATCACACAAAAGTGTAAAAATATTTGTCAAATTAAAAAAATAGCATTTACTTTTTAAAATTTTAAAGAAAATAGATAGAAAGTATCAATTGAAAGATTTGATGTTAGAAACTATTTTGATAACATTGATATTCTTTCCATGCCAGAACATAAATAAATAGACAGGAACAAAAAAATCATTTCTATTTGTAATTTGCACTTAGCTTTTCATTTTGTTTCCTACATTGATTTTTAGGTTTACATTTTAATTTTCTACCTATAACAATTTTAAAAAGCTACAATTGAGAAGAATCACTATTTCTGTTTTTTTTCTCAATAAAGTAGGATGCATAAATTATTTTCATGAATAAACTATAAGTTATCTCGAAGCTTTCAGAGTTGAGACTAAGACTATGATTTCTATATGTTAAATCAAATATATATATATATATATATATAGTATATATATATATTTTATATATTCAAATATATAGTATTAATCAAAAGAAAAATGAAATGTATACTAACATTAACAAAAGCTTATATCTAAAATTTTAAAAATCAAAAGAGAAAAAAAAAAAAAAAAAAATACTATGGAGCCAATAACATTATAGTCATATGAATAAAACAGCTAGCCGATATATCAAAAAAGTTTGATATTTTTTTATACATTGTGAAATTATTTTTAAACACATTCTTAGAATACATCATAAATACCCTATTTTACAATAAATATTAACTATTTGATTATCACTGACAACAATAAATAACAAATACAATAGTATTACAAGTATTATCAATAATAATATTTATGGAAGTGTTGATAAATTTCATTTGAGAAAAAAATATATTGACAAATGTAAAGAATAATAAAAATTAGTCCCAATTAAAAATACAATATCACAAAAAAACTCCTGACCATATATTGCAATATTTAATTAGATACCACCCAGCTAAAATTTTTCCAATATTTTCCTGCTATGCATGCTTTCTTCATTTAATAGTGTATAAAGAAAACCTTTTTTTTTCTAACTGAAAAGCTTGTACTTGAAACTTCGAAATTTTACAAATGTCAGGATTAATGCTCAATGGGATAAATAGTTTTGATGAACAATAAATATAAATATGATATCAATATTAAATATAAAAAAGGAAAAATATAGAAATATAAAAGCTGAAGACTGTTCTTGAAAATACATACATTTTTAGCGTCACGCTGTTTCTCTTCTCGCCTTCTTTCCTCCTGAAAAAGCATTTTAAACAGTCAAAAAAATTATAAACTGTATAACATAGAGTAGAATTTAAAATAAATATGTAACTGCAATAATATAAAGATTTAACATCTTAACCTCTTTAGTTTAAAATAAGCAAATATTGAAAATAAGTAATATAAAATAATAATATTAAAATATACATACATCAGTTCTCGGTTTTTCAAAGTAAGATTTCCTTTTTTCAGGTTCTGAAGGGTTTTTATCAGTTTTATCTTTCTTTTCCAAAGTTGGTACATAATCCCCAATGTCTCCAAAAATACTGCAAAAAGAAAAGAAAAATCAGTTTGTAAATAAAATTATTAAATAAATAATTATCAATTTATTATATATATATAATTTATAATAATATAAATATAATAATTTATAATAATATAATATTTATTATAATATAAATTATAAATTAATTTTGTAAAATATTATTAAAATTTATAAAAGCCTAAAGTGTTTCTTAACACTTTTACACTTGGTACTAGAATTTTTAGCAGGTGTTTTATTTACCTTTTGGGATCAATAATGCTAGGAACTAGATAAAAACACATGTTAACCATTTACAAAAGATTCTTAGAGTCTTAAATTTAAATTTGATCACTTTTGCCATGTAGCTTAAAATCAACACAATGGTTTGTTTAAAATCCTTTATTGTAACATTTCAGTAGACTCACACCACTAACTTAAAACAATTTAAGAAAAATACAAATAATGAAACCTGTCTATGTGTCAGTAAGTTATAAAAACAAGATACAGTCATTGAAGGGACTGACTTAATTTGATTATAAAATCAGGATATTGGCTAAAACGAAGCAGGTTGAAATTATAAAATAAAATTTTTTTAAAAAAGAGCTAAGCGGTACAAAAATGAACATAATAATGTGTAACAAAGACTTACTTAACTAACAAAAGCCATGCCCACCCCCCAAAAAAATGTTACTACAATCAATTCCAGGTAAGTTTTTTGAAAACTTTATTCCTTTGAATGTGAATGTCGAAGATTTAATCATCCCCATCACTGTCAAAATATGTCTTTTACAAACACTTGGAGAAAAAAATACAGGCAGAAACTAGACCAACAGTAGATGTAGAACCTTTTTAACAGTTTGTATAGAGAACAAGATATTCTGTTAATTATTTTAATGATTCATGGTTAAGACAATTTAGGAATTCAATATCATTTTTTTTTATTGTTTAATACATAAAATTTTTTAACTCATTAAACAAATGACTTTTTAAGTGCTTTTTCAGGAAATAGAATTTCTGCAAACTAAATAAAATTTTTAGTTAAAAAAAAATTTTTTTTTAAGAAGTTTAGGAAAGATTTGTCATTAAAACTTACAGGGTGGTCACTCAAATCAGACTTCAAATTTCCCTGATTTTTTCAGGTAAAAATCTTAAAATTTCCAGGTCTGTGTTTCTTTTTTCTTATAAAGTATAGGATGTGTACAAGAAAAGGGTCTATATTATAAAATATTTGATTTAAAATGTTTTTTTTTTAACATATCATTTTGAAAAAAAATAATTTATTTTGACAATTTGGCAAGATTTATTTATTTATTTTTTAATGTTTTGGTACAACGTTAATTTTTAAGAAATTAAGACACTTGTAGAAAATATTGTTTTTGCTCAAAGCGTACATAGCAAATAGAAAAAACAGAATGCCCAATAAAACCTTGGATAAGTAATGTTTAATATATTTTCATTAAGCAAAAAGGAAAACCATTCCAGGTGATTACATATTAATAAATATTTATAATTACAGTGGCTCCCAAAAGTGTTTGTTCACTTATTACTTTTATTGAATAAGGAAATAAAAATTAATTAATTAAAATGAATATTTCAGAATGGGTATTTGATAATAAGAGGTATAATCTAATATTATCAAAACTGCATGAAATATTTTAAAAACAAAGCAAAAGTTTATTTTTAAGATATCAATAATAAATAGTAACAAAAATTTTACCCCACGAAAGTCATCATACACTCAAATGTTTTCCGATTTCAGAATTAAAATTATTGTCTATTGCTTTAATTTTTTCATTTAATTTTTTATATATTTATTTGCAATTTTGTATCAAACTTGAGATGGCAAAATTATATTTTACTTTTTGCTTCATCGCATTATTTTCTGTTATCATATAAAAACGCCTCATGGTCATAATAAAACAATAGACCAAATTCGAAAATTGATTATTTGCCATCATAAGAGGTAAATCAGTAACCAATATTGTTAAATTAATATATTGTGTCCTATTGCACTGTGCAATCTGTGATAAAATGTTTAAAACAAGGACTTCATATTAGAGATTAAAATTATAAAATTTGTGGAAAAATTCATAAATTCACAACTGAGTAAAAGTTTTTGTAAAATTTAATAAAAAATATTCTGCTCGAATTTCACCCGACAGAAAAAAAAAACTAGTTACATTTATTTACAATTTTATAAAAGCTATTCTAGATGTGAAAAGAAACTCTACTAAATATTACTAATTAAAAAAATTAGAATATTTAGCAATAAGCAGAGATTTTTTTGAAAGTGTACAATGACTTTTGTACGATAAAGTTTTACTTTTTGATGATTGATTTCTTTAAAATAAACTTTTGCTTTGTTTATAAAATATTCCACGCAGTTTTGCTAAGAATAGAATATATTTTTTATTATTAAATTTCCATTTTAATTAATAGTCTTATTTCATTGAAAGTCATAAGTGTACCAACACTTTTGTGAGTCACTTTATTACATTTCAATATAAAGATTAAAAAAGATCAATAAATTAAAAAAAGCATTATAATAACATTCACTGAAATGATGGGTATAACCAAAACTGTTATACTCTGCATCTTCATATTTATAGATTTTAAATTTAAAAAACAGAGTAAAGAAAGAGTTGAAGCAATAAAATAGCTGCAAAAAATACAAAAGCAAAGAAATTTTTTTCTGCGGAATTTCATTCTAAAGACACTTTTCTTGTTCATCGGAAAGGAAATGAATACTTTTGATTTTTCTGTTCTAATTTCGGGAAAATAAATTCGTCAATGACTGGCTTGCTTCAGCTAGAATTTTAAATTGATAAAAAAAATAATAAAAAAAATAAAATAAAAAATTCTGAAAAATTCGGAACACCATAAAATTGGAGGAGGGGTTGAATTTCATTTTAAAAATTAGATTTTTTGGCGACCTAAATTCATTTTTATGATTTAAAAAAATAGTTAAAATCATGACATTTCATTAAAAATTTTGTTCAATACCAAAATTCATGACCTTGCATGATTTTTCATGACTTTCCAGGAGCGCGGATACCCTGTATTTATCAAATAAATAGCATTGTTAGTAAAATTTGAAGTGAAAATCTCAAAACAAATAAGTCAATCTATTCAGAAAAGTTCCAAAGTTATTAAATACTTGAATAAGGTTTACAAACCTATCATCAGCAAGTTTTGGACGCTTTATTTCTTCTTCTTTTAGTTTCCCTTTGTCTTTCCTCTTGCCTCTTTTATTGTGAATGCCTTGTCTTAAATATGACAGGATTTGAGTGAGTTTTTTAATAACTATATCATTTGTGGTAAGTGTAGTTTGTGACTAAAAAAAAGAAGATATTTTTTTTTAAAAACATAATATAGACACTTTATTAATACAACTTATATTATAGTTATCTGTTTAAAATGACATGAACTAAGTAATTTAATGTTTTGTAGTGTAAAATGTTTTTCCTTTTGAATTGATATAACCTATTTTTACCCCATTACAATTTCTTTTCAAACTTGTAAAATCATTAGAACTGCAGATTCACAGCAAGCAATTCTAGAAAGTTAAACTTAAAGAAACTGAAAAAATTAATAAAATAGTAATGGCTATTTTTAAAGTCCTTTTTTTAATGCCAACTTAAATTAATTTTAACCCTTTGACATAGAGTTTGCATTGAACATATTTTTCATACGCTTTTCATTATCTTGTATTAATTCAAGTTAAAATAAGTGAAAAATATTATAATTAGTATTATTATAATTTATCGTCATGAAATACAGCATGAAGCAAGTTTTTTTTTTCTGTTAAAGGTAAAATCTTCCAAACACAGCTCAATCACAAACAATAATTTTTCAAGTTTTTGGTTATTTAGATCTAAAAAAACAGTTATTCATCATCTAAATTTTTTTAAATTCATACAAAATCAATTATTGATAAAGTTTTTAATGGGAATGATTCTAATAATCAATCAGATTTTTTTAGTAACCATTAGGTTGTTTTTTATAATTAAAAAACACTGAAATATACTTTTACTTGTAATTAACGTGTCAGAAAAAAATATATTAAAGGCACACTGATGCCCCACCTACATCAAAGGGTTATTGGATAAAATTGACTGGGGGGAAAAAACACACACACATCAAGTAAAGTATGTCTGAATCTCAAACAACTGTATTTGTGTACTCACAAATGTAATTTAAAGTATTTAACCAAAATTAAAGAGAAAATTCTTGAAAAGAATTAGACAGCAACAAATTGCAGAACTCACTTCAAAACTAGGGCAATCAGCTTTGCTTCTCAATAATGTTGTTGGGATATCACTTTCAGCAAATTCATCTTCTAAATCAATGATGTAAGCCATTCTGTTAGGAAGAAAAAGTTCACTCTTTTCAGAGTATCTATGCCTAAATACTTGACGATAGATATTTTTACCTATAAACAGAGAACACAAAAATTTTCAGGAAAAACAATACCATCATACAGAAATTATCAGCAATGGAAAGAAAAATTATTTAAAAAAAAAATCTTAGGATTTTTGTTATAAAATATGAAAAAATATGCAGTTAATTAAGTTTGTAATCAATAACAATTCTATGTAAATGGAAAGAATTGCTACTTAGAAAAATTGTTAGATTTCTCAATATTGGTACAGCTGTTCATTTTTGTTGTATTTACTTTAATTTATTTTCTTAAAAACAACTGTATTAAAAAAAGCATAATTGAAACTAGAATATTGAAACTAGAGCATTTATCTTTTAAAAGGATTTAAATTAAATCTGTGACATCGAGTCACAAGTTTATTTGTTATTTTAATATTTTGATAGGGTCTGATACAAATCCTTTAATTCCTGATATAATTCACTCCTCGCCCCTTAATGCAGTAGTACAATTGGGACACGCTCCCCGAAATTCCTCTCTCCTTTCAGCTGCACCCTCTTTCTAGGAAGCGGCTTCTTTGATCTCCATGTGCAGGACACACTGTGCATGAGTCCTTGTAACCGTACCTGTGGTATTTCTTAACCACATACTCCTACTTCAACTTGCAATACAACTAATCTCTAAGTAAAATAGGTAATTTAACTTCGACTTTTTTTGTTAGTATAAATATCTGAGCGCGGGAGACGCTCGATGCATTCGATTAAGAACTCGTCATGAAGCTACGTATCACCGCCTAACGGAGCATTTTTTTCACCCCCTCCTCCAATTTGAGGTCAGGGTTTTTCAAAATTTCGACATGGCGTCGTACATCGCCATTCGCTGCGGTTCTTCGCTGACATCAAACCTTTTTTGCCTAGTGTAGCTTAGGCTACCTTCAAGAAGATCCCAACGTCATCTTCAAAAATGTTCTCTTGCGGTTTTCTTTTCCTCCTTTTCATTATGGGTTTTTTAATAAAAAAAAACTACAGTCATCTCCAGTTGACCAGATTTCCACCAGCTTTCAGATGATTTCCAATCACCGGTATGATAATTTCTGTGACGACGCTGTGCCCCTACGATTGAGTTGTGTGACCAACATTGCTTTTTGAGATCTTCAAAATAAAAATACATCTGTGCCATAAATTGGACTCCTTTCATTTTTCAATTGGTTGACTGATTTTATAGGTGAAGGACAACTTCTTCTATGGAGGATTTGAGGTATGTTTTTGTAAGATGTATCTTCTCTCGGAATTAAACTTGACTACTTTCTGGGTTGCGAAATTGCAACACTAACGCAAAATGTAAACCACTATATATATATATATATATATATATATATATATACACATATTTTATATCCGGCTATAATTTCTTCTAAGATTAAGTTGCTAGTTTTTCTATATACACTTGAAACCGTTGCCGCAAAATCTTACGTAAGTTATCAATATTTTGTAACTTATGGTTCATGGGAACTGCAACTCTTTTGTTATTTCAACTCATTTGGTGAAGAAAAAAAATCATACATCTTTAAGAAATCAACTTTATTTAATCGATACTAAAAACTTACTGAGTTTAATAAATAATACAAAACATTATTTAAAAAAGCTGAAGTTATAAATTCTTCCTTAAACAAGTAGATATGTATGCAAGACTTTAAAAAAAAAAACATACATTAAAAAAAAAATATTGCAAACACAAAAATTTTTAAATGGCACTTAACAGAAAAACGTTTAATATGGAAAAAAGGTAGCAAAATGCTTAGCTTCTGCAACAAAGTTAATAAATCATTAAAAAATATTTTTCTCGTACATTGCTATATTTGAGATTCAAACCAATCTTTTTTTCTTCTTCTATAGATTAAAAAATAAGTAAAAAACTTGAACAAATAAACCAATTGAAATATAAGAAATGAATTTTATTACTATTTTATACATTTATAACTAAAAATACCATATGTTCCAGGATATTAGTCACTCCCTTAATTTTAATAACGAGAGGGCAAAATTCTGATATGTAGGGTGTATAAGACCAACACTAAAAAAAAACCAAAAATCTAACAATTTCTAAAATCAAAAAAAGTTCTAGAGTCTCAAGTTAAAATCATCTCATGTTGTTATCTCTGGACATTTGTCCACAAATAGATATTGCTAATAAATGAAGGCCCCATTAAATAAACCCTTTAAGGTTATTATTCAATCACCTTGGAATGAATGGTTGATGGAAAAAGAAAAAAACTCTTCATAAAACAGGACATATCCACAACACTCTTTTAAAGCATTCTTATATTATATAATTTATTACCAGTGTATATCATGTCAAATGATACTAGACATGTGGCAAAATGCTAATTAAAATTTTACTGTAAAATCTTTTAGAAATTGTGGAACTTCAAATTGGGGTAAAAATGATTTTCTATGAGACTCAGCAGATGTTAAATCCATTGCCAAGTGGGAACCGTAGGTCGACACCTACATTATTGAAATTGACACAGATAGCATGTATTTTAAATGCATTCATTGTGTTATAGTTTTTTAAATACTCTTGAAGAAATTATCTTGCCTTTCTCATTCTTAGTTTTTTCTTCTGAAAAAAACCCTATATGTAGAGAAAATATGATGAGAGAAAATTACAAACTCTATATAACTTATTAAAAATAAGTTTTTGAAAGGGGTAAGTTGATAAAGAGTAATTGATATCAATCTCATTGTTTATACGACATTGGTGTCTCGCGATCAACCGATGTCCGACTTTATGACTAGTGTTAAAGTCGACCCCCGATTCTCGTAAAATTTTAAGGGTTTGAAAATTTGACTGTTTATGACTTATAGTCTGATGTTAAAAATTGAGCTGAATTGAATTAACAATATACAAACTTACCCAATTTAGTTCGGAAATGGATTTCTTCTTCTTCATCTTTATCCCTGAAATCATAAATCAATTATTAGATTTTTTAATTAAAGGTTTGAATTAATTAAACCCTTTTTTTTATACCATCCAATCAAAAGTCTGATAACCACAATTTAAAATATATATGAGTGTAAAGTAAATACAATTTTAAATGTTTCAGTAATGCAAATACTACACAATATATGTTAATCTTAATGTGTAAAGTTTATGCAAACACCTATGGTAAAATTTATGTCTCAGATTTCAATTACACAAAAATGTACAGATGTTCAATGTGAAAAAAAAGAAGACATTGATCTTTATTTATTGAAGTACAATAACCTTGTCAAACTAATAATAATACCATACCAATTTTTTTTTCTTTATATTTAACTTTTAATTTTTGCAATGTCCATTTTCGTTTTTTCTCTAAAAAGGATTTTGTTTCATCCTGTCAAATCTATTCTTAAAAAAAGGAAGTTTCCTAGTAGGGGAGAGGGGGGCACATGTGAAAATGGTATGTTTTACCACTATGATTTGAAATAAAAAATCTTGAAAAATTTTCAATAGCTGACAGTTCTAGTCCTACTTCTCTGCCAAACTTTCAGAACAATGAGCCATTTTGTTATTCTCTTCTGACAATTTCTTTGTATCAGCTGGTGTTGTATATACTTTTATCACTCGCTTCTTCAAGTGAAAACATAGTATAAATCAACTAATAAGCTAAAATTAACTATTGCAGACTATTATATGAACATTCAGGTATGTTTATCACAATTATTATTTTTTTTACTTAATTAACAATTCTTTATTTTTCAAGTTAGGTTTAAGAAAGATGATTGGGGCACTTGTGAACAAAACATCTGGGGCAGATGTGAACAGTTCACATGTGCCCCTACATAGTATTAAGATAATTATTCTTGTGATATTATAAGTTTAAAAAATATGTATGAAAAAATATGTATAAAATTATTTTTATTTAATTTTACATAATTAGTTAATTAATTGTTAATTTTTTCTTTTAAATATTTATGATTACTAATGGTCATTAGTAAATTAAAAATTTGCTAAAGTTCAGGCAGAAAATGTTGACAATGATCTTAACAGTAGTGCCTACAGCACTTGTCCTACACCAGAATCAATCCGACCATTTCCAAAAGCCCAAGTAAGTAACTTAAAGAAACAAAAACGCGAAAAGGAAAAATCCCGCGTATTAACTGATACACCTGAGAAAGATAGAATTGCTAAAACTAATAAGGAAAAGATAGAAAAAATTAAAAAAAAAAAAAAAAGCATGAAAGAGTATCAGAGAAGAAAGAAAAAGGCCCATTACAACTCCTGAGGAACATGAAGTTGCGAGAAACCCAATTGACGAAATTAACCCAATAAATTCTCATAAACAAATAAACCCAATAAATTCACGTAGTAAGATACAAACCCTTCAGTATAATGTGTTTCTATATCTGTTATATAAAATATTTTTTTCTTTTAAATATGATGATTGCTTTGTGTTTTTAATCTTGTTCATATCTGCCCCAGGCATGTTCACATGTGCCCCATTATAGGGGCACATGTGAACAATTGAAGTCATTTTTCTAAAATATCATAAAGTAAAGAAATATTTTGTTGAAAAATCTCAAAAAATTCCATAAGACAAAGAAAAGACTATTTAAACATATGGACTTCTTTACTGTGAGAAATTGATGATGTTCAAAAAATACAAAGAAAAAAAAGATCTATATTGTTTTTTTTAAAAAAGAACTGGCAAAAAAAGAGAGAGGAGAGTTGACCACTAACATTTCACATGTTTTATTATATAAGCATGAAAATATCCTACTTGTGTTTTATTCTCAGGCTTTCCAATTCTTCATCTTCTTTTTCTTTATAAGTAATTTCACTCCGAACCTGAAATGAAAAAAGTCAAACATATATAATTGCTCTAAGAGCAAAGAGGAATTTCTTCAGAAAACAAAAAAATTAGCAAACTAAATCTTTTTTTAAAAAATTTTCGAGATTACCTATCCATAGAACACTTTATAAAAATAAAAAAAGCAACTCACGCTTTTGATGGTACTTTATTTACAACATGAAACATTTTACACGTCTAAATAAGTTGGGTAATTAAAGATTTTCATTTTACATTTGTTTTTTGCATTCATTTTTCCTCTTTTATACATCATTATTCTAGAATGTAATACCCTAAGGCAGTGACAATTTCTAAGAACCTATTGGTTATTATTTAATTCTTATTTCTATTATAACCCTAACTGACCCATGACATAGGGTCAGTTTGGCTGCACGGAGTTTTTGTTCCAAACTGTTCTAGCGATGTTATTCTAAAAAAGTCTGAAACGTTAAATCGGTTTTCATCATAAGAAAAGAGTAGAGGCATTTCTTCCTTCTCTTTTTCTTATAAATAAACAGTTTTGTGTAGAATCTAAATGCTGTGGGGGAAAAAACCTTTCATTCTAATACAAAATATCATCCAACACTGTACCAACAATATTTTGTCGACACTTTTTCATCAAAATAAAAATTCATATAAATCACAAACTTAGAATTTGATAGGTTGATTTTTAATCGAACGATCAAAACACATCCAGTAAGGATGTTCCCTAAATTTGTAAAATACAGGAAAAGTATTTTGTTATTTTTTAAGATTTTAATTTAAATTGTAATTTAATTTTCTAATAGATATATTTAAAATATTGACGAAAGAATTATTATTAAATAAAGAATGATGTCATGTGTAAACTGCGGATTAAATCAATCAGGAAATTAACCGTTAAGCGATAAACTTGTCGAAAATAGAAGAGCTTTGGAACAGGCTTCAGAAGCTTAGTGTTGAGGAACAGACCCAATATCACCATAGCTAGAATCTTAAGTATTGAATTAATACTTGGTGAGTAAAAAAACTCTCTTTAATTCAAAGTAATTTTTTGATTATATTTTTACTTTTTGAATATAAATTCATAAAAGTATTCAATTGAATTTTATTTGTATACATGAAAGACGATTTTTAAATGTTTTAGCTATGAGAAAACAATGATATACAGTGAAAAAACAATGATAGCTAATTTAGATAGTCCACAATTTTGATTTTATGGAAATTATGCAGTGATTGTACCTTTAAAACATGTTTCAAATTTAAATAATGTACATGTGGAACTTTCAAGTGAAAAATATTTCTCACAAATGATGATTATGTGCACAATGTAATTGATATTTTTAACATGAAAATGCATTAGTCAATTCTTTATTGGTTTCTATCTATCTATCTATCTATCTATCTATATATATATATATATATATATATATATATATTATATATATATATATATATATATATATATATATATATATATATATATATAAGATAAAAAAATTATAGTAAAGAAAAGCATACTTTTTGCAGTAAAGCATAATCAAGACCTTTCACCAAGTGAGTATGCTCCATATCACCACCCAAAAATTTAGATTCTTGAATCATTTGTCTCCTTCTTTCAGCAGCATCCATTCCCCTAAAAGATATCATATTCTTTGCATATCTTGAACAATCCATTCCATAAGTTCAAAGAGAATAAAAAGGCTGTCATAAAATGTATCAACTAGTAAATAATAAAACTACTACAAAATTTATAGAGTAGATATGACTTATTATAATGATACATGAAAAAAAAAACTTTATACATTTTTGTTCAATGAACTTGAAACAACACATTTTTGTATTGTTTTTACTTGAAAAAACAATATGTTTACTGCAGAAATTATAAAAAGACGAAGAGGAATTTAAAAAAAAAAAAAAAAAAAGAACACAGAAAATGATAATAAAGAAAGGATAAATAAGAATGCTAATAAGAATAAATCTAAATATAAATTAAAACATTATTCAAATTGAAAATTAAACTTTAAAAGAACAAAATCACAATGACAGTCTGTTTCTAAACACAATTCTAGAAACTTGTTTAAGTCCAAAAGCAAATATTTTGATCAGCCAGAGTTTATATGAGTCTAAGTTAATGAGTCACTTCTTATAGAAAAAGATACCGATTTAAATAAATTTAAAAAATAAAAAAATATATTTCCAAACAATTTGAAAAAAAAAAAAAAAAAAAAAAACTAAGAAATCACTTAAACTGCCAGGCTTTAAAAAATATACCAAAAATAAAATGTAATTATTACGATTTTGCATCAGGAGCAACAGCGCGATATCCAGCAGCTGATGTGATTGGATCTTCATTTTGATAATCAGGGTTTGCACCATCTCTTCGCTCTTTGGCCTAAAAAAGATAAATAATGTCAAAAGCAGAAATCTTACACAAGATATTTTTAACATAAAAAATTAAAGAGTTTTAAGAATATAATCATAAATATTTTACCCTGTCACGATATTTCTGTGATAGTTCTGCTAATTTATCTTCTTGCTGCTTATTCAAAGACGCATAATACCTAAAAGGATAATTATAATAAATAATAATACTATAAATTAGAATGATCTGTCATACTTAAAGAAATACCTTTGATCCAGCCAATTACAGTTAAATAAAATGCTTATTCTATTAATGAGGTGATACATTAGACAAATTTAAATATTATTCCATGAATTTTTAATTAAAATTGGCATACATTGCAACATTTTCCATAAATGAATCACATTTAAAAATTTATTAATAAATATAACTCTAAGTGTTGAATTATTAAATTTGTAACAATTTAAAATAGTAATAAAAATAACACTGAAGAGAATACATAAAGCTATTATTTTTCGCACTAAGACACATTCACTGGACTTCACACACACACTCTGAACTTCTTTTTATAAACTATTAATAGAATGTTTTTGCACTGATCATTTAGCAAAAACTTAAGCCATTTTTCTTTGCATTCATCGTACAACTAGTTATAAGTTCTTCTGTAGTCAATAATGATCATTTTGTTTTGCTCACTTACATCAATGTCTCCCCAGAATTAAGACAATGTTTTGCATCTCTTTTTTCATAAATTGAATGAGCAAATTTCACTCTAATTAACGCAAAAAACTTTAAACAAAAAACAAACAAAAAAAAAGTAATGCAATATTTCGGTTTATTGCTATTAAGAAGTGGAAAATAATTAAATTTGTTATTATTGAAATTATATAGTGTCTCTACATAAAACAATTTACTAAATTTTCTTCTTCTGAGTGGAATATTCGATTATGCCTTAAGCTATTAAGTGGAGCTGAATGAGATTAATAGTATACGTGAGATTACGAATATTAAGATTAATATCTAAGCAAGATTAGTAATAAAGAAACAAACTTTTTCTTTCGCTTTCTTCTTTCAGCTCTTTCATCAGCTGTACCACTTTCATCATCAGAATCACTATCCTGCTTCTTTGTTCTAAAAGAAATAGGAAATTAATTTTTGTTAATTCAAAATTATTAATGTAGTTAAAACTTACACAATAGGCAAAATAGACTTCAAATTGTTAAAAACCACTGCATATGTAAAGAATTAAAACAGTTTGCTTGATTTAAACACAAACAAGGGGATACCAGTTTTTTCCCCCTTTTTTATGAATAAAGGACACGGATTTAAATAAAAAAATTTAATTTATAAAAACGAATTTTAATTTATAAAAAAAAAAACTAATTTGAAAAAGCAAATATAATGTGGTAATATGCAAACTGTACTTATTGAAACATTGTAAACCTATGCAAACTATATTTATTTTCATTGAGATAAAAACCTCATGTAATATGCATTGGGAAATTGAGAATTTTAATGGTGCAATTTAAAAGTGGGACTGATCCACAAGCCTTTAAAAATTATGAATTGAACATTATTATTTATTAAATTTCATAGCATGTCTGGCCATTAGGGTCCATCCCAGTCCAGTCACCAAATGTTGCTAAACTCAAAGGCATGGACGTATGTTTGGTATTAAAAAAGTAACAAAAATAGTTTTTTACATTGAATTCAGAATTAAAAAAAATTAATTATACTAATTTTGTTGTTCTATGTGTGGTACGGAATTCAAATGCATGGTATTCATATGAAATAACAGAGAGTGCCTATATACAAATTTTTAGATTTAAACGGTGAAACGGTGGTATTTCAAATTTACACATTGTGTTGTGCTTTGGATTCTTGTACTGACATTGTAATTATTTATCAATAAAATAATATTTTTTGCTCTTTTACAATCGATTTTATTTAAAATTTTATAATTTTTAGATAGTTAATTTTTATATAATAATTTGTCGGTTCTTACTTTCTCTGTTTTCTTCATTTATTTATTTATTTGGCTTCAGTATTCCAATCTCTATGTTGTATCTATTTAGTAATATTATTTTAGCTTTTTACACTTATACTAATCAATACTAATCTTCAATATTTATGAGCTAATGAACCTAATTAGTTTTAGATTGTTATATATGGCCAATAATAACTTTTAATATGTACCGCATTATGAATTATGTCACTGCAAAGTTCGATTTTTTCTCTAGTTTGTGTATCATAATAAGTAATTGGATACTAAATTAATATCACTAAAATGGACCACCGAATGAATACCCGAGTGGTCCTAATGGACCACTAAATTTTCACTGCTGGTGTGACCCTAATGGTAATAGTATGTTTTCTTACATAATTACTTAAATATTGTAAAAATAAAAGTTTTATCAAATAAAGAATTAGCATTTTTTTTAAAAAATCGTGTCCATGGACAATTAAATGGCCTTGTGTGCCTTCAAAACTGCATCTGCAAGCTCCAATACATCATTACTGTAGAGTATCTCACAAAGTTCTGAAGCCAGTGACACCATACCTAATTGTAAAACATATGGGGTAAGGGCTGGGCACTCGAAAATGTGATCCGGGGTAAAACAATTAATATGTCAAGTAGAAATTATAAACTAGATAGTCCAAAATTCTACAGTTCTGCAAAAGTCTACTACTTGAAAAAATGAAGAGATACAGCGTGTGTTATGCTGAATAAGTTTTACAGAAGTTCCTCAGTACAGTAGCAATTTTTAGAGTCAAAATAAACACAAAGAAGAAGTAAGGGTATCAATGACCGTTGATACCTTTAAGAAGCTGTGAATTATAGTTCAGATACCATAGTATAAAAGCAATTCTTTCAAAATGATTTTCTCATCATTGAAAATGATACTTTTTTTTTCTTAGAACAAAATAAAGTTTGATAAAAATCCAGAAGGTGTAACAATTAAATCGCTTAATTTAAATAAATAAATTAAAACATCTATCAACATGTAAAGATAGCAATACAAATAAATTAGTGTAATGGCTTAACTCATATAAATACTTACGCAGTATGAGTTTTCACTTCCTCTGTAGTAACAGGTGCAGGAGTTAGAGGAGGTGCTCTAGGGGTCATCAAAAGTTTACGAAAATCTTCATTTGTCATTGGATGACTCCTAAGGATGGAGTTAGAGAAAAATCAATTAACTATTAACAAATAAAAAAAGTTTCGTTTTTAACAATATTTTTACCAAATTGTTTTTTATCCCATATAAATCATTCTGAATTTATGTGATTAATTAATAATAAATCACATATTAGACAAAACTTTTTATCAAGAAAACTAAGGTATTTTAGATAATCAACCAGTAAAAAAATAAAACTATTTTCGAAACCCCCTGGACCTTTTTTTTATGTTCTTTAATTTTAAAATCTCAATTTTAAGGTGCAAAAACTTTCATTACTCTTGCCATAATTAATAACAATGCATAATTGCTGACCATTACAGTTGAATCTCACAGTATAATGCCATCATAAAAAGAATTCTTTTCCTTTCACTTTACATTTTTAGACATAATTTTTTGTTTGTCTTTTTTTTTTAATAAAACATCTTTTTTTTTTTACATAAGTTTTGAATATTTTTTTACAAATAAGGAGGGAAGGGATGGCAAACCTATTGTCTGTGGGTCAAAACTGACATGTTGTACTTATATGTTGGCAGTCACCAGCTGTTTTTCCTCTAATTTCAACTGAGTTGGCAACTCCACATCTTAAGGTCAAAGCAAACTTGGAAAATAGTTCTTGTTTTCTGCTCCAGTTAGCAGTGAGTAACTGTCATTGGTCTCTGCATCGGATTCAACCACATCAAAAATGGAGAACATATCTTTTTCCCAATATAGTGGTTCTGCTGTGTCTCAGTTTGGCTTTAGCTGGTATGGGGAAATTAAAAAGTTCTATTTCTGCTAGCATATTACTGGTGCGAGAAATCGTGAGATTAAAGCGCCAAGTAAGAGATTAAATAAATAAGGCAAAATAATAGGTTGTTCATTAAATAGGCCATATTACATAATCAAAAAACCAACCCAAACTGAATGTTTCACAACAGTTCAAATATAGTTGTTTGAGTAAAAAGACTTGATTAGACAGATCAGGTCTCTATCATGAAAATTCAGATTGAATAGAATGAGGATTTGCTTTGGAGACTTCTGGAATCTAGTGAAAAAATAATAATCAGTCGAACAATAAAAAATTTAAAAGACTGAGGCTGCAGACATCATAAGATCTAAGAAAATTTAATGAAAATATATTATATTTTTATCCAGTATATTATGTAACTGTAATTTTATTCAGTTTTCTTTGATATTAATTATTCTAATATTATTATCGTTAAATGAATTTTTTCTTCTAATTATGTATCTTTTTAACAAACATAAAAATTTAGATATGAAAAAACAGTCTCAGCTTTGAGAATCAGTGTGTCCTTCTTTTAAGCAGATAATTTAATCAGTCTCGAAGATGTCTGCTTTACTGTATTATACTTCAGGATTATTTTGGACAGGGCAAAATTTTGCACTATCTGTTAAAAAGAACAGTTTATTGCAGCTAAAGATACAAATCTTTACATGAAGTACTTATTTCTATTTAATTATTTGTTATTTAAGTATTGTCATATATTATCTACAATAATCAAAAACACTTAAATTAATTAGTATGAATAAGACTGTTCCAGATTAACACAGGAGCTACTTTATAAAAATTAAAATACTTCCTAGCTGAAAACCATATTACAAAAAGTACAAAGTTTTAAAAATATATTTTGGACCATAAAAATAAAAGCTGAGGAGCAAAAATTTAACATTAACAATTTATTCAATGACTATCTATTTTTATGTATTATGAACTACATGAACAACAAGGAAAAATTACTAATTAAGAAATGGTTAAATTCAAAAAATTCACTTACGGGTGATCCTCATTTCTAGAAATCTCAGATGGTGGCAAAGGATTGGAAAATGGCTCATGTTCTCTCTCTGAAATAAGATTAATAATCTAGATTTAATTAAAAATATTACATATATTCTGTAAAATGTGGCATCACCATATAAATTGTTTCTAAACATAAAAATTATAATCTCTATTATGAAATTTTTAAATATGAAGCATAACTCATCTCTTTTGTTTGTTTTCTTAAGTAATGGACCCAAAAGAATATGTTTTGATATATGCATGATATAGTTCTAAATTTAGTATATATTTCCCTAAAAAACACAGTTAGAAATAAAACTCTTAAATAAATGTATCATGAATATATTATTTAAAAAAAATTATTATTATTTTGTACTATTTTATTGAATTAAATAGTTAATGTTCATGGCTTCATTAGGTTTTACTTCGGATGCAGTATATTTGGCTAAACTCTACAGAATTTCCTCAAAAAGCAAGGAAACTGTGATTGTTTTTGGTTTCATTGTAATATAAATGAGAATGTAAAAGTTAATATCTATAGTGGCAATTTAGAGTGTTTCTACTATTTATAGCAGATATGTATTCTTAATCAATTTAGTTATTTTAAGGAAAAATATATTCCATAAATAAATGTCATACTAAGGCAGAAACTTATGTGAAAACTCATCTATGTTTTTAAATATGCTCCTTAAGTTGTATCATCATTTTATTTTGGTAAATTTTTATTCCATGTACCTACTTTATCCCATCTGACCCTATAGCCACCCCTCAGATAAACTTCTGCATGCTTTTTTCAAAAACACAATTACACACTCAAGTCAAGAATTTTGACAAATCCTTCTTAACATGACTCCACTAACAAAAAACATTAAATGATAAGAAAAGATACAAAACTGTTAAACGACATTCTAGATTATTACAGTAAAATACTGATCCATACGTTTTTCTTAGCTACAAAAAAATATAGTTTAATTAATAACTATTTTTAAAGAAAACTCTGAACTAATTTCATTCTGAATCTAAAGAAAATCGTTGTGAATGTTTATGGCATGCAGTATATCAAGTTTAAATAAAGAAAAATAGTCAAATATTTAGCCACTAAAAGATCAACAATAACAAAGCTATGAATAAAGATAAGAAATTTTCCAAGAACATACCACCCCGATCCGGCATTATAAGGCTATGTAATAAGCAATGGAGATAAAAAAAATACAAGTTCGTAACAAAAATATATAGTGAAATAGTGAAATTAAACTAGTACTAAGACGATTAGTAACGCATAAACTTGCTGGCCAAGAGTACAACAATTAAGGTCAAGGTATCCATATTTCAACTTTTTTGTCAAAATTTATTTAGCTTATAGCTTGTACAACAAAATACTGAAATATAAGAGTTCTTTTTCTAGTTTCAGAATTTTAGTGGCAACATTATTTGATCATCTGGTTGTCTGCTCTGTCCAGATTTAATTTTAAATTTTGTCGCTAAGTTTATGTACGTATATGTATTTTTGCACTCCGTAATTATTCTTTTAAGCAAAGAAAGAGTATTAATAACAATTCTGTGAAATTGCTTCACGTGCATTTGGTTCGCATTTGTTTAAATAACAAGTTCTCATTTTGCTATCAAAAATATAAAACATAATGTATAAATTTTTTCTATATAAAAACTAAGAGTTACTGATAAATGTGAATGATTCTTAGATTTTATTTCTTTCAATGTTTACCATTATCTAGGTTCATTACGTTATTTGGTAGACTTCCGTATATGCATTTAAATAGATTCGAATCATAAAAGTAAATGATAAAACTAAAAAGTTCAGCTTAAGTTAAGACGTATTATTAATTTCAATACCTACCTTGAATGCGTTTCTTTATTGCCAGGATGAAGTGTTTATTTAATTTTATTATTTTTTTTGTTATGTAAGAGCTCGCAATTGATATCCATTTTTGTCACCTTTTTTCTTTTTTTTTTATAGAAATAAACAAATTTCGCTTACTTTGTCACATTGCATTTTAAAGTCTGGTACGAAAAACTCTTTCTAAATAAATGTTTGAACTTTCAATTGTTCAATAAGTTACAAAAACTTCATTTCAGTCATATACTTTTTCTCCTACCGTTTAAAATGTTTTGTAGGTAGTTCAAATTTAAGTTTTCTCCAATTTTCAATATATTTTCATAAAATTTTAGGTTCTACCATTGATGGGGTCTACTTAATCTTTTAAAAATTGCGGGATACTTCCGTATTAGTACCTGTTTCCACTGACTACCTTCTCTAAAGCATCAAAGAATTTTTTAATTTTAAAAGATTTTTTAAAAATAAGACTTATACCCTTCTAGTTGGTCCACTTTTGTAATGCTTCTTTGTACTTTCTTATGTGTAATTACTTAGTTGTCACAGAATTCTGGCTACTTTTGTGCAGGTATCAACATGAAAATCTTTCCAAAATAGGAAATTTTATAAACAATATGAACAGGTGACTCAATTTTGAATTGACAACCTTTAAAGTTCAACTTCATAACCTCATAATTTTGAACTTAAAGCAGAAGACAAGGGAACTTGTGAATCAAGCATTTAGACAAAATTTCCATGGAGGACTTTTTTTCGTAGGGAGGAACTAACTTGCATTTGTGTTACATGAAGAGGAAAACCTTCCACGGTTAGACCAACAATAATGGAAATCAAACCTATAGTCCTTCAACCTCTGAGTATATTTTATGTCAGCATTGTGGTCAGTGGGAGCTGAGATATGAACAATATTGTGAATTTCAAAACTGATGTTTTTAAAATTTCTAATATAAATCTGTAAAAGTTATATTTATGTTGATGTAATAATTATAACCACCTATCATAAATTTTTTTTAATTTTCTTTTTTTAAATAAAATTATTTTAAACATAATGTATATTATGTAGTTTTTAAAGAAATATTTCTTTTTGGCAAACTGTTTATAAAGTCACAAACCACCAATTAATTGCAACTATTTGTTACAATATTTTTCAAATTAAAGCATATTTTAGGGGAATTTTTTGAACAAATTAGTTTTATACAAATTTGTATAATTGATTTACTGTTTATAAGATTTTTTTTTAACTGAAAATTTGTTTTCAATAGAGATAAACCAAAGATGTCTAAAAAAGAGAAATCTTCTTTTAATGATAAATTTAAGCAGATGTTTGGGAGAAGAGAAACAACTCCTATAAATTATGAAGGTATAAAAAGAGAAACTCATGTTCTTAGCAGTGATGATTTGAAGGTAATTCTTTTTGTTATATATTTTTATTGATATTGATAGAATTCCATTATTAACCAGTGTTTACATCTTAGAAAAAAAATGGGTGAGAATTTCATACCCTTTCTTAAAAACAGGGTGAGATTTCAAAAAGTTAAGTGAGATTTCTTAAAATTAAAAAACACAAATAGAATTGAAAAAAAAAAAAAATCATTTCTTCAATTATAATACATTTTTAACATCTTCTATTTTTTAAAGCATTGAATATTTTTTCTGCATCATCATAGAAACTTTTGCCTTTACAAGGTATTTGTCCACCTTACATTAGTGCAAAAAAAATTTGAACATCTTAAATGAAGAAACCTAACCCACGGTAAACACGTTGTTGCAGAGAAATGTGTTATAGAAGGGGTTCCGTGGTTCGAAGGGGTAGTGTTCTGTTGTTCGAAAAGGTTCTGAACAATACTGGTAAATAGGAAAACTAGATAATGGGGCAGGTGTTGAAAATAAAAGATCCACGAAGAAAAGTGAAGCGGATTTTATTCTAAATGGCGTAATGCGAAGATTTTTCCAAAATGTGAGAAATTCGGGAATTTTGAAAATGATTTATGGAATGCGCGAAATTCTCGCGCTAATCATTTTTTAATGCGAGAAACGAATCAAATATGCGAGATTCTCACGGTCTTGCGCTGTAGTGAAAACACTGTTAACGATCAAAATTTTTTTCTAAAAATTTGTATAACATTTATTTGGTAATACTATAAGTTTCTGTATGCACAAATCTAGATATACAAACTTAAGAAATTTTCTTGTTTTCTGAGAATTTTGAAATTATCTCAGTTTATTGTAGATATTTTTAATAGAATATTCAAACCAACATTCTTTTTAGGGCTATGATTTTTTAACTGCTCTGAAATTTATAGTACATACAATGGAATTTTCATCTTTTATTATTCATGGGTATTAAAGTCTCTTGATTTTGAGATCCTTTTTTTTTTCCGCATCAAACTTAATTTGCAGTCCTAATTAAATTTCAATTTTTTTATTTTCTAGACAGCTCTCATCTTGCTCACTTTATTCTTCAACCACTTTCGTTGATTTTAAGGTATCTTTGTTTCATTTTCATTCAGTTATCTTTCTTGTCTTTGTTTTTCATTCAGTTATCTTTCTTGTCATTTTCAAATAGAAATTTTATTGAAAAATGAAATTCATGCCACTTTATATATTCTAATCTATTGTTATTCATGACACATTCATCTCTTTATTGTTTTATATTTTTGAATTCAACTGAGAAGACAACTAATGTGAAAGAAACCAACTAAGTATTTTTCGAGCACTTGAATGAAATTATTTATGCTTCAAATTATGCAATATGTATAGAAGGAGATGTCAAAAACTTCTTGAGTTATTTAACCACTTGCGCTGGGAAGACGTGCCATGCAGGTCATAATGCTCTTGTCACAGAATCGTCTATGACGTAGTATTTACGTCATCATGGAATTGTTACAAAAACGACATGCGTGGCACGTCAGGTCCCACCCCAGGTTGCCTCCCAGCGAGTTACACCGGGCCGTTCTGGTACACGCGTCAGTGATTTTTTTTTTTTGCCAGCGCAAGTGTTTAATTTAGTGTGTTCGAATAAATTAATGGCTTCAATGAACAAATAGTTAATTTGCATTTTTTTAGCATCTTTATTATTACTGATGTATTTTTTTCTCTCCATTTTAGGATCTTTGTTCTGAAAATAATTTAAATCACAGACTGAAATCCTTAAAAGAGTTGTATGAAATTGTGTTGACTAAACGACTAGAAAAGGCAAGTTTCATTATATAGCTTAAATTTAAATTTTATTTTTTTACATATATAAGCATTTCTTTGTTTTTGTGCAAGAATGTTCATTATTTTATTTTTGTTTCGGAGCACCTTACATTTTTTGAGTACATTTTTTAATCTTAAAGAAATTATAAATACATTAATGATTTTAAATACATTTATGAACATCTAATTCTAAATGAAAGAAATTTAAAATAAAACTAAATCCATACAATGATTATGCTGATCTGGTGTAAAAAAAACCTAGATGGTGCCCAAAAAATTACAGCTGACATGTTAGTTTCAGTATTTTTTTTAAACTGTTTTCTAGACTAAATCTCCTAAATATTTCTTCTTTAAATGAATGAATAATAAAAAATTTTCCTCTTAAGTTAGTATCAATATCATTCTTAAAATTTTATTTTCTTTAATTTTTAATTTTTTTCAAAAATGACTAGGAAATTCTTGAAATTCTGGAATTATTTTTATGAATGCGAGAAAAATTACTGTCTTCAGATAATTGCATTCAAGCGAAGAATATATCTGATGATTATATAAAAATTAGATTAATGGCAGAAAAAACAAGACACTATAAATATTTTTTTCTATATACAATAGTGATATTGTACTAGCAAACAACCTAATCAAATTCTTTTAAATATAAATAGACCTCTTGCTCCTTATAAGCTATAAAATTGCAATATTAAAGCTCAAAAAAAAATAAATATTCTCCAGTCTTTTTAATTTGTAACCAAAGAAATATTCCTCTTTAAAGGATGCTACTACTTTTACCTGTTCAGAAGTACTTTTTGTACCTGTTCAACTAAATGCTTAAAACACACTGCATTTATTTCCGCATAATATTAAATTAAAAAGGTAAATTATCTTTATGCAGTTTCATAAAAGCTTAGCATGGTTCTTTTACTTTCCACTGCATAATATGCTGGCTGTCGAAAATTTGGTCTTATCTCTTAAAAATGTTCCTCTTACTTCTTAGAAATTGTGAACTTTTGATAACTTTGAAACCTATTGCAACTACAAAGAATTGTAAATCTAACTTAAGTCAACTTACAGCATTATTATATGCCACTTAACATTTTAATTATATATGTAAATATTTTAATTATATATTGTGTTTTTTACATTTATATATGTAAAAAACTTTGAAAATAAATGAAATGGTAGTGATAAGGTTTACACAATGAATTCTTTAAAAAACAATTTTAATATTTTTCAGTGTTTTTGCAGATAGTTTATGTAGAATTCTTTTTACATTTTATGAAAATAACTAAGGAAATTATATAATGTGCATCTTAGTTTTTATTTATTGTAATCCTATGGCTATATGTAATTTGCACAACTGTTTTACGAAGGTTGGCTTTTTACTTTTTTGTACTGCATGTGTACTGGGATAGCATGCTAAGTGTTTTGAACTTTAATTAGTTATTATGTATTTAAAAAAAATTACTGAAACTAGATTTCACCTTGAAGTTTTTAATCTCTTTTATAAAATACAGAAAAAACTGTGGAAAAATTATTGTAACTTTTTCATTATTTTTGTGAAAGAAAGAAGCAATTTCATCCTGGACTTAATTTAAACAAAAAAAACTTAACCTGTTCAAACATGAAATTTATTCATGGTTTCTCAATATTTCACTTATTTTTAAAATTGTAAGTGAAAAAATATATAACTAGGTTAAATTCATTTTTTATTTCTTAAGAAATGAAACTTTAAAAAAATTTATTTTTATTGGTCAATTAAAAATTTATTTCTTAACAAAGATTTGGACTCTTGTATAGTTGAAATTAAATAAAAATGTTTTAGTTTAATATTTTTGGTGATCTAGCAATGAAAAATTGAGATTTATTATTATGAAATAAAATATTTTTACACTAAAGATAGTGTTAAAAAACTTTTTTATATGATGTAGAAGTATTATTGTAATTTGTAGAATAATATGAGTAAAAAAAAATATGAATATACTTATTGCGGCTTTACATTACTGTAACGTGCTAATGAAAATTAGCTAATTAACATGTTAATGTAAACTAACTAAAATAGAATTTTTTTAACAATCTTTAAAATATAAATATGTATTGAGAAATATTTGATATTACTTTAATTCTTACCATTTTTGTTTTCACTTGATATGTGAATGTTTATTTTTTGGAAATTATTTTTTCTCCATAGTATGCCGTTGAAGCAATTTGTTATAACATCAAAGATTTATTAGACCTTCAAAGTTCATCTGAAACGAGACAAATAGTGTTGCAGTTTTATAGTGCTCTCATATGTGGCCAGGTATAACTCTTAGAAAGGAATATTAAATAATTGTAATAAATAACACAGTGTTTCTTTTTTTTATTATTATTATCAACTGTATTTTATGCATTTACATGTTTTTGACTGTCTCTAGTCTTTTCCAATTAACAGAAACTACAGATTCTTTCTTCGTTATGGTTTTTTGAATATAACATGTCGTGTTGTTTTTTGGACTTACAAAGGAAGATTCGATAATAGATTCCTTGACTGTAATAAAATTTCATTACGTCAACAATCTAATGGAGCTAGTTTAAATTGTGTCATCTCAGGAGATTATAAACAAACAACAAATATTTTTGGCAAAAATTTAAGTTGAAATGGGAATATTATTCCAGAATCTTTGAAAAGGAAAGTTTAATGGTATAAAAAAACAAGTTAATTTACTTAAAAACTACTCTTTGTAGCATTGTCTATTATGATTTATGTTAAAACATACCTAGATGTATATAGGTTATAGTACATAAAAGATCGTTATGAGAAGTCCTCTGCACGAACTTTTTAGAGTATTACTGTACTCCCAAAGAATCAAATATATTGGAACATTGAAACCTTTATTTATTTATTTTGCTTTTCAATTTGAAAATAACGTTTTTAATTTTTGCGTAATCAAAAGGTAGTGTTTCTATATTAACCAAACCAAAAGTTCAGTGAATTTGTTTTGTTTTTTTATACTAATCCAGTTGAAGTTTTGCAGGGTTTGTTTAAAGTTACCTTCATTATAAATTTTGTGTTTTTCCTTTCAGATTTTAAAAAAATAGTTGGAACAGTGGCATTTAATTAAATTTTTTATTTTTTTTTACAACCTTATCTTTCTTTTTCCCAATCTCTAATTTCTAATATTATCAAACTTTTAACATTCAAATTGTAACTTTTTCTAACAAAAACAGGAAAATTGAGTTTTTTTTTTTTTTTTTAATTATATATTTATATACATTTCTTTTAAATATTTTTATGTAATTTCACAGATTTGCTCTGTAAAGAGTTTATTTTTAGAGCACAAATATTTTCTAGGAGTTTCCATTTATAAAATGGTGCTTTATACATTGCTTTCAAGTTATGCACACACATTCAAGTTAGAACTTTTTCCAAAAATAATTTTTTTTATGGAAACTTGTCTTAACTTTTAATATTACAAGAGACACTTAAAAATGAATTTTAAAAATTTGCACCTTAAAAACTATAATTTTAAGTTATAGATATTTTCCGCAAGTGTACTTATTTTAAAAATTGCCGTAAATTTATATATATATATTTATGTGAACATTTTTTTTGTAACATTAAGATATTTAACTTTTGTCCTGTGTTCCAACCTATCTAACTCTTATCCTAATTGTTTTCATTTCTTATTTTAAAGATCTAGTGTTAAAATCAGCTAAGAAAACACATATTTTATCCAGAGGAGGATTCTGTATTCAGAAAATAAATAAGTTATGCATTGTCAGAAATTTAATTTCAGTCTGTAACTGTTTTACTTTAAACCACTTTTATTTACAGATGGATCAGCTGGATATTGTGAGATCTTATCTGTATCGCATGATTGTGAATCATAATGTTGAGGAAGATCTTTGTTTCAGGTGATTGTTTAGCTTAGCAAATATAGTCATTTCAAAAGGGTTTTTTTTTTTAATTTTTATTTTTTCCCTAATCACTTAATATAATTTTTTAATTTCTGCTCATGTTTAAAGAGGATACAAATAATGAGAACATTTATTTGTTGAAATTATAAGTTGATTTGTTTTATTTTTGAGATAAAACAAATCAACATACAATTTGATTGATAGCATATTTTATTATTCAATTATTTGTTTGATATTTCCAATTCAATTATTCAATGTTTCATTTCAATTTCAATAATTTGTTTGATTCAATTATTTGTTTGATAACAATTTTGAATTAATGTTTGATTTCCAATTATTTGTTTGATAAAATAGCTGAAAAATATTTTTTTGTTCTCTCAATTTTCGTTAATCAAATTTCAAAATTTAGACTGAGTACTAAATAAAAGTAATTCCTAACTAATATCTTTTCTTGATATTTTTTCTGAACTTCAATATATTAAATATCGTATTGAAATTTTCCAACTTCTAATATTTTTAGTTAATTGCATACCTGCCAACTTTTACGCATTTGGCGCAAAATTTTATTTCTATATTTAAAGTGGTAATAAAATTTAAACTTTCTATATATTCCTTGTATTTATATACTTCATTTATAATCTTTTTGACTGCCACTATTTTTAAATAAATTAAGCATATATAATTAATGTGTAATACTCTTGTGATAGTCCACAAAAGCTCTTTCAAAATACAGCTTATATTTCTGCCTAAAATTGCAATTTAAATTCCATTTTACTACCACTGGGAAAAATCATCCTCAAAAAGTTTAAAAGTTGGCAGTTATGTAATTGTCATCATATCATTTATGATTTCTTTATTTAGAAATAATATTTTACTGTTTAACACTTTGTTCAAATCAGACTTGTAAACGAATATCTTATTTTCAGGTTTGATGTGTTGAAAGCTCTGACAGATAACGGGAAATTCATTAGCTATTTTGAGGAAGAAATTGGTAAATATTTTATTTTAGAAAAAAATTGGAAATTAGATTTAAAAAATTCTTTTTTGATTTATTACGTTATATCACATTATAATATTTTGTGATTGTTTAAGCAACAAATTTTACAAAAAAAAAAAAAAAAACTTATCAAGTCGATGCAAAAATAGTTGCTGTTTTCAATTTGTCAAGGATATTGCAATAGGATGTCTACTAAATTTCATCTTAAAAGAAATATAAAAAGGACTTGACTTTCTCTCTCTCTCTTACAAAATTAATTGATTTCAATTAAAAGTTCAATTGCAAATCTAATTTGTTAAAAAAAAAAAAAAAACACTTAACAGGATAATATTTTCTAAGAATTCTAACTGTACAAAATAACTCTTTAATTAAATTCTTTTATTTAATTTTTTTCTAACAAAACAAGGTTTTAAACTGCATCGTTTCAAAGAATTTTGCTATTTTAGTTTAAACTTATATAAGCTGTAAAAAATTATTTATGAACTTTAAAAAAATTTTCCCGTGCCGAACACAGTGGCGTATGCAGAATTTTGTCAAGGAGGGTGTTCATAATTTTCTGAAACTACTAAAAGAAATTCAGGTATGTAATAAAGCACTATTATTTCCCTAATTTAGACAGCTAGACAATTTTGACTTTTTATTTAGACAACATTGTTTAGTTAAATTTTGATTTTATTTTTTAAGTTTAAGAACATAATGTAATATCTTCTCGCATGTAATATCTTCTGAAAAAAGTCCAATGTCATATGGGTGGGAAGTAACACTTTGAGGGCCACTTTTGCATTCATCAGATTTTGTTATGCTAGAAACGTTTTCTTCAACTGAAATATCACATTTCTGTTCAATAAAAAAACTTACATTGGTACTAGATGCTGTCACCTCACTAATTTCAGGTCGTGATTTTTTCTCAAAATAATTAAAAACTGTTAAATTCTTGTGTTTTGACATCCTAATGATCCAAGAACAGCATATATATATATATTGGCACAGAAATATCCGCTATGCTACGATCTCAAAGTTGGAATGAATAACTTAAACGAGCACAGTATCTCCAATGGTATTGTTACTGATTTCTTCACTAGTCGAAATAGTGGCGACGAAGGTTTCGGCGATTGAATGAACTTTTTGTTAAGGCAAAACAAAACAGATTTAGCGACGAGCTCCAAACGACAGAGATAATTCTTAGTCTGACTAACTCCACTGTACTCCGTTCCCCCTTTTATATAATTTTTCACTGCATCTCCAAAATTCTCGAATTGTCTCAAAGACGACTGAACGTCTAGGATTCCAGAATCATCTCGTAAAGACACCTCGCGAATGACAGCCAGTCTCGAAAACTATCACGACTGGCAGGACAGAAAGAAACCAGTCCGTAACAGTATCACGTGAATTTGGTTTCAAAAGTACAACCCTATTATAGTAAATGTTTTTTCAGTATTCTGAGAAATACCGTGGGGAAAAAAAAGTAGGTATAAGGCAAATAAAAATATATAGTCTTAAAAAATAATAGCCCGCATAATTTCTACTAAAATTTTTATTTTTGCCATTTTGTCTGAGCTCAAGGGGGGAGTTTAAACCCCCAAACCCCTCCCTTGCGTACGCCACTGGCCGAACAAGATTTTTGCTACAAAAATTTGTAGAAATAGTATTTTATAACTATTTTCAGGTTTTTATTTCTGTACAAATCATATATTTTTTAACTGTAACAAATCATATATTTATACACTAACACAATCTAAAACAGTATCGATGTTTAAAATCATTTTAAAAATAGGTGCTATGTTCAAAACAAATAGTGTAATATTTGGTCTTTAAATAATGCTTTACGTAAACAGAACTTCTTTACAATTTGCTTCAGAGAATGGTTTTTCATATACTTAAAAAGTACAATAGTAGTTTAAGGGATTGATCTAAATATGCTAAATAATCTGTGCAGGGGATATATAAGTGGCAAAATCAGACACAAAAAGATACTTTTAAATAATTATCATGTTTTAATCAAATTTTAAAAAATTTATGCTCCCACTCCTCAAGTTAAATGTTACATTCCGTTCATTTTACTTTTTGCGTAATTTGCGATAACTCCAGGACTATGTGAATAAAAATTTAGCATAGAACTCTATAACCCAATTGTTTTTTTTTTTTAAATTTTATGATGAATGTAAGATACACAAATTTTGCGTCAATTTAAGCTGTGATTTTAAAGGACTGAATTCAAAAATTCAATGGAATAAGTGGGACAGTTGTTAAAAAAAGGTTTAAAAATAAGATTTATAACAAATTTTATTACTTAAAAGTTATTGTTCTGGTTCAAACTTTAGATTTTGTCGTTTAAAAATAAATAGTATAAAATTATGTAAAACTTTTTATATCTTAAAACAGAAGGGTTTTTTTTTTGATAAATAAACTAATTTTATAATTGTCTGTAATGTTTTTTTGGTCAAAAATCTAAATCTAGCTACTAAAAAAGTGTGATGATGATTTCAAAACTTAAAATATTGTCTGCACTAATTAATAATATCAGTTTTTATACAGCACTGATTAATCATGTATTCTGCATATTTAAATCTAGACATCTGAACCATTCAAGTTACTTCATAGTAGGAAAAATATGATCAAAAACAAAAAAGTCATATAAAAATTTTATTTTACGAACGTTACATCATTCTATATTTAACAGATTTTCTGTATTAATCTCCTTCAAGCTTGTCACTTCTGTTTTTAAAAAATATAATTTATCTCAAGTAATTTGCATAATAAGCGAATATAAAAAATCGTCAAATATTTTATGTCTGTGTTTTTTTTTTTTTTTAATCTGTTTATTTTAAATTTATGTAGGTGCTTTCCTTCTCTATTGGTTTCCTAGCATCCTATCTACTGTAAAAGCTGCAGAGTTTTTAAATTTAGTCACAAATGTTATAAAATATAATGCTGCTTACATAGACGATGATATAATTTTTGGATTTGTTCAGTAAGTTTATTTATTATTACTGACAAGTGAAAAAAAAAAAAAAAACTATTTGTAACTTTTGTTGAATTAAATACGTTTTTTCCCGCAGAAATATTTTAACACACAGTGCTGAAACAAAAAATGAAGATGACATTCAAGTTAGTATACATTAAAGTTCTCTCTAAAAGTATGTTTAGATCTAAGAATTGTTTTCTCCCTTTTATATATGCATGTATGTTATGTGTTTCAAGTTGTTGAGTTTTTTTTATTTTTTATGACAAACTTTCTGGAGGTACGGACAACACAGGACAAAATGTCAATTAGTCTAGTAATGTAGGAGGGGGTTTCGTCCCCAAATCTATGCCACTCAGTAGGAATTAGTATTGTCACTGCTCAGAGATGAATTGATTCTAGTATTCATCGTCCCCAAATCTATGCCACTCATTAGGAAGTAGTATTGTCACTGCTCAGAGATGAATTGATTCTAGTATTCATCGTCCCCAAATCTATGCCACTCATTAGGAAGTAGTATTGTCACTGCTCAGAGATGAATTGATTCTAGTATTCATCGTCCCCAAATCTATGCCACTCATTAGGAAGTAGTATTGTCACTGTTCAGAGATGAATTGATTCTAGTATTCATTAGCTGAGCTTTAAATAGGAAGTTCTAACAATGATTTAACATCAGATTTCTACTTGTATGTATTTAAATCAGAATATCAGTACAATATTCTGTATGATAAGAATATTGCAGAAAACTAAATATTTAAATTAATATTAGATTTCACATGAATAAATGTCCCAGTTCTAATAGTAGATTTAATACCATTACATATATATTTTTTAATTATTTATGTGTAGTGCTGGGTGGGCGTAGCAATTTTCTGTAGACTTACTAAACCAAGAATCAAATATTAAAGTTCCTTGTTGCCAGTTCTGGATACATAATTAGTAATTTTGCAATACAGATTATACTTGCTATAAAATTAGTCAACTTTTTTATGTTGATGATCTTCATTTAAATTTGCTTATTAAAACTGCAAAAATTATAAACTGTCTTGAAGTATAAAAATTATTTTTTATTTCTCTGAAATATTCCATATTACATCATTTTAGCTTGTTAGTATCATTATGATTAGGGTTGCAAGTTTATTGCTTAAAAAAAAAAGGACAGTAATTCGTAAAATTTTTAAAAACTCTCAAAATTTTTGCGCAATTGTATATGCAATAAAATATACACTCAGAAAACACCTACCATCTTTAAAAATTTTACACCAAGATCTTGCTTTTGATTTCAAATTTTAAACAATTTTCACACAAATCAGGGCATTTTGAAACCTTTACAAATATTTGGAAAAACTTGAGAAATGCAAAGATTCACATCGCCACAAACTTGCAACCATAATTATGACTAATTTTTATTCAGTTTTTTTTTTTTATCTTTTCATTTCAGGAATGTCTAAATATTTTAGATGCTCTATTACTATATAGTCATTTGCCACAAACAGTTTTGAAAACTTTCATCTGTACTCTGTGCCTTACTGTAAATATTGAAAGGTTTTCTCAATGTAGTTGGAAGGTATAATTTAATTCCTTTAATAACAACTTAAATATAATTTCTTGATGTTTGTTTGATTTTAAAGTTTGCCTCCTCCTTTTTATTTTTCCATTATGCAGCATACAATTGTTTAACCTATCTTAAACTTAATTCTACGATTCTCTATTTTAAATTCTATGTGTTTTATTTTAATTTGCATTAGTTATATTAAAGCATTTTTAAGATTCATTTTATTTAATTTACATCTCAAAAATTTATAAGCATTCAAAGATGTGCTACGCAATTAACTAAATCTCATCAATAAGCATTGTTTGTTCAAGCTTTTATTTTCTCTTAAATTTCACATTTAGTTCTTTTAAATTAAAGAAGTTTTTGAAAAATTTATCATTGGACATGATGAATTTGACAAAAATTATTGTTAAAGAAATTGCTGTAAATAGCTGGCTAAAATTTTATACTCAATCAAAAGATACCCAATTTTTAAATTTATCTTTCTTAAAAATATTTTTAAGCATTATTGTTAAAGTTCAGATTTGTTTTCTTTGTGAAACATTCCATACTCTTGTTTACAAATGGCTCCATTAAATTTGCACTTGATATTGTTTCGGTAAATATTCTGCTAACTGTTGTAAGGGACTATGAATAATTTTTGGAATTTATTTTTTTATATTTCTTAAAAATAAATTTAGGCTTTTTTAAACTATCCGCTAGGAGTCTGTAACTGTTATTAATGATGAGTTAGGAGTTATAAGAGCTATTATTTTCCAGGAGGCCCGTTAAAGTTAAGATTAGTTTTCAGGTTCAGTTTTTCTTTAGCTATTAATTTTATTTTTCATATTTTCCTCTTTTAGTAATGGTGTTAGAAATTGTTTAATGATTATCTTATTTATTTCATCATCCAAAGATTCATTAATGACTTCTAATTTTGTAAATAATGTTCTTTAAAAAATCTCATCTTGAGCCCACCCTTATTACGAAAATCTTTGGGCTAACACTCTTAAAAAAAATGAGCCTAAACTCATCTCTAACAGTTTTAATATTTACATTCAGCTATGCTACATTTATTTTGTGATGATTTACAAATAAAAGAATTACAAATAAACTATATCTAGATTGCATTTATAGTTTATATCTCATGGAAATAACCTCCAAAAGTTTAAATCCAAGCTTCTGTAAAAATTTTAATGTAGAGAGAGAACTTATTTAGTTCAGCTTGGATCAAAATAATCGAGGTGGGACATCTTCATATCCTAGTTTACCTAGGCATCTATGGTATTTATTGCTATTAATTTAATTATACTCTCTAGTGAAGTATATTTTTTATAGTGAAGTATATTTTTTATAGTGAAGTATATTTTTTCTTGCAAAGTATATTTTTTTCTGGTAATTCACTTTTTTTACAAAGTTATTCTTATTATTAATTAATATTAATTTAGTTATGTTTTCGAGTGAAATATATTTCTTCTAATAAAATATATATATTTTTTTTTTTGCTAAGTATATTTTTCTAGTAATTACTTTTTTACAGTCATCCTTTGTATTTATTACTGTTGATTTAATTTATATTTTCTAGTTATGCATATTTTTTTATTGGAAAATAAATTTTTTCTTGTAATAATTTTTTTTACGAAGTCATCCTTAGTATTTATTGATGTTAATTTAATTATATTTTCTAGCAAATGAGGAATCTCCTAGGTACTAATGTTGGCCATTCATGTGTTTATATTCTCTGCTTCATTCTCCAAGAAAAGTAATTAGTGTTCTTTTTTTTTTTAAATCTATTACAAATCTATATATGTTTGATATTTTATTTTTAACATACATTTCTGTAGGTCTCAACCTGCTAAACTTGTTCGTGGTGCAGTTTTCTTTATTGGCATGGCTCTATGGGGCACAAATAGTGTTTCTTCTTTAAGACATCCTCCAGATGCAATTTTGCCTTCCTTTCTTAAAGTATTTAGTTTGATTTTTCGACTAAAAATCCTAATTCCTTTTATCTAATTTGCTTTTATAATAAAATGTTCACTTAATGTAGTGTGTTATTTTTTAACTAATATTAAATTAGCTACTAAAAGAATTCAAGAATAATTCAATTTGAATTCTTGATAGGAGAAAAAGGAAAATGTTTCATATAATAGCTGTGCCATACAAACTAAGACATGTAATCCTTTTTGTAAAAGTTAGTTAATTTTCTAAGAAATTTTAATTACTTATTAAAAAAACTATATTCGATATTTTTTTAATTTTAACATTGTAAATTTGTAAAGTTATCCTTTGTGGTTATTATTATTAATAAAAATTTATTTTATTATTTTTTTTAGATTGAAAAATTCAAATTTTAAAGGCTGTTTTTCAATTTAGTAAACTATGAAACAATTTATTCAAAGTTATTCTTGATAAGTTTAAATGTAATATGCTTTATGTTATTTAATTTTAAAAATAAAATCATATCATATCTGTTACGACTATTATTATAAATTATGTAATATCACTCAATCTTACATTGTTGCCAACGTGCACTCAATCATTCATTGTTTAAAAAAAATTTAAATATCTAAATATGAGATGGAGGTAATTTATTGAGAATTAATGAATTTTAAGTAATCTAATAAAAACTTTAATACCTAGCTAAAATATATTTAAATGACACTGTCAAAAAATGCAATTACAATAATAAAGAACTTATCCTGACTTCTACATAGGATTTGCTCGGATGTTGCTTATTTCGAAAGTTTTCATATTTTGCACGTTGGCAACAATGTTAGAAAATTTTTTTCCTTTAAAAAATTTTATCCCTGTAATTATTTTGATGGAGAAAAATTGCTCAGAGGTTTAGCTGCCACCTGCTTAAAGTTGTGAAAAAAATTTAAGACTAATGTTCAAAGGTTAAAATAAAATCTTTTATTGCATTAATGAAAAATGTACAATTTTTCCTTAAATTCTTTCAATTTTAAAAAATATTCATTATGTACAGTCAGCAAAAAAAAAAAAGATATCACCCTGAATAATTTTCGTTCTAATTATCGGATTTTCACGAACTAAGTGTCAATCTTAATGGTTCCTGGGGGTGACCTCAAATATGCTAATTAGTTAGTGCTAACTATTAATTAAGTTACGAAATCAGACACAAAAACGTACTTTCTCTGAATAAACATATATTTTTTTTTACATATTTGGATTTCTTATCTTCAAAATATAGGGGGTAGCCGCAATCTGGGAAATGTGGTCCCCATAGTTTGGTCAGGAGAGCGATTCAAAGTTTGGAACCCTTAATGTTAATTTCACTTTTTGCGTTTTCAGTCATATTTTAAAAACTAATGAAGCAATTCAAAAAAATATTGCACCAACTCATAAAACGCATTTACCCAAAGATAATTTCATGAAAAAAATAATTTTTAATAATTATTAATTATTTTTTATTATTTAATTAAAGAGAGGATGAAAAAATTTTGAATTATAAGGTATGGATTTTTTTATATCATATTAATCTACATGCTTTTCAATTGAAAAATCTAAAGTTTCAACTGTTTTTATTTATTAGAAGATGAGAGAAATTAAAATTAATTATTTAAAAAATAATAATTTGGCGACAATGAAAAAATGATTAAATGGGGCGATTAATATTAAAATGTGATAAACTTACGAAGAACTTGATTTAGTGCGCGTGGCGTAAAATTTCATTCATATTTTTTTCGCTAATAATCGTTTGCTAATCTTTTTATTTTTATTTTTTTAAAACTATAAAATACAATGTTTCTTTTTTAGTCCTCTAAAAATCTATTTGAAATTAAGTAAAGAAATTTGAATAAAACATTTTATTGAATAAAAAACATTTTATTCAACGAATGTCGAGTTTTATAAAAGCATGCTTTTGATAGAATATGATTATACACCAGATAGTGCTTATTTAATGTGATTATTTCTTAGTTTTTTCCTCAATAACTGATACAATTACAATAATATACATACGTATGAATAGATTTGGAATAAAATATTTATCAGTTTCTTGTATATATTTTTTATAAATATTAATAAAAATACGTAGTAAACATATTCAAGCATATCTCACATCATCGCAAATTTCCCAACATCTTATATATCGTGTTAATCTTAAAAGTAATTTTTTAATCACCTGTCCGGAAGTGTTTCGCAGAACTATTTTACCAACTATTTAATTAAATTTTAGCATTTTTAAAAATTTTATTCTTTACCCTACTACAATTATTATTTCTTCATTAATATACTAATCAATTTTTTTAGTACTTTAATTTTGATTTTCTTTAAAGTAAAGTTCCTTTTTACATTATAGTCAAGTTTTTTTTAAAAAGAATTATTGTCTGCTAGCTAAGAATAAAGCCTTGTTAAGAAATTAAAAACACTCCGCTGTTTAAAATTATTTAATGCAAAACAGTTGATTATTTACTAAGCATACTATTTTTTTCGAAAAAGAATATAAATCATTGATTGTCTTTTTTGTTTTGTTTCATGTGACTTCAACATAGATTATCTAAAATAGTGTCCATGTTTTATAAGTCTCTACCAAGAGTATAAAGATACCGAACATAAAAAGCTGTCAAATACGTAGCCAAAACTTTTAAGCGTCTTGAAATATCTCCTTATCTTAAATGATTATTTCTTTATGATTCCATGTAGATTTTTTTCCGGATAATATACTAAACTATTTTGTTTAATTTTTTACTTTAGCACGATTCCCAAGATATTATTGTAGTATAATTTGTTATCAGGAACAATGCCTTATTTTGTTTAGCAGGAAACACTAAAAATTGAAATTTGTAAGAAGTTTCCGAAGCCGTGTGAGTTTTAGAATCATCTGATTTAAAAAAATGCAATAAAATATACGTAAATTTCTGAACTTATTTTGATTAAAAACAAAAAAATAAAAAAATAATAAAAAACGTGGCAAGAAGGCTAACATACTTTTTACAGAACTGTGAAGACCAGTTTTTCCTATATTTCGTCAAAAGAGGATAAGAATGATATTGCTCCAAGGGACCTACTCAATAATTTCGCTATTTCCAGTATGAAATCTGTTTGATCGAAACATATTTCTTTGAAAATTAAAACGGGGAAAAAATTAACTTTTATTATTTATCTAAGCTTATTCCATTCATTTAATGATAGCGGTATCAAGGTTAAGGATATGCGTTGGAAGCTCCGTTTACTATTATACTATAAATGCGTTAAATCATGCTGCTTGAATAATTTATTTTAAGCATATTATTTAATAATTTTAAGCAAATAAGGGTGTAAAAATACACTTGATCAAAATACACCGAAAGTATACCCTAAAATATTTGTAGAATAAACTTTGGAATCTATATATACAAAATACCTTTTCAAAAAACTACGAGTAGGACGGAAACGCTAACTTATTTAAAATAGTTGTCCTTGTAACTATTTAATTTCGATTTCTGGTGCTAGGGGACATTCCATTTTCACATTCGACTTTTGAAATTTCAATTGTAAACGGAATTTTTTTATGTCCTTAAATTAAAATGTTAAGGCTTGCAGCAAAAAAAAAAAATTGTACTGCATTGATTTTTTTACAAAATAGCGAATTATTATTTTTTTAATCTAAGAACCTGTGCCTATAACTTAAGTAAAACTTATTTTAATATCGAGTGAAATAATTTAATATATTGTGTAACTAAATAGATAATCCCAAGAAATTGAATAGAAAATATAAAAACTTCATTGATTTAAAAATTAATAGATGATGATAAAAATAGACATGTTTTGAGCACAATAATAAAAGACACAAATTATTCAAGCTTGACAAGTTTTGAGAATGGGTGAATATATTTGAACGCTCGAAACATGTCGACTTTTACTTCCCTCTTCATATTTTTTGAAGCCAGTTGAGTTTTTATCATCAATTATAGTGTTTTACATTTGGGTCTTGATCTTTATTTTGATAAGGATTTTACACTGGTTAAAGTAAAAATATGCATTTTCATATTTCAACAGGATTTATGTGGTCTTTAAAAACATAAGAGCATCAATATTGTAAAAGTTACATTTAACTTGGTTTAAAATTAAAATTTTGAGACCAGATATTTTGAGTTAATGAAATTAAATATTTTATCTTTTAAGTTTTCGTGCCCCCCTTTCAGTATCTTAAGGACCTTACAAGCTCTGTTTAAAAAGAGAGTATCATATCAGATATATATAGGAAAACAAAAATAATCATAGTATCAGTATTTGGTGGTAAATGTAGCTTATCGAAATTGAAGAATATGCTGTGCGATATTTTATGGTGAATTTGCGAACGTAAGTTTCTAAATGTATCGAAGCATAAGGATGCTATTTGCTAATCATCTTTATCCAAAGAAAACCTTGTAATCTAAATATCTAGCAGAATGAAGCGATTTTTGAAACAATGAATCATACTATATGCAACATATTATTTCAATATCTTATTCTTAAACATAACATATTTCAATGCTTTTAAAATACCACTAAACACTCAGCAATTCCTTGAGTTATAGGGAAAAGAAATATCGTAAATTATAGAAAAGCTTGTGAATGTGCATTAGAATTACTATACAATATACATTTTATTTTTCAAGCACTTTTTTTTTCTTCAAACTTTCTTGCCTAGAAGACTCGATTAAAGTTGTAAAAGTGATTATCCCTAAAATTTTGTATTTAGCCATAATAAGTTATGTTAATTTGATTTTAGCATTAAATCCTCAAATAAATATAGCAAAAACAACATAATCTAAATAATATCAGATAAAAAGTTCATGTATTTAAATTCTAAAACTTAGAAAATCATACATAATTTATAATCGATTCAAATTTTCTTTTGAAGGGAGATTAAAATTAAAAAAACTTTGCTTTTTGGACAGAAATCAGCTTAAAAATTGCCTATTGCCTAGAAACTTCGAGATATTTTCTATTAACTATTAATTAAACCTTTCTGAGTAATCACAGAACATTATTTCAATTTTTTTTCTTCCAGTCAGAGCTTGGTTGCTAAGCAACCTAGTAAAATTAAGCATTCTTCTTTTGAATTAGTCAATGGGTTATCTTAAAATATGCATTTGTGCTGGCGACTTTTTTTGGCGGTTTTCTGGACTATCGCCAAATATATAAACCTTTGTTGCGACCCTATTTACCACCCATTTTTTTCAAAATTTTGTCTACCCCCCCTAATTCAAGTATCTGGATTCCAAATATGAAAAAAAAAATATATGTTTATTCAGAGAAAGTACGTTTTTGTGTCTGATTTCGTAACTTAATTAATAGTTGGCACTAACTAATTAGCATATTTGAGGTCACCCCCAGGAACCATTAAGATTGACACTTAGTTCGTGAAAATCCGATCATTAGAGCGAAAATTATTCAGGGTGATATCTTTTTTTTTTTGCTGACTGTACATGTAAAAAAAAAAAAAACTATTATCAATATGCAGAAAATAAGCAAAATAATTTAAACTTTATAAAAGAGCAATATACTTAGTAACTAAATTTTAATTGTTGACTGCATGAAGTTTAAATTTTATTTACCTATGTAAAGTAATGCCGAATTATTATATTATTGCATAATACACAGCATAAAAAAAAATCAAGAAATCAGTCACAGGTTTAATTTTGTTCAACTTTTAGTCACAAGCTTTTGTTGGTGGGTGTTAATAAAAATTTACAATTATTTAATTTAATCATATTAATTATGTTTCAGGTGTTGGACGCAAGAAGTAGTATTATTGCATATGAAACTATTTTATGTCTGCAACGTTTAGTAGGACAGCAAAGTGATGATCTAAGAAGTATTTCTTGGAATATAATATTTAATATTTTGTTGAAAGTCCTTGAGTATCCACAGGTCATTGAAGATTTTTTCTCACTTGTAAATTATCCATGATAAATTGGTATTTTTGTTTATTTTCCTTTTTCGTTTATAGCTTCAGACTAAAACTCCACAGATGTCCAGCTTAGGTAAAGCAGTTCATGAGTTTATCACTCTTGTTGAAGAGAAGTGTCCTGAGATTTATGCTGATAATCTGTACAGAATTATTGAGACATGTACTGATACCAGAAGTGTATGTACTTTATTTTAAAAGTAATGCTGTTTAGAAAAGTAGTAAAAATTTCTAATTCCCCCTATTGTACATTTATTATAAACAATGCATATGTATTTTTCACCTGGGCAACAAAAACACTTAGATTGCAAAACACTTTGGATGATATAATTAGTATATCTATAATATTCACATAGTTTGTTCAAATTCAAATATAGTTTTTATAATTACTATAGATCATCGGTTCGCAAATGGTGTCCTGCAGAACCCTGTCTCTGGGGTTTTGTGAGTTAGGTCTTTTTTGACCCGAGTTTTGTATCCAACTAATAATCCAATATTTAATATTAAGGTTATTTTTTTGAAATTATTTATGTGAAATTGCAATAAAATTGAAATAAAAAAATTTAAAAAAATTTTTTTTCCATTAACAATACATAATGATATGCATTTACAAATTATTGAGTTAATAATACTCATTGAACTTTGAAATTCAAAATAAAACAACCAAATTTGAGAATAAAGAATTATTTTTATCTTACAATTTATAACAGTTCTTTTTGAAAAATTGTAATTCAGCTTATTTTATTCAATTTCAACGTAAATGCCAAAAACCACTAGGCATAACTTATACAGCAAGAAATGTTGCCTCTGCAGACTTGTGAATGCAATTGTTAACATAAAACCTAATTTTAAGACTCAATGAAAAACTTTCATTCCCATTAAATGTTTCTGAATTAATTTGAAGTTTTTAATTTTTGTTTGTTTGTTTGCATATTTACACCTGCTAATAAACGTTTTTTAAAAGTCAGGAAGAAGTTCGATCGGTTAGGGTTCAGGGTTCTGTGGCTGTAAAAATTTAAGAATTACTGCCATAGATAATTATATCTATAATTTTCACCTTTTTTGTCAAAATATTAAGTTTACTTTGTTAAAAATTATGAATACAAGCCTTTAAAATTGTTATTGCATAATCATTTCTTTAAAAATTACCTTTTTGTCAAAATATTGAGTTTACCCATTTAAATTGTTTTAAGACAAAAGCAGTTTTTTTTTTAATTGGTGATGACTATCTAATAGTCACCTTTTTGTTAAAATATTAAAAAATATTAATAAGTTTACCAATATTAAAATGTTAAAAATGCTTTTAAATGGTAAATGTCATTTTTTATTATTACAGGAACAATCTGTGATTAGACTAATACTGCATATTTCAGAGTCAATATCTCCATTTAAGCCAAATTTTATTTCATCTATTAATAAACTTCTGGACAGTTATTTCAAGTAAGTTTTTTAATTTCCTTCTATAATTAGTCAGCTTAACTTTTTTTTAATTTGGTATTTCCTAATGAACTAATGCATTTATTTTTAACAAAATTGACACATGTATATTGTTTAGATGTTTTTTTTTAAATCCAATTTGAGGATATTAGTTTATAAAAGTTATTTTTTTTGTGATGAATAAATACTTATTAACTAATATTTTTTAGAATGTTAGTACTTTCGTCTTGAAAACATAGCAAATCTAAGTCTGAGATTATGAAAAATATAGTGAGATAAAATTACAGATTTAGTTTCATATATAAAAAGTTTATATGAATCATTTTGATTTTATTCAGGAAGATCATCTTATCAATAACTTGAGTCAAGACCTGCCACCCTTGCATCAGAAACTTAGATTGGTCTCTGATTAGTGCCCGAAAATAAATTGTATTCAATCCTGCTCAATTGCGGTTTGTCAATAAAAGTTCTGTTTATTTAAATTTAAATTAATGGAATTGGATATAAAGTACGTTGAACTTAGATGTTACTTCACAAGCTTAAGAATGTATAATGCCTTATATAATGTGGTTAATTTTATTTATGAAGCAAACAAAGAAAAGTATGAGGCAGAGAACTTTGCTCCCTAATAAAAACTATAATCAAATTAAAAAATATTATTTGAAAACTAAGAAATTTTTATCTGATTTCTTCCTCTGTTGTCTGATATTTATTTAATATTTTATAAATATATGAGGATGCTTCACAAAAATTTTATATTGCTGTTGTGATAAAAGATATTTAATGGAATTTAATTCTTCCCTTTGAAGTAGTATAATAGGCATATTAAATTTAAATAGAAAATATTATTTTGGAATATTCTTAGACATCCAGATTGGTTTATGTTTATCTTTGAATTTTAATTTAGCTCTTAACAATTTCAAAACATAGCAACTTGGAGCACCTGATGTGATATATTTTATTAAAAACTTTTTTTTATTTATTCATTTTGCAATATTTGCATTGAAAATATAGGTTACACTTATGTTTTTAGTACATATTATTACTAATTAGTATTTTCATTAGTTTCATGTCCTCTGTAAATGTTCAAATTTGCATATAAATAGAATATATTAATTAATTAAATAAAATATTTGTTATTCTAAAGAATTTAACATTTAGCAGAAAAATGTCGGTTTTATTAATTTATTATTTCAAATTTTATACAAAATTTTTTTTAATCTTCTAAAATATTTATTTCTATTGAAATAGAAATGAAAAACGCCATAGTATTCAGTTAAAGGTCCTCGAAAGAATACATGAAATTCGTGAGAAAAATCTTTATATCTGGGAAGTAAGTATCTTCTAATCTTTAACAAATATGTTACATTCATTTGTGATGATTTGATTTTACTACTCAAAAGATTTAAGAAATATCTTAAATGTTTGCTGAAATAGTAATATCATGCAAAATTTTTAAATTCTGAATTTCTTGATGCTTTAAAAAAATCTAAACAGACATTATTCTGACAATCCTACTTCTAAAATAAAGCACTTAATAAAAATAAAACACTTTATTCATACTATTTTTCTCAACACCAAGGTATCCAAAAACTGCAAATGTGAAAGCTTTTCCCTGGTCATAAAATAATCTTAATTAGTTTATTAAAATCTTATTCTTCAAGACTTTACTAAAAACTTTATAAGTAACTTGTTACCACTGCAATAGTAAATATGTGAAATTTCAGTCGAGCATAAAAATTTCAAAATAAAAAGCAAGGTAATAAAAAATTTCTTGAATGCAGGACTGGCAGGAAAAGTGGAACCTTTTAATCTAAGAAACTATATTTGCAAAGTGTAATCAAAGTTTAAAAAGAAAAAATACAAGCTCTACTTTGAAATTAAGGAAATGCCACTGAAAATGTTCATTCTGTTTATAATTTTTTATGATTGCCGCATGATAATAAAATTAAAAACATGGATTTTCATTATGATTATGTATTGTTGAGTAAAAAATTCAAATTACACTTTATAATCACTACAAATGTATCATTAACCTAACATCAGTTTTATCCTTTGATCAGTTTAACAATTGCGGTTAATTATGTAAACTGATTTTTGCATTTTTTCTGTTTCAAAATAAGTCAAAAATTAAAAATTTGATATTTTTGTTTATTTTGTCAAAATGTTGTTCAAACTGTTACCTAATGTTATAAATTAAATATGCAATTAAATTTTTGTAAGAAATATACTAAAATAAGTTTTAGAATTCTAAATCTCTTAAAACTAAAGCCCTCCAAAAAGCATGAGAATTATTTGTTACAGAAAATGTGTCACAATAAGTTTAATTTTATAAAAGAAATAGACAATACACTTAATAGAAAGGAACACAATTTTATGAACACTTGTTGTTCAAAAACATTCATTGTATTAAAAAAATCCTTCAAAATAGAAAAAATAATACTCTATTGAGAGGAAAGTGGGAAAAAATACTATTATATAGGAATTTTTGGAATTGAATAACCTTTCTTCTTCAATAACTCTGCAACCTAGGGTGGGTCATAAGGTCTAGGAAATTTCTTTTATTGAATGTTTTCAAATTTTTAACTTATAAATTTTAAAGATTTCTTACATCATAATCAATCCATCTTTATTAGAGCTGTGATGGCTCAGGGGATAGAGCATTAGACTTCTAATGAGATGAACCAGGTTCGAATCCCAGCGATGGCTGGTCGATATGAACTCTGCACCTGACACGTACCAACCACAGTGCTAAAGTAACACATCCTCATTGGTAAACTGATCTTGGGTTAGAGTCCCCTTGCCATCAGGCTAACAGTCCTCCACGAAGACAAATTTCTCCCAATACTTGATCCAAGAGTTCCCTTGTCTTCTGGATTGAGTTCGCAATTACAAGGCTACGGAGTTGAACATTAGTAGTCAGAAATCCAAAATTGGGTTTGCTGTTCAATGACCGTCCATCTTTATTGTGATCTTCCTCTAGATCTGGCCAAAACGATAGTTAAAAAAAGGTTTTTAGTGTCCACTATTCTTGTGCATTCCAGTTTCGAAAACTACTGCAATTTGTATGTGTGTGAATTCCTGTTAAATAAGGATAAAATAATATCCGAATTGGAGGTTTCAAATTAATGTTTAGGTATGATTTGAAAGAAAAAAGTTTTAGAAACCTAACTAATCACTATTGGAGAAGATAAGTGTTCAAGACCTCAAAACCGGTTTTATTGTCTGTTGGAACCTTAAGGTGTTTCTTATGATCAGTTTTCAGGTCCTTTTCCACTTTCGTTTATAATGATTTGTTTTTCTGAAACAGTTTGTCTTTTTTCTCCATTTAATTTTAATTTGCAACTCCCAAGGTGTTAACCTTATATCTGCATTTTTGCCATGGGTTTTCAAAATGTATTCGATAACTAAATACTTCTACAATTTATTAATTTTGCAAAATTTAAAAACTATTTTTATCCGATTTACAAAATTACAGAAAATATTTCTTACACTTTGTTTAACATTTGCGATGAAAAACTATCAAAATAAAACTGTTTTTGCTCTTTTTCTCTAAATGTGATATAATTTGTATGTTACTATTATTTATTCTATGAAACAAGTTTGTGTTATTATTAAAGTGTTAAATAATATTTTAGGATGATGCGATGGACCAAACTATATTTCAAAATATGGTTCATGCTGATTCCATAGCTGATGTAAATGTTAGAAAAGCTGTTGTGTCCCTTCTAATTGAAATAGCAGAGTCCTGCACTAGTAGTTGGTTTGTTGAGGTGATTAGTATAATTGAAAAGGTAATTTTAGTTAACTATTTCACAAATACATTATATTTTAGTTTTCATGCATACACATTCATCTATAAATTGTTATAAATAATTAGAATTTCTAAGTGTCTTAGTTTCTTTTTTAATAAAAAATATAGTAATTTTTCAAAATACTTGAGAAAATTGATTAAAACAAATTATGATTATTACATGAATTGATCTAGTTTAAATTTGCACTTCCATTGCTGACTGAAAATTTTTTTTATCACATTTTTTATTGGCTTGATATATTTTTAGTTAGCAAAACTTTTGCAAAATGTAATTTTGTCAAAAAAATTGTAAGTTTTTTTTAATTTTTGAAGTTTATATTAGCTTTACCTTCTAGTTAAGGTGTACAATTAAGGTTGCATTTTAGTACCTGAAAATCTTACTGTTAGGTCAAAAGTTATTCTTTATGCTTCATTTTTTTGTTTTGATGGACTAACAAACATTTAATAAATTACTAATATATATTTAAATGTATCTCTATTTATTTCTCTGTATTATTAATTTTATTTTCATGAACAATTTATGATCTTTTTCAATTTATGAGCGTATACATACTTAGAAAAACCAAATAGATAAGCTGTCAATAACAGACAATAAATCAATAAACTACATTAATTAAAAGCTTTTGTTTTAAAACTTGTATAATTGTTTTGAGGGAAATCATTATAATTCTCAAAACATACACTATAAAACTTTATTAGACTTCTTTGTGATCGTATTCACTTCTAGTAATGAGGTGCTCCGTAAACCATACAACTTTTTAAAAAATATCTAATTAATATTGACAGTAACTATTTTATTATTTATGTGGGTTTTGTTTGGTTTGATTTGTTTAACTTGACTATGCAGTATTACTGAATATTTATCTAATATGATATATTATTATATTACTTCTCATGCAAAGATTATGAAGAGGATGTTTGAGGATTTAAGGGCTGAAACTATATCTTCTGGAAGTGAAGTAGATGGTAAAGCTTATTCTGATGTCACAGCCGCAGTTGAAGGGCTTATTCGTGTTTTCAAGGTTTTTATTATAAATATTTTTCTGTAAATTAATTTAATTCTTAATGTAGACTAAAGTTAATATTGTGTACTGATATTAAGTTTAATAGTATTTTAAAAGATTTTATAATAAAATTTAAAACATGTGTTACATTGAGTAACTGTATCGTGTAGACAATGGAGTATTATCCAAATTTGCTTCAATGTAAAAAGTGTAAACATTTTCTTGGCTGCCAACATTTTTAATGATCCTGTTTGAAGTTTCCATGTGATATCATTATTTTTTAATAGAGTGATATTTTTTATTATTTAAAATAATTTTGTAAGGAAAAGTAAAATAAATGTAAGTAAAATCTTAAAAATATTCATTATTTTAGGAGCATTGATCTCATTCCCATTGTATCTAATTCAAAAGATGCCTTAACTGTAGCAATCATATTATCAAATATTACAACTTATACTTCTTATAAATTTCCATTTCAATAAGAAAGTTACAATTAATGAACAGACAACTTGGTGTTGTATAATATTTTCCATTACAATTTAAAGTTTTTGATTAATATTTTTACCACTAGATCCTTTGTTTTCCTAAAAAGAAAGAAGGAGGAATGTTTCTGTTTTCTCATATTTATATTAACGGAACTTTTTCATCTTTTTACGTATAGCAACATGGTTAACAATTTGAAATGTACTACACCGACCTTGGATAATAGATCTCAAAAAATTTAATCCTACGTGCATAGAAGCAAAGAAAACTTGACTATATTTAACAATGTGCAAAAGAGACATGCATGAATTATTAGTTTTGAACATAATATAAAACATAATATATGATAAATATAAAACATAATCTTTCAATATTATAATTTAAGTGTTGTTACATTTTAGCAGATTAATTTTTATATATTCAGCTTTTTTAGCTTTCTTTTGAATGTGGAATTTATTTAAAAGTTATAATTTGAAAGCCAAACTAAAAGATAGTATCAACTACTATTTGAACTTGTTTAAGTTTCAGATGTTATCTGCTGAATTTCATTTTTTTTTAAAACTTTTTTTTGTGTTGTTGATTGTATCCATTTGGGTATTGTAACTTATTTTTTAGAAAATATAATTGAATGTGGTACTTTAGAGTTGTGATTTATTAATATAATTTTGATTGCGGAGTCGATAACGTACCATCAATCAACAAGCTAAAAATTGTGGCTCTTGTGAATATTTGATGTTCGCTTTCATTGGGATCTTTATTTATACTTTTTCTGGTAGTCGTGCTATGGTTTGAAAGGGGGCAAAGCTATCACCTAAAATATGCTGAAAATAGGTTGTAGGTTAAATACTGCCTGTTGATTGGTTTTTTCCTCGGGTATATTTTTTGTATTACGCAATATTTGAGAGAAAGATTTTGCGGGATATACTTGGTGGTGTAAATGAAAACAATAACTAGAGATGAAGGTTTAACTTTGAACTGTACAAGATTTATAAACAACCTGATATTATTAAATACATAAAAATAAAAAGAATGAATTGGATCGCCCACGTGATTCGAATGAGTGACGACAACACAATAAGAAAGATACTGCTTTTTAGACCCACTGGAAAAAGAAAGCGGGGAAGGCCGCGGTTGAGATGGGCTGACTCAATGGAGTCTGATTTTCTTGCAATTAATGAAAAAAATTGGAGATGGAAGATAAATCGGAAGTCGTTGTGGAGAAATCTTCAGAGGAAGGCATTGGCTCACATTGGGCTGCCTGGCCAACTATGATGATGATGATATTTTTTGTAACAGACCTGTAGTTAAGAATATGTCAATTATGCTGGAACCCAATGGAAAGGGTCTGGAATAGCTGTTGGATAACTGAATGCCATGTTAAACTTATGTGGTATCTTTTGGATTGGAATGGAAATATAGTCGGACCTCTATTTAACGAAGTTGCTAAATCCTGAAAATAAGTTCGTTATATGGAAAATTCGTTAAATCGAAAATCACCTTTTGAAATACTCAAACACTAAACAGGCTTTAAATTCATAAACACTAGACATAACTAAAATAGCAATGGATGCACCTTTATCTTGTAAACTAGTATCAACTATTTATTTTATAAATCTTAACCATGAAAGAAATCTGCACGGAAAGCAAAAATATTATCCAGTGATACATGCTACATACACTATCATGTTACATACATTTTCAATTAAAAAAAGCTAAATTTATGTATAAAATTATAGCTGCATTTATTATAAAAGAAATTTTAAGCATACATTACCACATGTGTTATTAAGTTTAATTGCTACTGATAAAATCCATGAATTTTGTCTGAGCTTTTTGTTTGAAATGCAAACAAAAAGGGAAAGGGATTTTACTGCTTTCTCTAAATTAACTTTTAGAGAAAGCAGTAAAACATTATACAAGGCAGTGACTTCAAAAATTAATTAAAGGTCACTTTCCCCATAATATACGTTCACAAGTTTGAAATGTTCAGAAATATTTTGGAAAACAGGGAAAGTGGATCTCAAAGAAAAGTTCGTTAAATAGAAAATTCACTTCTCTATTTGGAAGTTATTTTATGTAGAAATTTCCAAAATGTTCTTGGTTCCTCGAAAAAATTTGCAAAATAGAGACATTCGCAAAATAGAAGTTCGTTAAATAGAAGTTCAACTGTATCTTGTCTGAAATAGTTTGCAATAGTGGTTTGGAATTGCACATCATAATAACTACCTAATAGGGTTCTGTCCTTTTCAAGCTTCGGATTTCTTTGGAGCCTCAGTCCTCTAGTTACCATTGACTATTCTTTGGAACTTTTGCAATGACATGTCAGAGTTAATATTGCAGCCGTAGACTACTTGGTTTGGGCGAGTTGTCTGACATCTTTACCCAACAATTAAAATGACTTTCCATTGTCGGGTTCCTCTTTAGTGTTCTTGTAACTTCACAGTGTTTTGACGAATACCCAAAAGAATATGTATTTACTGCTCTGTAGTATTAATAACTTCTGATCTTTTTCTCTTGGATTTGCAGTGCATTATTAGTAAAGTGTGTGTTGAGTTTGAACATTAAATAAAAACATTTGTTTCAATTTTTTTTTTAATTGACTTATTTTAAATTATTTTTTAGAACAATTAAAAATGGAATTTATTCTTAACTCTGTAACTTCAAATAGAAATCATTTTGTTAAATTTAAGACAAACTTAGGCAACTGTTAATAGTTTTGCAAAAATCTAGGTAACTGCATATTTAAATAAAAGTAATTATATTAATATGCCTATATGCAACATTAAACCAAAATGGTATACCAAGATACTAAGTAACTAATATCTCTTAAGAAAACATTTCTAAATGTTCTTTTCATTTCAAACTTAGATAATGCAGGCATCTAAAAATTTTCTTTATTAAGGCATTTATGATAAAAGGCTTTCTTTTTTTTATTGAACTGATTGTTATTATATTCTATGCAGTAAATTTATTCTTAAATTTTCAGAAGCAGCTGTTTATGGTGCCTTCAAATCATTGCTCTGAAATTTTTACAGTATTTATCAATCACATTACAATGCACTATGAAAAATTGTCTTACGTTGATGAGGTGATAAAGATTAGAAAACTTGTAAGTCTTTTTTTAAAATTTTTTGTCTTATTTGCTTGATTACTTTTATTCTTTGACTAATAATGTTACAAAATTTGACATTTTCTAGAATATCGGAATATATAATTTCAATATCGGGTCTATACGGGTTTTTACTGTGTTTGTAAAGTTGAACAAAATATTTCCTATGTATTTCATTGTAGAGTGAAATTTTTTTCCTCAGTTTTTAAACAATTGTTTTTCTTCTGAAATGATCTTTGGTGTTAATAATTTAGCATGATGTTTCCATATTTCTGGGATGTGTTGGCTGAAAAATACATATGATTTGCTATATGTATTTTTCAGCCAAAGTTTTCTAAACAATATGCAGGGTGCGTAGCGTTTTTAAAAAGTACTTGAAGGTGCTAATTTTCAATTTTCGTTTTTTAAAAGCCGTTAAAGGTGCTTTTTTCATTGAGTATTTTTGAAAAGTGCTTCATTTTTCCTTTTCTCAAAATGAGATTTTTCCTTTACTTTGTTGATTTTCGCTTCGAATTATGCAAAAAGACACAGTTCACCTTGTTCTATTCAATGTTTTCACAATTAATTCAACCCCAATCTATTTCGGCGTATTGTCAATCCATAGCTTTAAAAAACGCCATTTGTTTTACATAATTCAAAATTTCATGATTTTTGACAATTGTCAAAAACAATGCCAAAAGGTTTTTTTTTTTTTTTTGTTTGTTTGACATGATGGTTAAAACAAGATAAAACCGTGAATTGTCAAAAACTTTCAAACTCTGCCTAATTATGATATTTTTTTTAAAGTGCTTAAAAATATTTTTTGAGTGCTTAAAAGGCGCTTATTTTTTTTTTTAATAATTTGGCTACACACCCTGATATGGCAAGAGTGAGATTTCACTCCACATTATAGTGTTCATTCATTTACGTCTATATATTTCTGAATTTTTATCAAATGTGTTGAATCATGTGTTTTTGTTTTAACTTCTTCACAGACTTACTTCTTTAAGTTATGTAATTTATGAACCATTTAATAGTTTGAATTTAAAAAAATTTCTTCTAGTACAAAAAAATCAATTCAAACTAAATGTTTTTTTTTTTAATATAATAATTAAGTAAGGAAATTTATTTTATAATTTTAACATTTATAAGATACAATAATATTGTTAAATTTATACTCCCTATTTTTTTAATTAATTACTTTTTTCATTATTAAGCAAACACCATTACTTTCGTAAAAATTTAACTAATGTGTAGAGGAAAAGAAGTGTGCATAAAAAGTAAAGTGGCAGTAATTTTTATCTCACAGTCGTTGAAATTCATTCCGCAAAAAATAGCACTCAATATGAATAACATTTACATTTCAGATTCTTGAATTTTTGCTGCATATTAGATCCAATCGAAAAAAACAGATTGGTGTTCTAGAAAATGAATCAGTTGAGTTCAGTGTATATGTACTTTGTGATTCAGGGTAAGGAAGAATTTATTTACTTTTAATGTTTTGAATTTTCCTTTGATCGTGTTTATTGCTTTCCACTTATGCAAACTATGTATTTCAACTTTGATTTAAACTTGAAATTTGGAGAATAATTATGAATATTTTGTTATTTGATATTGATTTTATTTATGCTAATTATCTAATCTGTTTCAGTTCTGAATCAAATATCAAAACAAAGACTGAGCAAAAGGATGCTGCTCCTTTAAGCCCTGCACCTAGTTCTCCTTCCTTAACACAATCAATCTTTTATTTAAACTATGAGCAAGCTTATCGTACTATCATAACTTCCTTGAAAGAAGTAAGTTGAAATATGACTTTATAATTGTCATAAAAAAATTTGGTAAACAAACACATTTACAACACTTCTTACAAGGTGCCCACAGAGCAGGAAAGGTTCTGAAAATTTTATCAGTCTTCAGACATGTCTCAGAGAATTTAATTACCTAAAAAGACAGAAAAAATTTGCCAATTTGAGTTTGAGGCACTTAAAAGTCCACTTTAATAGCAAGTATAAGATTTTTTTAATACATTTTATGCATAAGAATAAAGTGTAACTGAAAAATTAATAACAAAATTTATACCACTGGTTAGAAAATCAGGGAAACTTGATAAAATCATTTCCTGAGCATCTGTAGCCGTTTTTGTTTTCATACCCTGAATTACATTTTTATTTATCGAATGCCAGATATTTGGCCATTAGACCACAGCTCTCCATTATTTTGTCATTCGACTTGAGACAGCGGATAGCACAGGGCAGTCTTCTAAATGCAAAACAGTGATACCAAGAGAACATGTAGGGGAGTTGGCAATGTTTAAAGGATAAAAAAATTCTTAATTATGTCAAGCCTCAATGGGAGTGGAAAGTTCCAAAATCCAGCCTCACAAGATGAGTCTGGACTAATTGTGGTTTTGAGATGAGTACATTTCAAGGTTTAACTTTGACCATACATCTAAATTACATATTATTAAATTACATAGTACTGATTTTAATTATTATCTTGTGAGCAAGATTAAACTTGCTCTACAAATCTATAGAATTGAGCCCTAAAAAACATTTTGAAATTATATACCGTATATTCCGGCGCATAACGCGCCCCGGCGTATAACGCGCACCCGTAATTTCTAATACTTTTTTTAAATTTTAAGATATACTCTTCGTATAACGCTCACGAAAATTAGGATTGTACATGTGCAATATTTCGTCTTTCAAGATCGTAAATAAAAAGTTTTTTTCCCTATCTTTTGCAAAAATAAAAGAACTGAATTTGACATGTATGTGAGGGTAGAGTTGAAAGAGTAATAATGTGATTCTGAGAAAAGAGATGTAGTCGTATTCAGCAGTGCAGGTGTGTGGAAGAATGTTGTTCCCCACATTCTAGAAGTAAGGGGGGGAGGGGTATCTGGAATGCTGTCTATTGTGTATGTCTCAAAAGCATACCACGAATCAGGAGACAAAACGTAATTCCTCTTCGGCCAATCGCACCATTTGATGTCCTGCCTTTGAAAAGTAAACATTGTAAACTTCAAGAATTCAGCGTAGTTTTTAGTAGTAGACATGGCTCCTATCAAACGAAGCAAACACAGCGCTGGATTTAAATGCAAAGTAATTCAGTTTGTGAAAGAAAGTGGAAATCGGGCTGCGGCGAGACATTTTGGTATTGGGGAAAGCTCGGTGCGTGAATGGAAGAAAAATGAACAAAAAATAATGGATATGCCTAAGGATAAGTGTGCATTGCGTACAGGACTAGCAAAATGGCCGGTGTTAGAGGAAAATGTAGAAAACTGGATTTTGGAAAATCGGCAAAATGGCTTGATTGTAACAAGAAACTGTGTTCGCTTGTTTGCTCTAAAATGGGCAAAGATTAATCCACACGAGAGTGAAAACTTCAAGGCTACTGTGAGTTGGTGTAGCCGATTTATGGCTCGAAAAAATTTAGTTCTACGTGAAAAAACCAAAGTATCACAAAAACTACCAAAAGACTTGGATAGTAAATTGTTAAGTTTTCAAAAATATATTATAGAACTGCGAAAAAAAAAAGGAATATTTACTTTCGCAAATAGGAAATATGGATGAGACCCCAGTCATGTTTGACATGATCGGTAATAAAACAATTGATTTAAAGGGAGTAAAATCTGTCAACGTAACAACAACGGGACATGAGAAATCTCATTTCACCGTAGCCCTTTCTTGCTTAGCGGATGGAACGAAACTAAAACCAATGGTTATTTTTAAGAGAAAAACTTTTCCCAAATGTAATTTTCCAAACGGTATTTTTGTTCATGTCCACGAAAAAGGCTGGATGGACGAAAATGGTGTTAAATTGTGGGTAAAAAATGTCTGGCAAATCCGTCCTGGTTGCGTAAGAAAACCAGAAAGCCTTTTAGTGTGGGACATGTTTAGGTCCCACCTTACAGATAATACAAAAAAATTTTTGAAAGAATGTAACACCGATATGGCAGTTATTCCGGGTGGATTGACACCATTAGTTCAGCCATTAGACGTCTGCTTAAACAAACCATTTAAAGCCAATTTAAAAAAACAGTGGAACACTTGGATGTTGGAGGGCGAGAAAACCTTTACGAAAGGAGGACATATGCGTCATGCAAGTTTGGAAACAGTGTGCGAATGGATATTAAAAGCATGGGATGAAATTAAGCCTGAGATTGTTAGAAAATCATTCAAAAAATGCAGCATTTCAAATAATCTGGACGGATCAGAAGATGACTGTTTATTTATGGATGAGGGTAACACAGATGATGAAGACGAAACAGATTGTGATGACGTGCCTGAAGAAATAACGGAAGACGAATATAATGAACTATTTATGTAATAACGAAAATGAATAAAGTATATAGGTAAAGGTATGTTATTTCTTTAAAATAAAGTTTTTTTCTATATTAAATTTTTTTTAATCAATAATTTTTTATATTCGGTGTATACCGCGCACCCGTAAATTCCAATATTATTTTTTGTATTAAAAGTCCGCGTTATACGCCGGAATATACGGTAGTTGCTTTCTTTTTTTTTCCAACATATATTATCTTTTATAAATAAATTGCATTTGTATTTTATCATTATATACATTTTTATTAATTAGAAAATTAACTATTGTGTTTTTCTGTTCAGGAAAAAGATTGGGGAATCTTAGAAATGGTCCTAACAGAGCTACCTAATTTTTTGAAAAATAAATCACTTGTTGTTCGTGGAAATTGCAGTATTTCTTCTTTGTGCTCAACTTTATGTGTCATGGTAAAAATATTTCTCAACGTACAATAGTATTTTTCATTTTTGTAATTTAATTTTTATGTACGATGACTTCTATATAATGTTAATGTGTGCATTCTAGCGACTTGGAAATTAACTCTAAATATTTTAAAAACAGCCGCAAGTGAATAATTCAATATCCTACTCACCTTACAATCAACATACAGCATTTAACGCATTTATAGTACTTTAATTATTATTTCTTTATAAAAGTTTGTTTTGTCACATTTTAATTTTAGTTACACAATAAAGGAACAATTTTTTAATTTTTATTTTATTATCGTACCATTCCATAAAATAAGTCCATCATAAAAATAAATGTTTACACATCTTTCAATCTTTGAAGCTTGATTCTCCTTTGCAAGCTGTGTGATTCATATAAGCCATTCATATGAAGTATTATAGTTACATGAGAAATTTCCAGGGTTATTTAATATATTATTCAAGAATTAGCAATGATATCTGTAACCTTAACTCAAGAGTTGTCCAAATTGTAGATAATCTCATGACTAAAATATGATTATTTCAAGTTAGTTATTAAACAGTTACTGTGAGCTGTAGTTTTGAATTAGAAACATTGTTAGCTACATGAAAAAAATTCATTAAATGAAATAAAATATTTGTATTGTATAATGTTTATAGACTTTGAGAAAGAGTCAATTTGCTACAACTTGAAGTATAAAAATCAAAATATTATATTTTTACTTCGATCTTTTATAGCTGAAAAGAATAATAAAAACTGTAATTTTTTTCCTTCCTCCTCCAATTTGTGCACAATGGACTTAACCAATCAGAGAAAATCGAGTCTGTAAGAAAGAGATAACATTTGTGGGAAATGCATAATCTTGTTTTGTTTTTTTCTATATTGTTTGTGATGTCAATATCAAAACTCATCTGTTTTACTTTAATGGAATTATTAATTTTTTGATAAAATTAATTGAAATAATTAATATCTTTTTTAACATTTGGAAATGAAAGCATTCAATGTAAACCTATGAATTTAAATTTATGCCATTCATTTTAAATTCGAAATTAAAATACACAGTCACAATATTTCTCTAAATTTTAGAGATAAGAAAAAGATGTTTCATATCTCTTAAATAAACGCAGAACGTTTATTTTTATCCTTTTTTTAAAACTTTTAATAACTTAAATCAATGATGACTTAAAAAAACAGGGTGCTTTTTTTGAAAGCCCTTAAAGGTGCTTTTAAAAAGTGCTTAATTTTCCCTTTTTTAAAAAAATGAGGTTTTTCCTTTACCATGTTGATTTTCGCTTTGAATTATGCAAAAAGACACAATTCGCATTGTTCTATTCAACGTTTTCACAATTAATTCAACCCCAATCTATTTCGACCTATTGTCAGTTCGTAGCGTATGAAAACGTCATTTGTTTTACGTGATTCAAAATTTCATGATTTTTGACAATTGTCAAAAACAATGCCAAAAGTTCTTTTTTTGACATGACGGTTAAAACAAGATAAAACCATAAATTGTCAAAACTTTCAGACCCTGCCTAATTATGTTTTTTTTTAAGTGCTTAAAAATATTTTTGAGTGCTTGAAAAAAAAGATTGTTATTTTTTGTTGATTTTTTGTTTGACGCGCCTTGAAAAATTGAAATATTGAGGGGGACTAGAGAGATTTCAATATAATTATCACCGTCTCTCTGCCAACATCACCCATGCACACAATTCTGGAAGAGCGTAGTGGTTCATTATTTTCTGTTAGAACTTGTGTGAAAGAAATGGTTAAAGATGTCTAAGCAAGAGTTAAAATCTCTCAACTTGGTTGTTAAAATTAAATATTGATGTGTAGAATTTCCCTAAATACTCATTTGAATTTAAAAAATATCATTAAGAGATATAAATCTGTTTACCCACTTTTAAAAATAAGATTGTTATTATTCTAAAGTTGAAACTCAAAATGGTAAATTTAACTTCCCTTAAATTAAACTTTTTATGCTTTCCTATCCAATCAGAGGTATCTTTAACTGTCTTTAATACTTAGTTTGTTTTTTTACTTTATTTGATTGTAATAATTTTCATTTTGTGTAATTTTTACTTATATATTTTACCTAAGGTGAATGATCGAAACTATGGTTTTCCTGATTCTCTGAAAAATACTCCACCAAAACTCAGCCGCACTGACATTCATACACTCATATTTCCTATTGTGTCTGCTCTTACTTCATATCATGGTAAAATGGAACCCCACATGCAGGTATTTTTTCATCTATTAATTTTTTAATACTTAAAGTATTTTTAATAAAACTGCCAATTCTCACTTTTTTTATGCCATACATCTTGTTTTTGTAGATCAAGAAGTAGTTATAAATATATCATATCTTTTTAAATATAGTCTACCATTCAATATTGTTCTGCCTATTTTATATTAGAAATTATAGCAATATTGGCACAACAGCTTGCAGTAGTCCTTGGTCTTTAAAACAGCAGTTCCCAATTTTTTTGTCAGGTGCTGAACCCTAAATAATTCGTCGGTTCCCTGACTTTATAAATAAATAAGTATATTAAATAAAGCATACAAAATAAATTGTAATCGTATTAAGCAGTAAAAAACTGTTTAAAAAATATTTTTGAATATGTTTTTTCATTAATAATCTTAAATTAGGTTTTATATCCAACAGTTTAATTTATACTTTTGGAGCTGTACTTAATTAAGTTTTAAATTTCTTTTTGAAGGTAAATACATAAGTGGAAATTAATCAAATAAGCCACATCATAATTTTTGTTGAAACTTTAATTTCAACAAAACTAACAGCCAAAAGAACTGTTTTAAATGTTAAAATTGATAACCAGGGAAACATATTTCTTTATTGACTAATTTAGTTATTTTTATATGAAACATATGGAATTTCATTTTACTTTATAACCGTTGTTGAACAACTGAGCCAATTTTGGGTTTACACCTACTAATGTTCAACTCCATAGCCTTGTAATTTAGAACCCAGTCCAGAAGACAAGGAAACTCCTGGATCAGGTCTTGGAAGAAATTTGCCTTTGTGGACGACTTTTTGATTGAACTAACCCTCATTTGCGTTACTCAAGGAGGAAAATCGCGAAAAACTCTCACGGTAGGCCTGACGACAAGGGGACTCTAACCCATGATCCATCTACCACTGAGGACATTTTACGTAAGCACTGTATTCGGTGCCTGATTTGTATCTACCAACCATCGCTGGGGTTCAAACCCGGCTCACCTCATTGGAAGGCAAACACTCTATCCTGAGCCACTACTGCTCAGATTAATATGTTTAAGATTGCTGGTTGACTTTTAATTCTATTTTGTATTGGTATCTTTCTTTCAGAGGCTGCTCATTAAATGTCTTCAAACAGGCTTGGTATCAAGAAGTGCAAAGATCTGCATGGAAGGACTAACTTTGTGCACTTTGGAAATGCAAAATTCGATGGTGAAGCTTCTACCTGATGTGTTATTGAAACTATCCAAAATTTCTGCTACTGTGACTGTGGCTGTGTCAGTTTTGGAATTTTTATCATGTAAGTTTTGTTTTTCTGTTATATACTAAAATTGATGATTATTCTATTATTTAACTTTTGAAATAGTTTATTCCCCCTTATTTTTCTTAAATATATTCTTTTTTTTAATCAGACATATTTGATTTGTCATTATTTTTACTTAATTTATAAAGTTTTAGAAAAAAAAAATTTTCCACAAAAAAAAAAAAAAAAATCTGAGATGTAAACTTGTGTACATACTTGCAAATTTCATTAAATAGGCCGACAAATTTGGACCACGCTGTTATTTCAGTAATTTTTATTATGATCAAGGCTGAACTATTAAATAATGTGGATTAAAATTGTGAAGTACTTTCTTGCATAAATCAAATAAAATTATTAAATAGTTGGAAAAATTATTTTTTGTTTTATTTTTTAAAGGATTATATTATAAGGACACCTAATACAGATTTTCTGCAAATGCTAAAAAAAATATTATATTAAAGTTATTTAATTCATAATAATATTCCTCAAACTGTAGTTTTTCTTTTTGTATAATGCAAATGAAAGTTTGATAGTAAATACTCTTCTTTAAAATGTATTTTGTTAGAAGTATTCTCAGAAGTTTCTGAGCTTCAAAATTATGAAGTTCTGGATTCTCTAAAAATTTTGCATCTGTTTCAAATATTTTTTATTTATGGTTTATTAATTTGTCTTTTTTAATATTTAGATTTAATTAGGTTGCCTAGTCTCTATATCAGTTTTGTTGAAGATCAATATATGAGTATTTTTGCTATAGCACTTCCTTATACCAATCCTTTTAAGTAAGTTTTTTTTTATTCTTGGTATTTAATTTTTCTTCATTTCTTTCTGTTAAAGATGTATTTCGTATTGCTTTATTACTTTAGATTTATAGCTAGGATAAGCAGTGTGAAATATAAGATAGTTGCTGTTGAGACACATATTTCTATAAAATAAGGCATTAATAATCTTCATAGACATTAAAATTTTTTTAAATACCTCTTTGATCTCTAAAACAGTCTGTTTTGGGCATTTTGTGACATTTAAATGTAATAGTTTCATACAATGTAATTATGTCATAATGTAATTTATCTGAATCTCCGAAGCATCATCTTAATTGTATGTAAAACGGTTTTCAAAAGTTCGAAAGGTACTATATTAGTCGAATTACAAATATTAATTATTGTTAGATTAATTTAATATTTTATTATCGAATATTTAAAAAAAAAACCTGATTTTAAGCTTTCTCTAGTATAACAGTTACATTGTTAAATTTTAATTATATTTTAAAGCCTTTTGTTTAATTCCATAAGAAGAACATTAAGTGTTCAATACATAGCTATAATCATAGTGTACAGAGTGTCTATAATGCTAGATATCATAGAATTGTTATTGAAAATTTATAAAAGTTTTTTATAGAATATTATTTCATGCTTTGCCTCTAGATAGCATATTAATAAATCTCTTTGCCTCAAAAGGCTCCACTTGTGATGATACTTTAAATCAACTTTTTATTGAATCATAATCTTTATTAAGCCATGCACAAAACTTCACAATTCTATGATAACTGGTTTTGGTTGTAGATAATTTTGAACTATACCATTTTAATGATTTTCATTCTTGCTGTTTCATTAAGAAATTTTGTATAGCTTTAATATTCTGTATAATTATAAACTTTTTATGAAATATAAATTAATTACAAGCCATCATATTGTTTAAAAAGAAGCATCTTTAAAATTACAACTTCTATTGAGTAAATATTTATAAAAGCAGTAAAATTTTGAAATTGCTTTATTTTTAGCAGATTTAAAACATGAAAGTTTAATTTAAATTTGGCCAAAGTGTGGTTGTGCCTAAGTTTATTTTGCATATCTAATAAACAAACTTAAAAGAACACTTATTAGTCCTTTAGAATAAGATTTCACATTGGCTTATGCTTTTAAATGCCTAAAACTTTTTATCTTTCAATTCAATTTAATACCACCAGTCTATTGTCTTTAAGACCTAAATTTCTATTATAAGTTCAGATTTCGAAACAAATATAGTCTAAGACATTTAGTCGTAGCCAAAAAACATTTATCTTAAAACTGATCATTAAGTTAAGTGTAAAGAAATAAATGAGTATATTTTCAGTATAATTAGAAACTTGGAGGATATTATGTAACTAAGATTTTAGATATAGATATTAAAAAAAAAGTTGGAATTGCTAATCTCTTAAGAGTAATTAATTGTTCTTTTGCATTTTTATCTTAAAGAACTAACTGCTCTACAATTTAAAAATCATTTCTTCAATATAACTTGCAACTTAATCTGTTACCAAAGTTAACTGAAATTTAAACTTTCTTTGGAGTACATTTGAAATTTGCTTAATGTGTATTTTAAAATAAGACTCAGTCAGTTACATAATGAGCCTATGATTTAGCCCTTTATTTTTCAATGCTGACCTAGTTCCTACCTGAACCTAATTTGAATAAGTTGCTACCTATACCTAATACTTAATTTGATCAGAGTTCACTAACAATCTCTGTAAAGCAGTTTTTCTCTGTTTGTCAGATAAAAAGCAATATAAAGCTTGCAAATTCTCAGATAAACATAATTATATTTTTATGTATGTTATAAATATTAAATTTCCTTGCAATATAAATTGAAATTATAAGTTTTTATATGTTTTTGCTATTTTGACAAGTATTTATGTTTTTTTTTTTTCAGATTTAATCAATACATTGTTGCTTTATCTCATCATGTTATAGCTATGTGGTTTTTAAAATGCCGTATTCCATTTAGAAAAGATTTTGCCAAATTTATTACAAAGGTAATTGATTCATTCATTGATTCATTGAAAATAACTTATAAACTGAGTAATTTTTTTTTTAGATTTTAATTTCAGATTCATAAAATGCCAATCACTAATTTAAGTTGATAAAAAAAAATTATAAAGGATTATTAAAATGTTAATCTTGATGGTTTTTTAATAGTTATGTTTCTATATTTCGGTATTGCAAATATTATTCCGAATACATAAAATGTACTTTAAAATCTTTTCATGTACTATTCGGTCAATATTATGCAGGCAATTAACATTTTATTTCTAATGCATGTGGCTGGTTTTAAAAGCCATTTTATGGAACTATTTTAATTATAATCCAAGACATAAAACTTCGTAATTAATAAATTAGTAGTATTTTATGATTAGTCAACATTCAAAATATGCAAACTAATGTGAAATTATTTAATAGAGTTTGTTGAAATACTATGAGAGCTATCGTTTAAATAATTTAGACTGATCTATGATAAAATTACTTTTAAACTAAGAAAAATTCTTAAGTCAAAATATGTGTATCGAAACATAAGTTAAATTTTATGAAAAGACAATTTTAAGTTGAATAAATTTACAAAGCTGATTATTTTACTATTTTTAGATCTTGGATTAATAAATTTTAAAGCTAGAATCTTTGATGTTTATTAAAAATTTATTAAGTGTTCATCCTTACTTTTGTTTTGTTTAATTTTGCTTTTTTAACAATACTTAAAATTTTATTTTTTAAAAAAAATCATTCATCTTTCATGGAATAACTTTTCTTTTTTAGGGTTTAAGGAGCAACTTGAATGTTCCCAGAGAAGATAGCAGTCGCAGTGACAGCCATCGAAACAGTGGGGACCAATCGTCGTACGTTTTGAAATCTTATTATCAGATATAAAAATATTTTTATTTATTTCTGTTTTTTAAGAAATTCCAATTAACCTTTCTTTCCTGCTTGCATTTAGTTAAAAGAAATAAAACTACACAAAACATTGTTAAAAAAAACTTCAAAAGTTCTTTTTGGCTGTATTCACTTAATTCTGTTTATTTTAATATATAAATGTGCATTTCTGGTATTTTGGAATTATATTAAAAATGTAAAATCAGTCATTTTATACAAAAACTGTAATCTACATAAATGTAACTCTCTCTTTGCCACTAAACTTTAACCTTAATATGCAATCATTTTTGTTCAGCTTTATACTTATTTAACACACCATCTCACTCATGTCATTGTTATGCATATGTGTTATCAGGTTTCTTTGTACTGTTTTGTTAGTAAAACTGTTCTACAATTGTATTCTATTTTCTATAATTTCCATTTTCAAATTTTATTTTCATAACAAACATCTTTGTGTAGGAATGTGTGAAAGAAGTCACAAATTAGAAAGCAATGCAATAAAAAATGTGTTTTTTATTCCTACTTAGAATAAATTTTAAATTTTTTATTCACAAAACTCATGGTTTAAATTTTTTTCTTTTCACAGGGGGCTTAGTGAAATGTCAACTGAAGCTATAATAGCATTACATACAGAGCTTATGGAAACTGGTCTGGATCTTATGGCCCGATTTACCTTTGGTATGGCGGCTAATGTTCCTAAAAGGTCAGTTACATTTAATGTAATTCAGTTTAATGTATGAGGGAAGAAGCAAATTTAATGTGGTTAAAAGAGAAATGTTCATAAAAAAATATTTTAATGACCTAAGAGGTTTTGCAAACTCCTTAGAAGTTCTTATTTTTTGTCTAAAAGAATTTATGCAATTTTTTTACCGAGCGGAAGGACGATGAATTGCTTGCAGTTACAGACCTTGCTGTATCATACTTAGAGTACAACTATTAAATTTGTGGAGCTGGTATCTGATTCAATTTTTGCAATGTTTTTTTAATTTTGTGCATATCATTATTTTTAGTAAAAAATTTACTAATTAGAATTTGTTAAAATACATTCAAACCTTCTAATTTAGAATGTTAATAATAATGAAACTCTATAATTTAATAAATCATGAAAATTTACAATAGCTAACACAGAAAACTATTTCTATTTTCAAAATAGGGTTTAAAATTTATTCAGTCATTCTAAATTTCAGATGAATGGATCTGTACTGACTGCTTTTATCAGGGACTTTAAGACTATTTGGCTATTATTTAAAAAACTTTGTACTAATAAATATTGTGATTATAACTATTTAAAAACTTTTGCCTGTCTTTTTCAATTACTTAGTTTTTACTTATAGTTACCATAAATTTTACTCTATTAATTTAGCTATAATTTTTATTTGCTGATAAAAAAGCAAAAATATTTTTAGATAATATAATTTTCTTAAGTTTTCCTTCCTTCCTTTATTATTTTTCTATTGGGAAGAACCCATATATTTTATCTATATTAAATTTGAAATGGCAAACTTTTGTGTACCTTTTCTTAAATTTAAATATATTTTTAAAAAAATCTTTTTTGTCTGTTTATAATGTTCTAATTTATATTAGTCTACAAATTTTGTGGTTATTTTTATTTAAGTTAAACATACTGCTAACAAATCTCACAAAACTTATGTAAAATGAATTTAATTTTTATTATACTTTGTCTACAATTTTTATTAATGTGAGTAAAGTGCTGTAGAATCTAATTAATATTTCTTACAATAAGTATGAAGTGTAGTTAAGTTTGTGGGTGAATTGGTGTATGATATAAATAATTTTAAATGAAAATAATATTTTTTCAATAAGCTGTTGAACTTTTTAACATTTTGCTTGTTTGTATAAATCTTATTTGAAGTTTATTTCAAACTCTTTCTTACTGTTTTTTTTTCAAATAGCTATTTTATATTTGACTAGATTGTTGCACAAATCACCGAAAAATCTTATTGCCTACATGGAAAATGAGTTTTCTGTGTGTTGTTTTACATTGCATTACTCTTTCCAAACAATGTGTGTTAATTCCTGGCTTTTTCCCTCTTGGAAGATTCAGTTATCCTTCCGATACAAAAAATTTGTTTCCTTGTGTTATTAATAAAAGAAAAATGTGTGGAAAAGTAGTGCATTGCAGGAAATTTTAAGGGATTAAGAAATGATCTCCTAAACATTTTGAAAATGTGTTTTTTTTTAAATTATTTTTCCCTTAGCCTTCCAGTTATATTTTTTGAACTGAATGAAATGTTGTTTGATTGATATTTTTTTTTTCAATGTCAGATCTCCTGTTGCGGAATTTCTTTTGGAGAATGGTCAGAAATCCAGCTGGTTAATTGGAAATAAAATTGTTACAGTAACAACCAGTGGCTGTGGTACCAAATCTTTTAAACGTGGTTTGTGTGAGAGGTGCTACACATCCTGCAGAGAAATATGCAAGAATTTAGAATCAGGTATTTAAAAGTTTTTTAACATTAAAAGTTTTTAAGCTATAAGTTAATTGACAATGTTTTATGCAGCCTGAAAAACGTACTTAAAAATTTTTTTCTTGCTTTCAGTTCTTAGCAATTTGGTAAGCTTCCCTCAAAAATCCTTTAAAAATTGCGTCAAAACTTAATTGATTAAATGTTTATTTCAGTAGTTTTCAATTTATCTTAATTTATGTAAAGATTAAACCATCTTTGCTTTTTCCATCCCAATTAATTAATTAGAAAGATGATAAAAAAGTATTCATTGTAAAAATAAAATTTTTTACAAGTCTTAATAACTGGGCTAATTCAGTAATTGAAATTCTACTGCAGTGAAATATTTTACTCTTATAATTACTGTTTATTTTAATGTACGAAAAAAAGCAAAATATTTTAAATTTTTTTTTTTTTTTAATTTTAAATATCTCTTGCAAATGAATAAGATATGTTGGCAAGCTAATTGATGGTAAACATTAATATAAAATCGTAAACTATACGTTGCCAGATAAGATAAGATTTAATTTTAGTGTCATGTTAAGTCGATGCTCTATTATTTTAAATCTTGCCAAAAAATTGGTTTTATTATCAGCTCAATAACCAACATTTTTCTATTCTATGAGGACTTTTATCTATTTTGTGTGAATATTTCTTATATCTTAACAAAATTTTCATTTCTTTGATAAAATTTCTTTGGTTGAATAAAATTCTGAAATTTGATTTAATCTTTGTTTGATCCTAAAAATTTAACGTTAAATTTTTATCTCACTTAAAAACATTAAATTTTAAAACATAATCAGAAAATATACTTTACAATTTAAAATTCAAAGTAGTATTTAAGAAAATTTCTACTTACCATCAAATTTTAAAACAAACTGTTTTTATTGAATTCGAAAAACACATTGAAAAGCAATTTAATGACCAGATGTTTCTTCAATCTCTATAATTTTATCTTTATTGTGTGATTAATCCAGTTGCTAAACTTGCTAACTGTGCTTTTTTAAATAATTGTATTATCAATTATTGAATTATCAATACAGCATTAAATTTGAGCAACTTCAATATAAATGTACTTTTTAAAAATAAAAAAAATTCATTAGCTTTTAAAATTTAAGCAAAGAAAAAACTAATATGCTTTTATTATTTCCTTATTTCAGCAAATTTTTTATCTGGGCTGTTCATATAATCGATGTTACTACTTATATCCATATTTTTCCAAAAAAAAGTGTATCAAGAAATTTTTTAAAAAACCTTGCTCTAGATTGAACATAAAAACTAAGTTAGTTTTCTTCAACCTTGAAATAATATTTGGCAAAAAAAACGTACAAAAAACTGAGCAGGTTATTAATTAAGAACAAAACATTATTTCTATTAAAAACTAATCTAAATTTTAAATATCACTTCCTAAATAATGATAATTTTAACATTAACTTATAATATTTTCTGCTATATTTAACTTCAAACATATCGAATGATCTTAATTTATTTAAATATTAATGTTTATATCTGTTTGGAAAAAAAAAATTTTTGTATGTTTTAGATGACAGTGGTTCCAGCTATACAGAGCAAGATGTCATGCCTCTCCCTCCCAGACCTAAAAAGGAAGAATTTCAGAGTCAAAGGAAGCGTCATAGATCGGCTATTCAAAGAAGCACAACTTTATCAGAAGCTGCCCTTCCAAGCGTAAATCAAGCAAAAGATGATATGCTTTTACATTATCAAAAAGCTCAGGATCCGAGTTTGCTAGAAAGGTTTTTTATCGTAACCTAATTATCGTGAAATTGTGTGGTGTGAAATAATGAAATATTCATTAATTATTTATTGTTGAAAATTATTGAAATATTCATTAATTATTTATTGTTGAAAATTATTGAAATATTCATTAATGTTTAGATTATTTATTGTTGATAACTGATGTTTTATTTATAATTTAATAGGGCCTCAAAAAGTTTCAACTTTTACTATAAAATATAAAAGGTGCCTTAATTAGATTTTTTTTTATTTTATTATTTTTTTTAATTTGTAGAACTGCTCCATCTAGTCGCTATTTAAAAACAACATATTTGCCCTAATTTTTTTTCCAACTTGTATATCCTGAAATTTGAGATTCTGTGTACAGTAAAATAGCGTGATTTTATTCCAAAAGGTTCAATGATTAAAAGTTAACTTTATAAATAAAAAAAATTCTTCAAAAACTATACAATTTATAATCAGTTTTAGTCTTGAACTTCCCCCTCAATCCAGATTTCTTTATTTTAAGCATTTTTTTTTTTATTCCTGACCTTAATATTCTGATTTTCAAAGGTTAACTGAATTCCAGTTTCTCATAATTGCTCACCGAATGCAGATAAAAAAAATTATGCATGCAAAATATTAAGTGTTATCTGTAACCTTGAGCCAGTGGAGCATTCTCTAAATCGTTAAATATGCTGCCATGCATTTAGAGTTTAAAGTATTATTACTTTTAAAGTGTATTTATCTGTTCTTTCATAGTTTTTTTTGTCTTTGAAAATTATTTTAAATATTGAAAAAAAAATTTTAACAAATAAATAATTGCGATGCTATGTAAACTATGAATTAAATTGTTTGAAAAGCCATCAGTTTAATGTTCACAGTTTAAAAGTTGAGATTAAGAGTGTGCTCCACTGATTTTAATTAGCAGAAAACTCACTGCTTAACCTTTGTTGACATTAACTTTATAATTGTTGTTAATGACTTTGATTTTCTGATAACCGTAAGTGAGCATGAATTCCTGTAGTTCTAATTAATTAACTGTCAGATGCATCTATATTGATATGACACAAATGTCATGATTCAAGAAGTGATACAGTTTTAATCAATTAAGAGTTTTTCTAATGAAGATCTATTTAATATGCATATATGTAAATGATTATTTGAACTGATGGGAATATAAAAATATGTTAAACAGCACATTGCCTTATGTAAAGTATTCTAGTAAATGATAAATCAAGTTGAGTTTTACAGAATGTTTATTTGATCGCCTTAGTTCAAACTATTAACACACCTCTGATTTTTATTAGATTTTTTTTTATCAAATTATTGGTATTAATGCTTTCTTTTGTTTTCTATTTTTAGGCACAGTGCTTCCTTTTTCCCCTCTAACATAAATATTTTTGGAGACTCATCTACTGAAGAATCTGCCGATAGTAATGAAACAATTTCATTTTATCTCTTACGCTTTTTATTTCCTTGTGTTATTATTATTAAAATTATAGTGTGTTTTTAGTTATTTTTCTCTAACTCTTGTAAGAAATTAGTCAGGTCAAATTCATGGTTGCATTCTCAAACAGTTAAATCACATGCTTAATGAGATCTCAGTAAGTTTTGTTTTAAAGCTGACAATTTTACTAACAATATTAGGGACTGTTTAGGTATTATTTAAGGGGTGGGGTTTTTCATTTGCTTACTTTTTGTTAACAAGAAGGATAAGTCCAAATTTGCAAAAAAATCTTTTACATAATATTTTAATGGCCCCATACTTATTTAAAAATTAAATTTTTCCTAAAATTCATAAATATTCCCTGAATTTCATGAAAATCCTATAAACTACTCAGCTACAAAAGAAAAAAGAAAGAAAAAATTCAAAATTCCATTAGTTATGTGCATTTAAATATTTATGAGTTAACTTTTTAAAACTTTTATGAAATCTCATTTAAAAAAAAAAAAACATTATTTGCTAAATTTATACCTTTTTACTGTGTGCATTATTTTTGCGTAGTAGTAGGTTTTGCTTAAATTAAAGTATTGGTTTATAACAAAATTAAAGAAATCTTTCAAATTCATAATTAAATTCTAATTTGGTTTCACTGACGTAATAAATTGTTTAAGTATTTAATTATTTTAAACTTTAGGATACTTTTTATTTCTGATTTTCTGAAAATATAGCTCATATTAAGACTATTTCATTTCTGTAGATAAAGATAAAGAAGAGAAAGGTCATCATCTTTGTAGCTGTTGGTGTGCTACATGGGCTGAAATTCATATACGTCGGCCAACTGGCACTACCTCATGGATGATGAAAAATCAAAACCATCTCATTCTTCCTTCACCACATCCAGTAACTCTTTCATCTTAATATATTTTTTATTTTATTGTTCATTTAAGATAAAATAAAATTCCTACAAAATATATCGACTTAAATAATATATATATATATAGATAAATTCTAATAACAAGCTACGTGTATACCCAGTAGCAGAAACCCACCAGCATGGCAGCAGGTGCTGCAGATTATTAAAGCATCTGCAAATCATTTTTCATTAAGATTTGTTTTTATTTTATTTTTAAAAACTGAGCAAACAAATTGGAGGAAATGGCTGTGAATATTTTTCTAAAACATCTCTAAACCTGTTTTTAATAAGGATTAAAAAGCTGATTTGAGAAAACACTGCAAAGAATAAAAACTAGAGTTTTTTTTTCTTTCTGTTTCTTGATTACAGGCTTAACTGTTTGTAAGTGGGCTTTCATTTTAAACTCATTTACAATTACGTTATTTAGTTTTTTTTAAGATATGGATACATTATGAAGAGTATTTCCTATCTTAGGATAATCATCATCGATTTTGAAATGACTCTTTCTTAAAGAAATGTCTTAAAGAGAAGTTTTACCATAATTCCATCCAGTTTTCCTTATATTTCTAATTCTATTATGTGCCAAATTTTATTTATTTATATTTATATGTATAATACATAATCAGAGAATTCATAATAAAATAAAATCAAAATTGTGTAAGACATTTTTGAATAAAATTAAAATTTGTAACTTGACTGCTGCTTATTTTGCATGGGCTACTCAAGTAACTGCCACACACTGGCAGAAGATTAATGTATTCAGAACCTGAGTAAATTTCATTTCCTTTTCTGGTTATTTACTGGAATTTCTTCTATTTCAGGATATTCCGTTATCCGTCTTGTCTTCCTTAGTCTTGCCACAAAAGGAAGAATTAGAACAAGATATAGAAGTACCCTCCTCTGAAACTGAAAGTGAATCTTCAACTGTTGCTGAATCTGATTTCAGTAAGCTAAACACACGTTTAACGAAAAAAACTTATATTAGTTAATGACTAATTTGCTTCTTTTTTTTCTTCAAGAATTCAATTATAATTATGTTTTGTTTTTTTCAAATATTTGATTTTTTTTTTTTTTTTTTTTTTTTTTGTTGATTAAGGGAATCTCGACCAGTGTAATTTTTTTTACTCCTTATGTATGAAGTAGTGATATGTTATTCATTTTTCAAAACAACTTCAATGTATTTTAACTATGTGTAATTTGTTAATACCCAGCATATTTTAAATTCAATTGCATTGTATTAAAAAAATGATAAAGTTTTGACTGTCTTAATTAGTGATCCTTTTTTTTCTCTCCTTCCAATGAGTCAATTTTTTTAAAAAACATGTATGCTGTATTTTATAAAATTATAATTTTGAATTCTTTTTGTTAGTTTAAAACTCACTGAAAGTAAACTCTGCCCCAAACCATTCCATGTTGACAAGCAAATACCCTGATTTTACCAAGGGGTAGAAAAGAAAAAAATTTACTACTGGCTTTATTGTAAGAGACGGCAGGATAGGAGGTTGCAGTGACTCCCCAAACATTTTCACTATTTGTTAGACACTCTACGTTGCTGTATAGCCAGAAATTGAAATATGTGTGATGCATCACAAATAAAGATTATTAATTACTCAACATCTTTGTTTAAAATAAAATTTAAAACACTTGTTTAATCTTACATGTTCACCCTTCTTTCAGCCAATCATGCAACCTGCAAAATATGCTTTTAGCCACTTTATTCTGGCCAGTTTCTTTGTGACTATTAGTGCCCTCTTCCAAGCCTGTATTGTGACCATGTATTCCTTCATGATTCTTGCTTTTTTTTCATGTTCCTGACCTTTATGTATAGTTTTGAATAAATAATTCAGAATTATATTGCTTTGTCAATTTATTCTGTTGTGCTGTTTCTTTTTAATAATACTTTAATCTTTGGTTTATCGAAGAAAGTGCCTGTGATGGAGCTATTGATATAACTGCCAAGAAACCTGTTCCTCCAATGAGACGCACAAACTCTAGTCCAGACATGAATACAGGCTGGTCAAATTTCGAATCCTATAAGCAAGAAAAAGAAGACACTGTGTTTGAAGACTCTGTTGACTCAGTTGAGGAGAAATTTCAAAGATCTAGAATAAGTGAATCTGTGGAGCGCTCACCTAGTAAAAAAGGTTAGTTTGTGATTTAAAATTAAAGAGAATAGAAATGAAATTACATCACAGAGAAATAAGAACTTAAAAGAGAACTCATAATTTAATTAAAGAAAAAATTTTCTTCAGTGATATTTTAAGATTTTCCTTAACAAATTTTTTTAAAATTAATTTCTAATGACATTATTAAAATTAAATGCTAAAATTAATGAGTGGATTTATAAATTTTTCATCTATAAATGTAGCTGAGAAAGAAAATATTAATGTGAGTTTTTTTAAAGATAGAAAGAAAAACTGAAATTGAAGCTTGATTTTTCCAAATGCAAAAGATGTTGCCAGTTTCATGAAGATTTCTAAATTGCACTAATATTTTGGCCCAGAATTGTTTTATACAAAAAAAAACTCTGAGAATATATATTGTCTGGTTTTTCATATATATTAATTAAAAAAATATTTTTGGATGACGTTTTTTTAATTAAATGTTTTAAATTAACAATAAAAAATGTATTTGATATCAGAGTAATGGTTAAGTAGGCAAAAGTGTAAATATTTTTTTCTGATTATCATTATGTTTTTGGCACAGATTTTAAAAATATATGTCTACTAGTAATGCATATTTATAATATAGGATTAGAATTATACTGTTATAAATTAATGATTTGAGTACATTATGTTTGTTTATCAATACAGTTTGTGTTATTATGTGTACAAGTTAAAAATATTTACAAACTAAAATGAATTTTTTGCAGAGTTAATGGAAATTACATAGTTTCTCCTTTTAATTAAGCCCTTAAGTTTTTTTAATATTTTTTTTCAGATAAATGTAAATCTGGGGTGGTGTTGAAGTGCTTTAGTGATGCAATCTTTCTTAATTAAATTTTTTCATCATGTTCCCCTTTGTTTTTTCTTTAAACATTGTAAGCCAATATATAGGATCATTACCAATATATTAGACACTGTTAACCACTTAAACTGATTTATTCACTTAATACTTTTTTTTTTCATCTAGACAAATCAAATACTAGACGAAATTTAAAACTGAATCTGAAGTCAGAAACTAAAGCTCAAATTTCCTCTTCTGAAAGAAGATTGCAGTTTGCCAAAGAAAATATTCATTCTGCTCCTATAGAATTTCCACACAAGGAAGGTATAAAATTTATAAGTATATTTTTTACTCTACTTTTAAAATGTTTTTGCCAACAGTGGGATTCAGATCATTCAAAAACTGTTACACTTAGAACAAATGTTGAGATTATTTAAGGGGAAAAAAAATTTATAATTAACAAACAAACAAACAAACAAAAATTCATCAATCTAACAATTAAGGTAATTTTTTTTAACATTTCTAAGATTTAAAAGATTTCCAAAATTGTTATAAGTCTTAACTACATCTTTAAGCTTTTTAATTTTAAAAGCAGGATAACATGTGCCACTGTATACCAGATCATCACCATGTTCAAGTTTCTCCAATTTTATATTAAAATCTATATAATGTTACACTTTTGCTCAAGCAAATAATTGGTGTTTTATCAAGTTGTTAATATATAGATTGACCAAATTGAATAATTAACAGTTATTAATGTATTTATTATAGAACTATTTTTATTTCGTAAACTTTTGAAAAGACCTTAAAGAGAAGGCCAAAATAATGCTATTAGAATAAATTCAGAGAGGATTCTTCGTTTTTTTAAAGACCTTTTCTATTATTTCCCTAAAGCATTATTAATTGCTTCTTCTGAAAGTTCTATTATTTAATTATTTCTTTAGAAAACTGGGGGAAATATCTCAAATAATTGTTCTGAGTCCCTTAGTAGGGTGGTCACAAGGCAGGAAAATCAGATAGTACAAGGAAATTAATCTAAACTAACCGAAAAGTCAAGGAAAGTTAATTAATTTGAGTTTGAAGTACTCAAAGGTTTTATCAAAAAGAAATCGGTCATATTATAATTAATTTCAAAAACTCTTTGTACTAAAAAAATAAAACAATTTTTTTTTTTAAAAATTGGGCATATGTGCCAACTATCTATTCACTTTCATGATATATTTCATATCTTTAAAATAAAATTTTGTGCCTAAAGGCTCCGGATACATGACACATACCTAGATCTTATTTTATTATATGTATGGATTATTAGGATCACAATGAATAATGAAGCTGTCGCTCTTCGTTAATTAATCATTTAAAAGTAAAAAGTTTATAAGGTTTTAAAAGTGTTAAATTATTTATCGATAATTTATTATTTTTAAAATGTATAATTGCTACCAAAATAGTTTGAATCAATAATAAATCAATATTCTTTAACCACGTAGTTGCCAAATATTAAAATTTTGATCGTGTGCATCTGTAATTATGACTCGTTTTTATATATGATGGTTGGTATTTTTATAATTTGCAGTATTGTACTTGCAGGTCAACAACAAGCAAATTCATCTGGGTCATTTAGAGATCGTGGTCATACAATCTCAGTAATGAGTCCTAGTCGTCCAAATGGATCTGGTAATGCAGTCGCACAGCCTGATGTTAGTCGGCGAAGTGGAATGAATCCTAGGTAATTAGGCAGGGTGGCAAAAATGAGAAGAGAAAATACAAGATACACAAAAAAAAAAGCTAAAAATATTTTAGCCCTCTGTTTGTTTACCCTGGCAATTTTTATTTTTGCCATCCTGTGCAATTCATTTATGTCAAAAGTGTATTATGTTAAAAGAAATAAATAGCGTAGAGGCAGTATACTGATAGTTATATTTTTAAATTGTTCAGAAAATTACTTTGAAAGTATTTTTGGTTTGGTTAAAAAAAACATTTAATACGCTGTTTTGAAATAAAAATTCTGGAAGCTTCTAAAGTACCTATCTGAAAACAAATAAAATGAAAAAAATTTGGCTTATTATTATATTTCCTTAAGCCCTTCAGTTATGCTGGAACATTGGAACATACAAATTACTTTCAGCAGTGTAAACTCTAATTTCTTTCTCAAAAAAGTTATGATCTAGAAGGGAGCAACAGCCCTATGCTTCCTAAAAAAGGTATCCATTAGACAACTAAGGTTTCTGAGACTTATTACTGTTATTTTTATTATGTAGATGAATTTTTAAACAGACAGATATTTGACTTAAATTAAATATTTTTGTATAAAATATGATTTTTAAATAAAGTTGATCATGAATTTTTTAGATCATTAAATTATTAATATTTTAGAAAATTTTTTAAAATATTTTGTTTTTAAAGAATAAATTTTTTACTGCTAATTTCTTCCATCTATATAAAATTAAATTGAAAATTTGAAAAACTCAAATTATCTCAGGAGTAATAAACAAATATACTGACTTAAATACTAAAGTGGTTTTAATAATAGAATTAATTTAAAAATTTATTTTTTAATGTATATTTTATATTAAATTTAACCCTTTAATTATTTTTCATTGTTATTTGTGAAATTACAGTAGAGTCTCGAAAGTTCGAGTCTCCGAAGTCCGAGGTTCCGCTTAATTCGAGGTGCCAAATTTTCCCCCTAGCAACCAAAAGCACTCTTCCCATTTCCTCTCGCAACCGAAAGAATGCAGGTGTTATTTTTCGTTTCTTCCTGCAAAGAATTTCAGTAATCCACCACCTTTTGTTCTCTTTGTTTTGGAAGGTGGCTAGGTAGTAGTTGGTTTGAAAGGAATTTTCAAACCAGATCTACAAGAGTTTTATTCTTCCAAGTTCAATTGTACTAGTAGCTTAGATGCTAGTTAGGGACTCAATACACGTGCTTGATCCTTATCATTTTGGAAACTTATTGCTGTTGAAAGTGTTGCGTTAAGGTGCCTGCTGCGAAAATGATTGGAAAAAATAAGAGAAAATTTGTATCTATGATAACTAAATTGAACGCTATAAAAAGATTAGATGTAGGTGAAACAATAAAATGTGTTGCTACCGATTTGGGTGTTGGAGAGGTAACAGTTGGTGACTGGCGCCGCAATCAAATAAAAATTGAGCAGTTTTGTTCACAGAAGTGCAACGAGACTCCAGGAGAAAAAAGAAAATCTATGAGAACATCAGACTATGAAAAAACTAGCAAGGCTTTATTTCTTTGGTTTACTCAACAGCGTAGCAAAGGTACTCCTATAAGTGGCCCTATTCTTCAGGAAAAATCTGTGTTTTTCAGAAATCAGTTCAAAGAAGGAGAAGAAGATTTCGCATCAAGCGTTGGTTGGTTAGACTGTTGGAAAAAACGATATGGTGTACGTCAACTAAATATTTGCGGTGAAATACTCTCGGCAGATACTTCAGCTGTGCAGGCATTTCAATAACGGATTGAAGACATTATATTGACGGAAAAGCTCACACCTGACCAGTTATGTAACTGTGACGAAGCAGGTTTGAACTTTAAGACGTTGCCCTCCAAATCCCTTGCTTCAAAAGAGGAAAATTCAGCTCCAGGTCACAAAAAACGGAAGGAACGATTAACCATTTTAGCATGCGCCAATGCATCTGGAAATCATAAAATGAAACTGACTGTGATTGGGAAATCTGCCAAACCTAGAGTCTTAAAAAACATCACTAAAGAAGCCTTACCAGTACATTACACAAATCAGAAAAGTGCATGGATGAATCGAGAAATTTTCAAACAATTGTTTCTAGAACATTTTGTTCCAGAAACACGGAAGGCATTGAGAAAAAAAAAATTGCCTTGCAAAGCAATTTTGTTTTTAGATAACGCTCCATCTCATCCGGACAATGATGAGCTACGTTGTGGTGAAATCTGTGCTATATTTTTTCCTGCCAATGTTACAAGTTTGATTCAGCCAATGGATCAGGGCGTATTGGAAAATTTAAAGAAAAAATATCGACACCGTTTGTTACAACATTTAGTTCAGTCTGATGATGAAAGTGTTGTGGATGTTTTGAGGAATGTAAGTCTGAGAGATGTTGTCTACTGGATAGCAGATTCTTGGGAAGAAGTTCAACCTACGACAGTAATTAAATCGTGGACTAAGTTTCTACCTGAATTGGTTACGCCGATTGAGAAAATTAATGATGATGATAGTGAAACAATTGATTTTGAAAGATTTGGTGAAGGAATTACCAGGCTGCGAAAACTCTAATGCAGTTGATCTAAATGAATGGCTAAATAGTAACGACAAGCTGGAAATAAGACTCAAGTATTATAGAAATGATGGAAGATGAGGAAGAATATGAAACAGAAGAAAACTACTCTCTGTTATCAGAAAGAATAAAAATCTCATAGTGAAGGTTCTGCAGCCTTAGAACTAGCCTTAAAATATGTAGAACAGCAAACTGAAGCCACCCCTGCAGATGTTTTGCTTTTGAAGCGTTGGCTGACTATCGCATCAACAAAGAGAAGTAATATACTGAAGCAACAGAAAATTGACAATTTTTTTAAATTGTAAAGAATTTTTTACGGCATTATACTAAAGAATAAAGGATTTTAAGGTAATATGTTCATTTTATTTAATTTCATTTGTAGTTGTTAAAAATTTTCTACTTTTTGGAAAATCCGAGTTTTCAGTAATCCGAGGTAGTGTCAGCCCCAATTACCTCGGATTTTCGAGACTCTACTGTAATTTTGAAAAAAATGACTGAATATGACCTGTAAAAGTATGGTTCAAACAAACATCTTGTCCCCTCTTTCTGGAAGATCTTCGAATTTAGCGTTTCCCCTTATCTAACAAAAAAATGGAGGGCGATGGTTTTTTTTTTTTTACTTCCTCTGTTTGTGTTGAAAAAACTATAGCATATATTTGAAATAATATAGCATATATTTTAATCTAGGATCTTCCAGCACGAAATTTAGGACTCTTTGCATCCTTTAAGTTAAATTAGCTTTTTTTTTAACCTTCTCCAGTAATTATCCTCTTTTTAGGGGCAACTATATGAAGAGTTGTTTATGAGCTTCATGCACCTAATTCTCTCTCTAAAAAAAACTTTATTGATAATAAAGTAATTTAGTTAGGTAAAGAGGCAGGCACACTAATATTTTTTGTAGTTGCATCTCCATCAAATAAATAAACTACAAAATAACTGTCTTTTTAAATAATAGTTTATTTACTAAAAAAATAGATAATACTAATAAATAATTGAATTAGGGTCCATAAAAGGTTATGAGGTAATTTTCATATAGTTTAGAAATTTCTTCTCAAGCCTGGTACCATTAGAATTTTTTGGCTTAGCCTAATAAAATGTTTTCATGTTCTGTTTTGCCTAAATATTTTTCGTAAAGAGATTCCTGTTCTTTTCAAATATTTTACTGCTATGCATTGAGATTTACATCAAAATTTATTAGTTATTTTATTGATTAAATAATACCTAGTGTGTTATTATGTATTTTTCCTCACTTAGTTTGTTTTTAAATTTATAATTCATTTCATTCATTTTAAAATAAATTAATTTCATTCTTAACCCTAGATACAAAAGCATTCATGATCAATTCCCTATTCACAAACAAGTCTAATGATTTAATAAGATGCTTAGAGATTCATCTTTCAATGTTAAAGTTATGACTGTTTCTGCATTTTGCACAGTGTAAAAGACAAATGTAATTCTTGGCCATAGATGGCGCCACTGAAAAACAAGAACAATGCCTAAACAGGCATACAACAAGAATCTAGGATTTAAAAAAAACTATTAAGCTCTTTGCTTGCATTAAAACAAAAAAGTTAATCATTTTTTGGTGCATGCTACTCTTGAAAGGGTGTATTTAAAATTCTTGTCAAAAAGTAGTTCAGAGTAACTAATTTTTTTTTTTTTTAAATTGCTGTTGTTATTCCAATACTAATACATTTTCCATGAATTTTATTATAGCTTTGTTTTCTTACAACTGTTCCATGAAAGCTTTTTTGGAGGAACAGACCATAAACCACTACATTTGTTGCAAACTGAGGTAAAACATACAGTGCATTCAAGATTTGCCATGTATTTAAATTTTGCAATAATATTTTAAATATATTTAATTCCTTCTGTCTTATTTTAGGCCAATAACAGAGCATTAAGTGTGTTAGATCACATACCTCCATATGATACTCATAAAATTGGAGTTGTCTATGTTGGACCTGGCCAAGTGAGTTTTTATATTCACTTCAAACTCAACGTAGCTTTCTTATTTATTTCATTTTTATAATCCTATTAATAATTAAATGTTTGGGCTCTTCTATATTACTTTTTAAGGTTGAATAACATAATTTTGTATTGCAAAAAAAATTTTCTTTAAACATTTTTAATTCATTTTTAAAGCTTAATGAAAATTTCCTGTTGGGAAGTTTGAAAATTCATAGAAAATGTTTAATAAGGAATATTTCTAATTTAATAAATATTTCTATTTTTAACATATTTTTAAAAGCTATAATAAAAAAATCATAAATTTTATTCTCTATTTAATATATGATCTACTATAAAAAATTCATCAAGCTGCTTAACTTTGAAGTTTAGATAGAGAAACATCTTTGTCATTGATGACCTAATCTTAAATTATCCTAAGTAAGAAATTTTATCTTTGTTGGAATAAATAATTTAATAAGCACAAATGAAGGAAAATTATTCTAAATCTATTACATAGTTGGAGTTGGTTGTATTGTTTAATCACACATATTTTTACATACAAATCTTATTTAAGTCCATCAGATGACTCAAATTACTTTATTTTACACTAACATTTTTGATATAAATATTTTAAATAAATATTCCTCAGGGAAGATTCAACTTTTTTTTAAATTTCAAACACGGATGTAAATTGAATCCTGTAGCAAAATTCATCTTCTAGTATAATTAAGTTTTGACTACGTTTCGAAGGTAGTTAGTAATCTCTACATTTAAAAAAAATAATAATAATTGTAGCTGTAATTAACTGCATTTGTAGCAGAACAGTTGTGGTTCTACGAAAAATTTAATTTTCAGACCACTGACAACACGAGAGATATGTTTCATAACTTATGCAAACTAAATGTATTTTTTGACATTCTTGTTTCGTCAAATGTTATAGTGAGGAAAACAAGCCAGTGACATTTTGATTAAATTCATTACTTCCTTTCATCATTTTTATTATATTTCATTCACTTTTTTGCTTTGAATTTATAAATTTCAAAAGTTAATGTAATATTTAAGCTAAAAAAAAAATACCTGTTTTCTTAATTAAGTTTAAGTTTCTACATGAAAAACCATCAAATGGTAAAATTTAGGAGGCTTTTTTTTTAGTTATAACTTTTGTATTTAGTTAAACTTTATATTATACTAGTTACTGCTGAAAAATAAAATGTATTGACAGATTGATAATGTATTTTTGTTCTTAATTTTAGGCAGAAGATGAAGTAGCCATATTGAGTAATGTATATGGCTCTTCAAGGTACGTTTCTTTTATTGAAGGTCTAGGAGATCTTGTCATGCTTACAGATACAGACCCTCATACAACGTATCTTGGAGGATTAGATACAAGAGGAGAAGATGGACAATTTACGTATGTCTGGCATGATGATGTTATGCAAGGTAAGTTGTTACGTCATTTTAACGGAAGATTTTTGTTATATCTCTACTTTATATTAGACATACAATAGTATTTACTCTTCTATTCCTGACACACTTGGTTATCTGCTATGAACATAAGAACAGAAATGCAATATATACACAAACATCATTCATTTCTGCTACCATTCATTCAATCATTTCTGTTACCGTTCATTCAATCATTTCTGTTACCGTTTTATCAATTTCATGTTATATTAAAATATATTTGTTGTATGTACAGTGTGCAAAAAAAAGAAGAAAAAAACCACCCTGAATTACTTTTGATCGAATTATTGGATCTTCATGTTCTAGAACTTAATCTTAATGTTTCAGGGGGGTGACCTCAAATATGATAATAAATTAGTGCAGATGATGACTTATTAAAACAGGCACAAAACTCTTTCTCTTAGTAAACATACTATTCTTTAAAGGTTTGGATTACTGGCCCCTGAAATCTAGGGATTAGCCACAATCTGTGAAATAGGGTGTCTATAGAGCTCGATCGGGAGAGTGGTCCAAATTTGGACCACATAATGTTAATTTTTGCGTATTTTGCCACATCTTGAGAACTTTTTAAGTGAATTCATTTTTGCTCACAGTTATAAAATTCATTTATCTCAAGATAATCTCCACACAAAAAAATAAATAACTTTTAGTAAATACTTATTATTTTCTTTAAAAATAGTCTAAAAAATTTTGAATTGTAAGGTATACAATTTCTTACTCAACTTTAAAAAATGTAATTTTTAAAGGCAAAATACAAAATTTTAGTGAAATAGGTTGAACAGTTCCTGAGAAACTGAATTTTAAAGAAGGTGAAAGTCTGATCATTGAGTCAAACGTTATTGAGGATAGTCCTTTTTTGAGCACTGTACATTACATTTCCCCGGCCCAGACACCAGATTTTCGGGATGCAGAAAATCCTCAACGGCCATGTCGTATGATTATGCGGCATGTAAAAGATCCCTGGAGTGCCTTATTGGCTCCTGGCATTTCCGGCAAAATTAAATTCCTGGTGCCCCTTAGCATCCAAATAGAGTCTCCGTGCTGCCATCTAGTGTGGCAGACACTAGACGTCCAAATTAACATAGCCAACGGTATCTCACCCATTGTGGTGGTCCTGAAAGAGTGGATACCACTTCTGGAGAACGCACAATATCTGCTCATCGGGAAGACTGATTGTGCAGCTCATTGGGGAAGGAAAAGAAACATTACATTTTGTTTTAAAACAGTTTCATTGGCATAGCATGTCCTTTTTTGGAATTAAGCATTTAATTCATTCATTTGTACTATGTTTTAACTATGGTACGTATATTGTGATTCCCATAATAATCAATACCTGATATTTAAATATTTTTTTTTTCTGAATTATGGTGCATCATACATAAATTTGAAACAGGGTATTCATTTTGCTTTATCTCAAATTTAACTGCTATCATAAGCATAAATTTCTAAATTCACTGCTATCATAATCTTAAATTTAACTTCTAAGAAAATATTTTTTGTTATTTATTCGGTTAAAGAAAAGTAGGAAAAAAGTTAATGAAATACTTCAGAGAGTAAAAATATCTTGATTTTCTCAAAACTTTATTTTTTAAATGCTGTAAAAATTTAGCTGCAAACTACTGTCAACTACATTTTAATTGTGAACACTGTTAAATGCTTCAATGGGTTTCTTTCCTGAAAAAAAATCAAGAAAAGTCTTGAATGTTATTATTAAACTAATGTGGAATACCTAGCAATAGAACTTATCTACATTGAAAATTTTCTACACATTAACCCTCTGAGCATAGCTTTTTCTGAACTTACAGATGCAAACTTTCCTGCATCAAAAAACCGGTTTCCCCATTTTTATTTAATGGCAGAGTAGTGCATAGCAGGGTGCAATAATGGTTAGCCGTAAAACTTTACCCTGGGGTTCAATACTTGGAGCGTTAATAAAATCATCTATAAAATATTTAACTATTTTGAAACTTAAGTAAAGTTACTTCTAACAATTTAACTACTGAGCCTTTTAGGCAAATTTGTATTAATATCTTGTCACCCATGTGGTTTTTATGTAGAATAATATTGAAAAAAAATTTCTAGGAAACAATTGTGTAATTTCAACTTAATTTAGAATTAAAAGTTTGATAGTAATATTTGTTACAATTGTTTAAAAATTAAGGTTATCTTGTAATTTCAAATTTATTGTAAATTTGTAAATTCAATGTGACTGAAATTATCTTTATAGTAGGTTTTTAACTATAAAACTATGTTTCTAGTGGTCTTTCACATCGCTACTTTTATGTTGAATAAAGAAAGTGACAAAAATAGAAATGAAAAAAAGAAGCATATAGCAAATGATTGTGTTATGATAGCATATAATGAAAGTGGAAAAGATTTCAATCTGTCTACAATAAGAGTAAGTATTGTTAGCTAAACAGTAATCTATTTAACGTATGTACCTACATAAATCTCTTTTGTTAAGTAGATATTTCGGAACAATTTTTTCTTTTAATTTCAATTTAAAGTTTCCCTTTAAAACATGCATTTATTTCCATAACTTAATTTTTTTCAACACTTATAACCACTACTTCAGTTATATTTTAAATAAAAACTTGGTCTTAAAATATATAAATAACTTATTGTACTATTAAAATAATAAGTTTTAAAAGGAGAATTCGAACTGTTATTTAAACGTAAAAATTTACAATCTGAGAAATAAAATTTTTGAACATTATCTTTATTACATGCTAATAAAAAGTCATAATGAGATTGTCTGAGTTTTAGTTATGTATAAGAATACAAATATAGGTGTTGAGACTATATCACTGACAAGTAATTTGAAAATTTTAATTCAAAGAAGATTTTCTTATGAAATTTTGTAGAAAAATTTGCTATGTGATATTTTAAGAAAACACTTGTTAAATTTATTCGGAAAATCAAACTATAAAACTGTACATCTATAAACAAATGCACTCCTATACCAAAAATTCTTTATACACGTAATAAAAATTCCAGAATGTTTTTAGAAATTTCAGCTTACATTTAAAAAAAATCAGTGACGTATATATAGGACTAAAGCTATATAGTGGAGGGCAATATCGTATAGTAGTGCATAAAAGCAATATAGTGACCAAACTTTTTCTTATAAAGTTAAATTATTTTATGTATGTGTTAGTTCGGTACTCTAAAAGCTCTCTACATTTCCTTTCATTATCCAAATAACAATTAACAACACTCTCAGTATTAAGGCAACACTCTCAATAATTATTATGTACAACATTCAAGATATTACCGTTTTGATATGTTATGTTATTGATGATTATCACGATATTATCATATCCAATAGTTATAATGAACGGTAATGATCACAATATTATTATATTCAATATGTATTGTTTCTGTTAATTATCATGTTGTTGTTGTATTTGATACATCTATGTGTATTATTAAGGCCAGTAACCTGTACAAATCAGAAATTGGCAGTGTTCCTATGTGTTGGCGAATTTGCGTTAGTGGTCTCTGTGAAGAAATTATTGTTAATTTATCATTAGTTGAAGAGGAAGATATTAACTATTTGAGCAAGAAGATTTTGATTGAGACAGTTCCAATTATTCATTATTTTATTCTAGAGTGATGCTGGCTAGCAATGATATATTAAACATCATAAACTGCTTAAATAAAGAGTCAAATTATGATAAATAACAAAAAGTATTTTATTTTTGAAGTATATGGAACTCCAAAGTTAAGAGAATTCTTATTTTTATGCACATATTAATTATTAAATATAAATGAAATTTTAAAAATGGCCCGATGGTCGTGACTGTAGAGGCAAGCCCAACAGGACACCTCCGTCAACCCAGAAATCATAAATGTGAGTGTCATATATATGTTAGCATGGGTTTTGCCAAGGAAAGTTAAGGTATCCATGTATTGGCTATTAATTGATTAATTTTAGCTTTATGCATTCAAATGTGTTGACAAAAAAGAAAATGTGAAGAATAATAACGAATTTTAATAAATTCAAAGCCTTAGCAACCATATAACGGTTTTCAAATTGGATGATAATGTGTTAGGCAGATGTAGAGGGAATTTCTAAAAATATATTTTATTCTGCCTTCATTTCAAGGTTGTGGTATAAAAAGATTACAGGTTATATTAGTGATTTTTATTTACTGAGAAAAAGATTAAATAAGAAAATTTAGTTTTTAAATGTTATGACATATGCTATGCATATTTCAGCATGACTGTCTCTATAATCAGTAAGTACTAAAAATGCTTCTCTGAACAATTTGGAAATGTGTTACCATTATATTTCCTCAAACCCTCCAAACATAGACCACTAAACTAGAAAATTAAAAATACTAAGTCAAGCTAAATAAAGCTTCAAACAAATGTCAACGCTTGTCATTCACCATCACTGCATCTATTCAATCTAATTCTTAGATATTCTCCAAAAAAGTCAAACAAGTTCGTGTGTTAGGAAGCCATGTGGTGCTACAACCTATCTAGAAAGGGTGTAAGCACTAGTTGGAGTTTTTTTAACGTGAAAGTTAATTAAGTGGTTGTTATGCAGCATTGTTGAGAGAAGACAAGACTGTTTGTAGGTTTGGAAAAGTGCTTTCTCAAACAAAAAAATATCAAACTTAGAAATTTGGTACTTAAACTCAGTTTAAACTTTTCTGTCCTGGTCAATTTTATATCTATATAACCCACCAATCGGCAAAGTCTTTTATTTAATGTAGATATTTATTACTATATGTAAATTATATGTGGATATTTATTATATGTCGATAAATATATATAGATTGTTTCGTTTTGATATAAACTTATTTAGTTGAAAAGTCTCCCTAATAATTTTTTAGACTTGCTTTGTACCTCTTCAGGAAACCTATTAATTTTAATATTCTCACATAGATCAAGTTGCTGCAACAAAAAAAGGTGGAGCGAATTTTCTGTATGCCATTTTCAAGTGTTGCAAACTGAATAGTTTTTCCACTTGCTAAACAGTGCAACAGAAGAGTGGGGAAAGAAACAGTCATAAACTGCCTTTTAAAACATAGAACTAGCACTTTTTTTTGTTGCCTCAATCAATCTCTTCAGTTGATATTTTCATAATCAACAATATCTTCAGTTGTTTAAAATGTTATACATATAAATAATTCAAAATATCATTTGACTATATATTTTTTTTTCTTCCTAGGGACATGTAACAAATGCCTGTGTGGTTGTTACACCAGAAGATTTTAATAGCAACGTTGTCACAATAAAGCACAAAACCAAAGGTGAGAAAATTGTTTTAAAAGTTAATACATAAAATTAAAATTCTTCTAGATATCTAATGTATTATTGATTTGCATAAATTATATATTTTCAGATTTGGTTGATATATTTGGACATACAGAATCTTACATTGTATCTGATGCTCGTCTTCCAGTTTTTGTGAGACAGATGGCTTTACACGCAAATGTAAGTATTATCAAAAAATTTTGACTCTATTCTAAATTGTTTTGATTTTTATTGATTAAAATTTTAATCTACCTAATGTTACAACTTTGAAAACTTTTCATAGCTCAAAATTATATATTAAAAAAAATTGTAACAAAAACAGTGACGCATTTTTGTGAGCAGTCATAAAATAACCTCTTCTTATATTATGCTTGTCAAGACACACTGAAAAGAGCTAATAACTGTCTTCGACAGATTGACTGTTTTTCTTTTTGTGCCTTTTCAATATTCTACTGGAAAAGGTAATTCGAGATTCTAATATTGACATTTGTAAAACCATCCTTTATACGTCAGTTCGGCTCTTGGCTTAGCCTGGCAATGCTGATAGGTAATAGGAGTGTCTCTGACTTGAGAAGAATCATTAGAAGCTTATTAAAGGTTATTGCAGATTGCATGAGATTGACAGTAAATGTCTTTAAAACCAAGTGTATACCTGAGCAGAAAACATCATTTAGTAACACACTCAATCTTCTAAAAATTCGTATTCATGAACTCTTAACTGATTTTAATTACCTTTGGATGTTTTTTGGAATTTATTTTTTTTTTACGTATGAAATTGTAGCTTTCAAGAAAGGTTCTCGTAAACATTTGTTGGTGTTGAAAAAGAGTACAAAACGAAAAGACGTCTGATTAAAAAGTTTTAATCCAGGAATTTAAAGAATGTTTAAAAAGCTTGATATTACTAAAAGTATGAGCTAGACCTCTCGTGTTGCTAGAATGGGTGAAAAAAATCCTCTAAAGAAAGTCATGGCAAAGCCTTTTACTAGTATAATATAGTGGGTTAAAAACTATAATGGTTTAATTCTCTTGAATCAGATTTTAAAGTGATTTGGGTGAGAAAAAAGCAGATTAGATCTAAAAATTGATGGTATTGGCGGAACCCGTTATTAATCGTTAATGAGGCACTGTTCAATCTTTCAAATTAAAAACAGTATTTCCTGTAGAAATTCTTTATTAACTTCTTATGAGACATTTAATATTCAATCTTATGAATTATAAATTTTATAATGCTGCGGTTTGGCAAGAGCTATCGAATAACTGTTACTTGAAGTCTTGCGTTTCTTTAGAAAATTTCTACTAGTTAAAGATTATTTAAACCCAGGTGAATTACATGCGGTAAATGAACCGTTTTTAAACTCATTTAATTTCCTAACGAGACATTTAGCATTTGATATCTTTAAATTCAAGTTTGTGACTGCTATGCTTAATTAACAGTTATAAAATCACTGATACAGAAAATATTTTCTTTACCCCCTCAAAAGAAATAATATAAAGAAATAGAATTTTATATTTTTACCGGAAAACCTCTAATATTAAAAATTATCTCAAGTTTATTAAGTATAACTATTATGTAATTTCAATTTTGTTTTTCAGCTTGCATCACTAATAATTAGTAGGCGACAACAATCCGTCAAATATACCCATGTGTCCAATTGGTTGGAAAGGTTAAGAACTATTAAACGCTTACGTGCTAAAGTTTTGGATGAAATAAAAAATAATGCAGATAACTTAGGTTTTGAAACTTTTGATGCTGGAGATTTTGACGATTTTACTGACTATGTGTAACTATACTTTTTAACTATAGCGTCAGTTGTGTATAGTATTTTTTAAGAGCTACCTACCTGAATCTAACAACTATTAATGTAAAGAAGTTTCATTGTTTTTAAATGTTTGTCTGTAATGTTTTAAGCTACAATAAATGATATTTTTGATATAAACGTGTATTTATTTTTTTCCTTAAATCTGAATAAAATAAAATGATTCTGGTGCAGCAAAATTATTTGTTAATGTTACTATTATAATTGTTTACCTTTAAGTCAAGTCTTCAAAATTCTAACTTTAAAAATCAAATCAAAATTGAAGTCAAAGTTTTTCCTTTTTTCTATTTTTCTCTTATACTTAATTAAAATTGTGCAAAACATTTTCTAAAAAAATTGTGTAGTTTACCCCTTTCCTGGAAAACATTTTATTTCTCATTTTACACACCAGACAGCAGTGCCAGGATATTTTTAAGGTAATTATAGATAGTTAGTTTATTTTAAACCAGATGCCAGCACTAAAGTCAGCTAATCAGCACTAATCAAATGCGTGTATTTGTGATATGTTATTTGTAATCTTATCAAAGTTACCTAGTTAGGCTCGTTGTGAATACACCTGATTTGTGCTCAAGATAAAATTTATTTTTTAACCCCTTTCTTCTCGCTCCCGTGAAAATGACAGGTTCGTTATTTCTCGCTCCCGTGATATTGACGGGCTGGAAACTAATTCTTTTTTTTTTCTTCCCAGAAAACATTTTATTTCTCATTTTACATACCATTACCAGGATATTTTTAAAACACATATTTTTAAAATTTTCCTTACTTGCTGGAAAACCAACATTTAGTCATAGTAACACTGAATGTTGGCTTTTCCTAAAAATTAAATTTTTTAAAATTTCAAGCTAAAAACAAATTCAAAATGAATATATATATTGTTCATACACATAGTTTCATATAATTTTCAGGGATAAAAAAAATAGACACTTTTATGACCGTTTTCTTGTAAATTAACCGATCATTAAGGGGTTAAGTTAGAATATTGCATATTTTAATTATTAAACCCCCGTGAACCTTTATCCTTTACCATGCAAGTTAGTTTCCATTACTACAAGACTTAAAGATATAATTAGAGTGGTATTTTTTACACTGTATATTTTTAAATTAAAATAATTAAATTTACAATAGCTGGAATTTGATAGAAGAGACTAGATACTTTGACCTATCAATAGTTCAACTTGCTGTTAGTTTGTTTTTGACTTGTCGTTTGACAACTGTCTTTTGACCGTGGATTCATATTATTAAAAACTCTTTTTAACAATATTATGAGAAAGAGAAAACCTAAATTTTCTTTTTAATAGTATTTAAGAAAATTCTTTCTTCAATGCTATATCTCCCACATGGTTTAATTTCTTATCCACATCATTAGTAAGATTGATTTCATCTTTTAAGTTATAAGATTTTAATTATTGCTTAGACAACTTTTGCACTATACACTTTCTCACATCCTCTTAATAGAAAAAAGAATACACAACTCATTTAGAACTCGTTGGGTATTAATGAATGAGGTTTGCATACGTCTATATTTAATCATTTTGAAATCCCATACAATGCAGTGTGTTAACAATGCAGAAAAGTTTACTCAAACAGATGTTATTTATTGGGCATGAGGGGTAAGAAATTACCTTATTTATTTGTGGTAAATATTTTTGATTTTTAAGCTATAAAAATCTAATTTTATTGTTAAATAAAAGCGTTAAAAGAAGAAAAATATATCAATTAAGAATAAAGAAAATTGAAAATGAAAAAACGTCAAGAAAATATGGATTTATCTTATTTTGCATTATAGCTTGAATTAAATTTATCATATTTAAATTTGTTAAATAAATATTAAATTTTTTCAATAAAGTTGTTTTGTTAACCTATTTTCAACCAATCAATAAATATTTTATTATTTACACTCTAATATATATTTTCACTAATTTTATTTTTCTGCCATTGTCAAGGGTTCTGAAGAAATCTATAAAATATTAGTAATTCAATTGGAGTAAACATTTACTGTTGAAAATTTTTTAACTTATACTAGTTTATTAACAAATTCGACTTTTGGAAAATGTATAATTATTGCATTTGACAATAATCATGGATTAAAATTGCAAGTTCTGTAAAAAAATGAAACAAATTTCATGAAAAAAAAGCTAAAGTTCAATTAAATGGTTTGTCCATTGATTTGGTCAATAGTGCATAAGCACACTATTTTAATTTTTTAAATAAAATACAATTTTTTAAGCACGAAACTTTTTTTGTGTCTTAATGAAATTTAAGCATATTTCAATGAAAATAACACTATATTTTATAAAATTTCTATGCTCGGCCTAAATTGGGTTAATTTAATTTAGTTATTTATTTTAAGTTAACAGGGGTCTGTCCAGACATTTTGTAAAAGGTCCGTTTTTGTAAAATTGTGAAAAAATTATTCGTAATTTGTGAATGTAAAATAAACGTTAAGTCACATTCTTTCAACCAGGGTCCTTCTTTTATGAATTTTTGAAAATCTGGTCCTTAGTGCAAAAAACTTTTTCAAGGAGTTTGTAAATAGATACAAGATTATGTTCAACGCTGTAAAACTATAATTTAAAAAAATTTATTTTCAAAAACAAACAGCTATTGCTGCTTTATTATTATTGCTATTGCTTTATTATAACAGCTATTGCTGCTTATTATTTATTTTTTTCCCCATGGGAAGGGTTTATTCGATTAACAAAACAATAACGAAAATAAACAAATTTGTGAAGGGTCCGATTAAAAGAAAAATTATTTTGTGAAGGGTCCGCTTTTAAGTTAAAATATTTTGTGAAAGGTCCGTTTTCATGAAGTGATATTTTTGAAGGGTCTGTTTAACAGACCCAAATTTTTTCTAAACAGATCCCTGATGACTGTTCTTGTAATCATAATGATTTATAAATTAGTTCTGGCTTGATTTTAAGGCTCTATTCAAGTTACTTTGATGTCACTTTTTTATTGCTTGAAGGAAAATATTGCTCTGCATAACAGTATAATATCATATCGGGAAAAAACTTTTAATGTTTGAAAAAAGGAGCATTTGACTCTGAATTATATCCTGCCAGTTTGTTTTTATATAGGCCAGTGTCTAAAATAGCCCACTCTAAATTAAATTTTCATTAAAATTCTAAATAATTAATATAAAATCTATATTTTTTTATTACATGCATCATGAAATCAGTAATTCATTAAATCAAACAATTTCTTTGAAATATTTTATTTAAATACAGCCTTAAAACACAGTCGTTTTTAAAATAAGTTACAAAAAAATAAAACTGCATGTTTAAACAAAGTTAAACTATTTATTTATAATAATGTTATAATTATTTAAAACTTAATAGATTAATATAAAATGCCATTTATATTACTCACTCATTTAATCAAGCTATCGTTTGAAGCAAAAACAAAAAACACTTTTATGGCAAAAAATATTATTTCCATACTTTAATACAGTATGCTTTAATGTTTCTTTCAACTCAAGATAAAATTTTGCCATGTAGGAAAAAAAAAGTAAAGCATAGTAGAATCCTGGTTGTTTGAAAAAAGTGGGAATAAAGAAATTTTGGTTGACATTTTAAAAATTTTCTAGATAAACTGGAAAGTCTTATTTTGTTCTCAGAAACAAGTAAAATGCAGTGAAGCAAAATTATGACTATAGAATATAATTATGAAGTTTATAGTATATTTAAAGAATTTGGTACTATCAAAGTTAGTGGAAGGCTTTATAGATATCTATAGATATTTATAGGCTTTATAGTGGATCTTTATAGATATAATGACTCAAACCAAACTAAATTAGTGACTTTTTCAAAAATAGGATGCACATGAAGAAAAGGAAGGTGGTTTGATTCTGTTGAGAGAGACCTGGTAGATAGATGGCAATCTATTGATCCAGATGGAGGAGGCTTGTGGAGATAGCCTTAACTTGTGCTGGCTGTAGTGCTGAAGAAGGAGAAGGGAACAGTGATTTTAAATTAATTGTTCTGAGAGTGTCATCCAACAAGCCGGGCTTTTTATTATTCTTAGACTACTTTTGTCATATGCATGTCAGATTTATTGTTGATGCATGCAAGAAAGCAAAGCTTAATATCTGAATATTTAAATTTCTTGCATGATGCTAAAATTTTAAAAAAGAAAATCATACAAATTACAATTATAAATGTAAAATAGTAGGAGCTGCTTACAAAGATGTAACATAATTACAGCTAAATTATATTATAATAATATTAAAATTTAAAACTAGTTCAATTTATTACACACTGATCCAATTTTAAGATATAATTCATTTGAATGAAATCATTTAACTGATTTTTAGTTGCCCAATTTGAAATTCCCTAAATATGGTCTTGCTTACTGAGAAATTTGATCATTACAACTAAAATAAAACAATTTTAAGCTTAAGTGATGAAAATGCTGTTTGAACATTCATTTTATTTGCTTGGAAATTCTTTCAATACTTTAAATAATTACCATAAAAAGGACAATTTGGTTAAGCCAATCTTCAAATAACCAGGATTATACTGCAATATTTTAGGAAAACAAGATAAGTATAACAATTTCTATATATCATTCAATACATTTAAACAAAATACTCCAACAGCATAAAGAGTCTCTAAAATATAAATTATTACAATTTTAGCACAAAACATTCCTGACTGTTTATTGGTGTCAAGCAGATAAAAATTCATATCTACCTTTTTTTTTCAATATAAGTGCACTAGAAAGGATGACTATTAAATTATTATTGGATAAAAATGGATATAGTATTTAAGTAGATGAAAAAGATTGATAAGAAAACTACTCTAGTAATTCATTTATATAAAAAGTAGAAGCAACTTTGTGTTTTAACAAAGAGAAACAAGTATCTGACAATTACAGTCAAAGATTGACGGCTGTCAAACTAACAATTTCTGATCACAGAGAGCATCCTACGATACATTTTCAGAATTGTGCATTCCTGAAAGAACGTGCACACAAGAATAATAACCCATCATTCAACTTCAGGGAGAAATGAGTAATATTTTAGTTTTCCGCATTATTCCAAGTAAACACATCCACTCTCTTCAATGCTGAAGGACTGCTTCTATAGTTATAAAACTAGGTCGTCTAGCTATAGTAAAGTTGTTAAGAGCTACAAGATGAAATCAACAATGATGGCAACTGGTAGAAAAATGCGAAGTTATTATTCCGATCTCAAAAAAGAAGTGAAATATTGAGTTGTAGAGCATCACTTTTTAGTATAAATAATGAATATTAATGTTAAGAACATAATGCCAAAAAAAACACAGTTTTTTTTTGGGGGGGGGGGGGGGGGGGAGATTAGTATCTATTACTGCAACAGGATCTTAGATCAAAAATAGCTAGTTATATTACAAGTAAACTTTTTTTTTCAAAGTTAAATCCTCTCTTAAACTTTTGAGATAAAGGTATCTTGTGATAGCTTTTTTTCCCCTAATATCATCACGTACCTTTACAGTGCAGGAAATTCAAAACAAAGTATGTTTTAAGCCTGTCCACAAGGTTTTTCTACATTGATGACAATTTTAAAATGTACTTTTTCCACATGGGATTCAGAACTTTTTCCAAAATGGGAACTTTAACATTGCAGTTTTTCACTAGTTTATACTATAAGTTATTTCATCTTCCAGTGCATAGCCACTCTACTATACCTAGACACCACCTTTAACAATACATATGCCACCCATTCAGTATTAAAATGAACGTCTTGTACATGCAAGAATGTCAAACAACCTGAATCCTCTCTTATTTCTAGAAAACAGTAATTTACTTCTTTTTTTTTATTACCCTTGAAATAAAGCTAGTTTAAGAAGACATTTTTTAAGTAGCAGTTAAAAGATGTTCATAAAAACTAATTTAACAAATATTTATACATCTATCACAGTCTAAGATCAAAGAGTCATAGTAAGCAATAAATATAAGCATTACTTGTTAAGAATACAGGAAACTGATGTCAGTTGGCGTCTAGCAGCACCATCATACTTTTAAAAATAAAGACCTTGTTTAAATAGTGGTCCAGCAAAACATGGTGTTATAAAGTTCACACAAGTCTTTATGCCTCTTACTTTGACTGCCAAATATAGGGCACAGAAAATCAGATATAATAGGAAAAATAATATGCATAAAGGCTCAATAGTTAAACAGAAAAAAAAAAGTAAAGTTGTCCCACAATATAAATAAGGCCTTTAAATGTGACTGAGCAAATATATTCGAATATCTTATATAAAGACATTCTATAATTATCACATTTACAAAGAATTAGAATTAATAAGGTTAATGTAGGACAGTATGGATATTTTTAAAATTGAAAAGTTTTAAAGATTTTAATATAACAGTATAACAATAACTTTGCTTGAGGAATATTTAACAGACAATTATGGTTAAAAATGTAACAGTATTTGAAAAATGCGTCATGTCAACAATTCTAGTGCTCAAAGGCTCAAAACAGTTCTAAAAAAGCATTACTGAGTTAAAAGCAGCCCTGAAATCAGTAATTATTTTCAAATAGTGAAACTTGTATAAAAGCAAAAAAAATTTTAAGTAAAAGGTTGCAAATATTATACACTGGCATTGCTGAAATGATGTGGCTATTTAATATGTTAAAGTTATTCAGAAATCATTCTAATTTCAAATAGAAATACTATATTTTAATTAAAATGATGCAAATATTTCACATATTATAATAGTTCATATACAGTTCTAGAAATAAAATAAAAAATAATCAAACAAAGAGGATTCCATTTTTATAGCAATTACCAAGTGATTTTTTTTCAGCATTCAATAAAAAATTATAATTCTACATTTTTGAAATACGCATGTCTACTTTTTCATATCTCAAATGATATCTTTGCCTGTCGAATAACAAAATACTTATAGCAGTAAAAACTAATTCCAGAGGTAAATTTAGAAAAAAATTATAAAAACTTAATTTTGAAAAGTAGAAACAACATTACCATCTTTCTAATATTTCTTCCTCGCATATTTGTATGATAATTTATTTATCCATAGTTTAAAATAGCATAAATAAATATTGAACTTTTATTTTTTTACTCAGCTTAGAAGACCCTAAGTCCAAGATTTTTAATCAATTATTTATTAATAGAATATTTTGTAGATGTGTATTAATGATACATATTTGTTCTAACAATACCTCCCCCACCCCAAAAAAAAAAAAAAATTTTTTTTATTTAAGTACTAAATATTTTTTTAGATTATGACTAGTGGACCCATATAAAATAAAATAAAAATTAACAAAATAAATAATAAATTTCTTTTCCGTCAACAAACAGACTCTAATACAAGAAAAAAATAAATATGAAGATCTATATATTGTAAATAAATTTACGGAGTTAAGTCTTTACAATAACATCAAACATTCACAGACAAAACTTAATAAACAATCCTTGAGCACTATTAGTATCACTAAGATTTATGTATTAAAAACATTCTAAATATTTTTAAGTACACTTCAAAATTCTACATAGGCAAAACTGGTGACTAACAAAAAATATAATTGTTTTATCACTAATTTATATTCATAAATTTACTTTTAGACTTTTAAAAGTTTCAGTAAAATTTTAGATCTAAAATACTTTTTAAAAAATATATACAATAGCAGGGCAGTTAAACTCTAAAGTACTAACCAGACTAAAATTTTTGCTCGCTACTATTTTCACAAAAAATATAAAAAAATTTCAAAATGCTAACAGATGTAGCATTAAGAACTTTTAAGTGACCAAAACCATTAAAGAATGTAGAAAATGAAAAACTGTACAAGTTTATTGCTAAAGAAACACATTGATATTAGATTTAAAGTTTCAATCACATATCATAATGTTATCACATGTCATTAAATTACTAAAAAATAGAAATTTAACTTACAAAAAACTTGCTCGCTAGCCCTAAATATTCAATCACAAATGACAAGTAGAAATTCTGCATGTTGATATACAATATTCCCAGAAACATTATACAGTCTTTCATTATTAATCTTTCATTATTTGGAACATTAGTACCAAATTCAGCCAAGTCCACAAAAATAATTTAATTTTCATAGAAAAAGTTTTTTAAAAACGTTTTTTAATGAACTTTCTTCTAATTCTTCCCAATCCTTTGAAACACATTGAAATAATTTTTTAAGTTTATTCTTGTCACATTAATATGAAACGTTTTTATTTTTCCTTTTCAGTCTATGTTACTAAAAAAATATATTAGAGTAATTTCACTTCTTTATTAATTTTTAAAGAGTGAAATTTAAAAACGAGGATTGAACTTCGAAACTAATATCTATGTTCTTACCACCAAATCAGTGACCCCCCTCCCTCCACTGCTCTCCTGTTCAGAGAGAAACCATACAGATTTTGACAATCTTTTATCATGTTCCGCACTGTAGGACAAGTATTTGTCATACAGTGAATTGAACTGCAGATTTTTTTAACTGAGCTAAACTGTACTGCGTTGCTCTAAGAAAACACTGATTAACACTGACTTTAACATTTTCTAAGGTGATGGTAAAGTAATTGGCATGAACTTTGTAGTATTTGATATATGCACTACCTCAATTATAAACAATAGAAGAAATGTCAACTTAATACTAATACTTAAACAACAAATTTTGAAATGAGTTAACCACAATATAAATATCACAGTAAAGATACAGAAGTAAATTTTGATAGCTACTCCATGCTATCTATTAAGAATATTGATTTTAAAGCAATTAAAATATCAAAGTTAAAAACACCATAACATGCGTAAAATGTTACAAGTACACAGCATTTTACGATTGTTCTACAGATATTTTAATATATTAAAACATTTAAAACACAACTACTTAAACAACTAATAAAAACAAATGCTTATATACTTCACTAACATAAACATTATAATTAACATTAAAATAAACAAATAGTAATAAATTAAAAAGCATGTTTACAAGTAAGGCCTCCATAAGCAGACATAAAGATTCATAATAAAATTTCAATATTGAATAGACTTTAACAAATAACAAGAAAAGAGCATTATAATATATTTAATTACAGCAAAAAGTGTTATCAACCATAATATGGGCTTATGTTTTTAACATGTGTATGAATAATCATCATAAGCTTATTTAAAAAATATTTGTTTGCTTATAATTCACAATTTCATATTTTTAAATCAAGCAATTTATCACAGATATCTCCATCTGATTCACATAGAACTTTTATATTGCAGATGCAATGGTCACTTCTTTCTTTTTCTAGCTGCAATCGAATCTAAAATTTAAAAAAAAAATTTGCGTGTTTATTTCAGTTTATAAAGCAAAAAGAAAGTAACAATAAAAATAAGAAACAGATCACACGTTGAATGTAAAATTCTCTTCCTTTCCATCTTTATTTTTTTAAATTATTTATTTCATTTTGCTTTTCTAAACTAGTTGTGTTTAATCAAATCAAGGTTTTGAATGAAATTATCTGTTTAATATCACAACAGATTTTCAGCATCACATGAACTTGTTGTGAACCAATTAAAATTTCCGTTTTATAGTTCCTTGTTATCTCAACACAGCAGTGAGCAAATGCTAATTTACTGCCCATGCAGAAATACGTAATTATGAAATGGTTTTAAATTTAATCTACTTTTAAAAACTAAGCAAGTTAAATATGACAAGATAAAACTAAGCAAAAGAAAAATTTCAACCTTGTTTTTTTTTTTTTTTTTAAATAGAAACATTTCCAAAATTAACACTTGTTTTTGAAATATAAAATAAAAACAGTACACAATTTTAAAAAAATTTATTTCATACTTATTTTTAAAAAAATTGTTTTAAAAACTTATCTTACACCTTTATGCCGCTTTTCAAACTCTCTACAGGCAATATGACTTAATGAATGATGCAATGATTTGTTCCCACCCACCTCATTCAAGAAGAATAATGATTCCTCTTAAATAAGAAACTAATTTTTATTTATCAACTTTCATATCTATGATGTTGCGGTTTTCAAAATACCTTCTTGGACTAATTCGAACTTTCTTCATGTATCCTTTGTGGGTTTTTTTTTTACAATTATATATATATATATTTATATACGTTTTTACGTGTTATTTTTACTTATTGTGTTTTATTTTATTTGTCGTAATTTTTCTAAAAAAAAAAAAAATTGTTTTTGAGTGCTCCTCACACTATTGTATTGATATATTTTGCTTTGGCTATATTGATACAATATTAGAAATCACTCTTTTTCGGATATAATCGTGTGGGCTGATGAAAAGATTATATCTTTTATTTTCCGGTTTTTTAAAAAAACTTTTTCCTCTTTTTTTTTTTTTTTTTTTTTTTTTTTTTTTTTTAAATTAATTCTTTTTTTCTTTTTTTTAATTAATTCTTTTTTTTTTCTTTCCCCAGTTGTTTATTATTATTATTATTCGCCCCCCTTTTTTCATTTGTCTGTAATTTACCTTTGTTTTATCTTCATTTTGAACTTTATATATATATATATATATATATATATATATATATATATATATATATATATATATATATATATATATATATATATATATATATATATATATATATATATATATATATATATATATATATATATATATAAATATATATATATATATATATATAAATATATATATATAAATATATATATATATATATATATATATATATATATATATATATATATATATATATATATATATATATATATATATATATATATATAAAGAGAGAGAGAAATTGATATATATATTCTTTCTACTTACCTCTTCAGTCATTACAGCAATTCTGCCTTCAACTATAGGTCTTAGCTGACACTGTTTCATTTCCACTTCTTCTATAATAGGAAGTACTATTTGCTCATTATGCTGATCATTTACTTTGTGCACTTGGAATCGTCCTACCTCTTCTAAAAGTTTGACTGCACTATGCCTATTATATAAACAAATAATGCTTTGAAGCATAAAACCAAATCATTTAGAAAAAAAATTGCAATAAATTACTTAAATTTTTTTTAAAATTTTAGATTAAATAATAACTCCAATTAATTGAATAAATAATAACTCCAATTAATCAGCGTCAGAAAATTTTAAATCTTTTATAGGAAAGAAAAATAATACATTAAAAATTATATTAAACATGTACATCAGTGTAAAAAAAGTCCATAACATTGAAAACATGTAGGAACTAATTAGAAAAAAATATTTAGAACAGCTTAATTCATACCTTCTAGATAAACATATTAGACTTTGACGGTGATTTGTTTGATGTTGTACAGCTCCAGTTAGTACTTTTATAGCATGAAAATGGTTTTGCACTATTGTACAGAGTTCAGGACATTCTTCTTCGGTCATCTATGTTAAAATAAAGTATAATAAATTGATATTGTATAACATAATGAAATAGTAAAAGAAGATCCTTTAAATCACACTTACTAATGTTTTGCAATTCTTAAGACAATCATATCCATCTCTCCCTTGGCATAAATATGATTTTGTGACTAATCTATAATGCTAAAGGATAATAATATTAATATCAAAACACGTGCACACCCATTTTTTGTTATGATTGGACAAAAATTATGCATAATAATATGTATTTTATAGCAAAACTGAGAATATAAAAATAAATAAAAAGATTTTAATGAGAGGTTAAGCAAAATATAAAGGAACTATTAAAATAAAATCAACACAAGTACATTGTTGAAGTTGAAATATATTAACCTCAATAGCAATTAGAAGTTAAATTAAACAAAATTTAATGCTTTTCATATTAGCCAAATAGTAAGATACATATATGTATTTAGTTTTTAACCTTATGCCAAAACGAATTGTATTAGATTGATAATAAAATGTGTGTGATTAATTAATTAAGCATCCTATATGTTTTCGTCTGAATGTGAGATAATAATTACAGTGACAAAGTTTTATTTCTTTTAAATAAATAAGATAAATCAGTTTTAAAATCTGAACAAACTAAATTGATATTCTGCAGCTCGTAATAATCTACTTCCCAACATTTTGATAAACAATTATGTCTACTTTAATTGTAATATTGACAAAGAAAAAAAGCAATTAAGTACAAAAAATTGTGTTCAACATTATGATATACCATTTCTGAAACTCAAGCCAACTAGAGATAAGAGAGTTAAAACCAGACTACACACAGCTTTCCCTTTTCACAATCAACAATTTATTTTCTCATTTCATTGACCTCATTGTAATTGTTTCCTGCTATTATTATTTTTGTAATAGTGACAGAAATTCTTAAAAGACTAACTAATATTTAAAAAAATACCCTATGGATCTTGAGCAAGATCCTCGAACAATGAACAAGCGCAACAATTTTGATCGATACTTCAGAATCAAGAGTCATATTAAAGTTTTTTTTTCTCTTTTGAAATATTAAATTAAAACTAATTTATAAAATTAAGATCTGTGGTTCATTTTAATCAAATTACTAAACGTTTATAGATCCAACTTTTAAATGTTTACACATATTTATATTATTCATTTTGAATTTGAAATAAATATTCATACATATTTTGCATACCTGTCCTAGGTCCAAGTATTCATCCCCAATTTTAATGAATCTTGAATCGATTCTGTGATAAGGTGGTTTCGAGGGATCAAATGCAAAGCGTATGCCTGAGACTTGCGGAAATCTACCTTCTAGTTTTGGATACTGAGACACACCATTTTCTAATGCTCTATATAGCTGCTCCCCTAATATAATTAGTAGAAAAATTAAAACACATAAATAACAAAGAGTTTTGCACATATAAACTTTAAGAATTTTATTTTTATTTATTTATTCATTCTTAGGTGTTGGTTTTTACTTTCCTATAAGCTAATAAGCGGAGCTACAAGTTTCATTTCTCAGGTTTTTGTTTTATAAGTCTAAAATTTTAAGACAAAATGCATCAATAAAAAGAAATTTTTTAAAGAAACATCTTAAAAACATTTAAATGATTCAAAAGTCATATATGCTTAAAGGCTTAACCTTCTTCAACTACAAATGACATCAATTGTTGTAAAAGAACGTTTGAAATAAAAGCTACCATCATAATAAAAATATTCAAAACCTTATTTCAAAAAATAATCTACAAATTTGCATGATACTATGAAAAATAATTTACCAGCCTTTCTTAAAAATAAAAGTCTAAATTACATTACTACACAACATCATAAGAAACTACATTACTTATAACTAAAATGTGTTTTTCATTTACAAAAAGGAATATTACTAATGAGTCTAAAAATCATAAGAATGTCCAAACAAAAGTTGAAAGGAGGATTTAAACTTCATAAATAATAATTTGAAATTTTGAGACTTTTTTTTAATGTAGAAAAAAAAAATTTCTAGAATGAAGAAAAAATAGTTTTCAAAATCAAATCACAACTATCAATAAATTCAAAGAATTTTTCTATTTTTTAGAACTACAGAGCATGTAATGTGAATAATTTCCTAACTAAACATGACCATCTTTTTTATAAAAACTTCTTATACTTTCATAATAGTAGTAGAACTTTATTCATGTCACACTAAAGATACACAATGGGCTATTGACAAGGATCTGGGAAACATCCCTGAGAATGATCCAAAGACATGCCATCACAATTTTTAACTTTTGCAGAGGGAAGGGCTCTTCCACTGTTGTAGTCCGATATGATCAGCATGAAAAGTCACGCATTTAACAGTGGATCAATTTAATGAAGCCTGATATCGTACAGTCTTGGTCCCTACTTTGGGTGATAAAAGTGGTCAGAAACCCACTCGCTGACCACAGCCAGTGATGCTCGACTTAGGTGTTCTACTGAGAACCATATCTTTACGATTAGCGGGACTCATACTTTTATCAATTCATAACTATGTAATTCACAATAATAACTACTCAAGAGTTTTAAAATTCAGATAATTGATAAGCAAAAATATTCAATAAATGTCTACAAACCAGAAACACTGATCACTAATAAGGAGTCCATCATAGGTAAAATAGTAACTAAATCCCTCATGGTAAAAGGTCCCTTAGGATGAATTCTGTCAGATCTTAAAGTTCCAGAATTTAGAATAGCCACATCAGAATGTGTTGCAGATAACATGATATCACAAACAAAGTTGCCTGAAAAATAATAAATTTACAAGCAAATAAATAACAACAGCAATCCAATTTTCAAAATAAGTGGGTGGAGAATGAATGAAAAATTTTATGTAAAAACAAAGAAAAATTCTCAACATTACTTTTATTACAAAACTGTACACATTAATTAAATAAAAATAACTGTTTCAACAAAAAATGACATATTTAAGATTATCTCAGAAATAAAGCATAAGTAATAGAAGTTATTTAAGTGTGTTCTGATTCCTGAAAATTCCAATAAACAATCAGAAGTTATTTCAGACATTTATTTGAAATAAACATTTAAAATATAAAAAAATTATGAAGCATACTTACATTACAAGTTAAATAGGAAAAATAAGAATGTAGATAAGTTTAAAACAAAATCATGGGGCATGTTCAATAAAATGCATGACTCTTAACATAATTAAAAAATTAAGCTTATTACCAATCTCTAATTTTATTTTATAACATTTAAAAATTAATCATAAAAAATATGGAAAAAAAGGGATGAATTTAAAATAGTTATAAGTTTCATAAGTTAATGTATATAAATTTAAAACAACATCATGAAGCATGTGCTAAAGTTAAACAATTAAAACTGTTAAGTAATTAACTTCTCAAAAGTTGAAGAAATTTAGAGCAGGCTTCAAAAGCTCCTTGTCCTGGAATAAAATTCATCAATAAAATTTGCTACATTTACTTTACTGAACTTCTACAAACTTAAATAAGTATTAAACACAACAAAAGTTCTCTGAAAAAAAATTCCTGAAATATTTTTCTCAAAGGAAAATAAAAAGATTTTAAAGAAATAAAGATGATAAAATTACCGAGATTTGTTTCTTGAGTTCGAATGCTTGAAAATCGCCCATCTAAGTCTACAGAAAATTCACCAAGTACTTCATCCATTTTGCCTTCTACCACACCTAAAAAAATTTGGAGAGAAAAAAATGCTTGAAAGAAACGAAAGACAGATGAAAACAAATATTTCTTGGCCTTTTACTAATTTTATGAGAAAAGATAGTACGTTTAACAATAATTAAATAATTTTATACAATTAATTATTTCATGTATTTTGCTTTTTTGTACCTCATCAGTAACAAATACTTCTTGTCTAATCTAAAGAACATAAATTCATTTCTTTATCCATACACACAATTTCAACTTTATTGAACATTTATTTCAATAATTAAAAGAGAAAATATTCTCTAGAAATTATTATCGCATTTCTGCATGAAAAAATTGTTTTTTTATAAAAAGAAATTTGGTTTTGAAATTTAAACAACCCTATTAGGTTTCTATTATAAATAAGTGACATTTTTTAAAAGGGCGGCAACCTTAAATCTGCTCCATACTTACTGATGCGATATATCATATTCGATTTTAATTCATAATTAATTAGAATAAATGCCTAGTTTGTTTTCAATAAATTCTAAAAAGTACAAACTCTACATTTACATTTTCCTTCAGAAGTATGTGAGCTTTAATCGCTTTTCATAACTTACAAAATTATTATCTAACAATATAATTAGATTGCTAATAAAATATCTCAAAAAGTATCTAGAAATAGCATGTTTAATTCATAAACAGAATTTAAAATAGGAAAAAAATAAGAAAGCAATTCTGAAAATGCATCTAGCACTAAACCATTAAATCTTCTCTTTTTCTCACTTAAATCCTTGAAACCTTTATGGCATTTAAAAGCAATAATTAATTTGTGAACATTTTAAAAGCTAATTTTAAATTCAAAAGTCTTTAAAGTAATGTTATTATTTTTTTTCTTTAAATTTAACATTTTTACAAAGGACTTTAAATTTTTGATAAATTTAAAATGCAGTTAAATAGTGACCTCGTAAAATTTTTAAAGAAAAATAAATCTCATTGATGTAAGAATATAATCCTATTTGTATTCAATCCTTATTAACTCACTAGTTCTCAAGCATTTCTTGAAATAATATACTTAAGCAATAAATTTACAATTGACAGTGAATAAATTACACAGTGAATGAATAATTAGCCCAACACAATAGGTTTAACTTCAAATTATCTTCATATTGTCTATGTTTTTTTCCACTTAAGTTCACACCTTTCTTACATCCATGCATCACTGAATTCTACCTTGGAATGAATGCATTATCTTAACAGAATTATGATAACAGTTAAAATTCATGAAGTGTTTTAAAGATTTATATCGTATAATTGAAACTACTTTTGATCATGGGTAATTATCCATATAATTTTAATTACTACCGTACTCTTAAAATAAAATAATTTTAATTGTATACAGAATAAATAAGTTTATGAAGGACATCTCATTTTATACATTTTCCATTTATCAGGAAACAGATTTGGTTCTGCAGCCATAGATATGTTTCACTTCACTAACATAACTGAATAATAGATAATGCAGCAAATGATTTTGAGTATAACTATGTTATTCTATGGAATCATAAACAATTTTTTTCCTTAGAATGAAAACAGCTTTCATGGATGACAACTTTAGTAACAGCAAAATATAGAATAATGTTTTATATTTTTGCCATTGCATTTTATATAGTTGTAATCAATCTTCCTTCAGTGTAATACTTACTTTATATATTTATAAATTTTCATTTGTATAGATTGGCAAATATGCAGAATAAATATTTTTCAGCAAACATTTTGAGTAAAACCAATTTTTAAAACTTTTACATAGACTTTAATCTAAAAGCCATTTACAAAGAGAGATTTGACCTTTAAAACTGCAACTTATTTTTTTTTAAAAAAGATATAGACATTTAAATTTTTATATACAGAATGCATAAAACACTAAATAATATAAACTTAAATTGAAAAGCCACACATAATTATCTTGAAGTCTGCAGGGCATAATTATAAAACCCTAATCTCCACCTTTAACATTTATCAATAGTATAAATTGAACTTTATAAAAAAAATTTAATATTAATTTTAAGCAATACTTTAAAATATTCATATAGAAAAAAAATTAAATAATTTTTTATTGATAAAAATAATATGTAGTTATTTCTTTTCCATTATTAAAGCAACATGTACAACTCTATTATTAACCATAATTCAAAACTAAGTTAAAGCCTTAAGACATTACATATTTAATATTATAAGTAACAAGTTCATTTAGTTTTTTTATTGAGTAAAAAAATAGCTATTCGGCAAAAAATAAATAAAATTGCAAATTTAAAATATTGTAATTAACAATTTTATTTTTATTTTGGGCTTTTCTAATAAGAAAAAATAATAACAACGCTTTTAACTTTAAGGACTGATTTAATAACTCCTGAAAACATTATGTGAATTACATACACCCATTTAACATTTTTTAAAGTTACCTTCTTGTCAAAATACACTTCTGTATAGGACTGTATAAGTTTGAGTAATAACTTTTAAAGTTTTCTATCAGAATACTCTATAATTCTGTCAATTCTTTCAAAATCCTTAAACAGTGCTTTTTTGGAAAATCTTTTAGATTTGGAAACAAAAAGTCACCATGAGATTGCTCCAAAGGGCATGATCCTCAAACTCTAAAGCTAAAAAAAATTTCCACAACCACCAAAACTTAAAAACTTTACTAAAAAGTGAGGTTCAAAGATTCGAAGCCATTAAGAAAAACACAAGATCCATTAAGTAAACAAAATCATACCACAGATGGAAGCTACATTGAAACAATATTAAATTAGTAAGTAATTTATAATTAATTAATTCACCCAATATTTTTAGGAGTAATTAGATAAATCCTGGAAATAAATAACCACACTTTGTAAATTGTAGTTCATTACAGATTACATATTTAACAGTAGGTAAAATTATCAAATTGATCTGCAAATTTAAATATTTAATTTACTACATTTACCTTTATACTTTAACAATTCTTGTTCAAGATTTGGATCAGGGGTGTAATCAGAGGTAACTGCTTGCTTTTCAATGCTAATATCTACCTGGTCACTATCGAAATGAAGAGTAATTTTTGAAAAATGCTGAAAATCTGTACCACTCTTTATGATGTATTTATTGTTAACCTAAAATATAATATAATCAATAGATAAATAAATAGATTTTAAAAGAAATTTACATCAACAATTTGTTTTTAAAAGCAAACATGTAGCAATAATATTTTGGTATACAAAATGTACAAATTTTTTTACAAAAAGAAAATACTTAAATGTCAAAGCAATCCTACAACAGTCAGTTGTTCACTAATGGGTCATAGAGATTAAGGCTTGACAATTTGAAAATGAAACAAACAGCATAATAGTGGTAATGTGTCAAATGGCTGTCTAGACTCCTCAGACAAGCTGGTACTCGTTGATCTAAAGCTAGTTGAGTTTCAGGCCACCATTATGGATAAAACACCAGTATTTTTCAAAGACAACTAAATGCCATCATGGCTAAATGTTTGAATTAGTTATGCAAAAATTTCAAAAATAGTTATGCTTGATTATTTCTTGTTGAATGTGTGACTTATAGACTGCATGTTTCTATGTGACTTTAAACATTTTATAACTTTTGTTCAAATGCAATTCTCGACCACCACTTTTGTAGTTTCAGAATTTGAGTCAATTGCCCTTTTTCAATGAGTATTGATTTTCTTTTCCTTGACTGACACTTTACATCTAAATTTACATCTAAACTGGTTATTGTATTTGATGAATGTAGATCATTTTTTATCAAACTAGGCTCTACATAAAATATAATTAATATTAATTTAACTAGTAACTACCGATTCCAACCTCCTTATCCGGAAAAAAAAGGAAGAAAAGAATTTCAAATTAGACTGGTTTGCTGTTTTTATAAACTATAAAATATCACTAAATGAGTTTAATACATTTATAAATAAATTTCACAGTTTTAAAACTCCTGTACAATAAAAATGTTATCTAATGCTTATAATCAGTCAAATTATGTAGTATTATTGTATATAAAAATGAATCATACTTTTTGAATTTCATAGACATGGTCATGGCCACCTAAAATCAGATCTATCCCTTCCACATTTTCAGCTAGACGAATGTCATTAGGAGTTCTCATGTGAGTCAAGGCAATGACATAATCAACGCCATCCTAATCGAACAAACATTTAAACGTGATTATTTCATTCAAGTAATTTATAAATAAGTGTTATTGACTCAATTAAAACCAGTACTTTGAACTTTATACATCAATAATAATCATAATATTTAACTTATGGATTATATCAGTCAAACTAAAACAGCAGCTAGCTTAGTACAGTAGTGAGCATATTAATTTAAGCAAACACATAATTTGAAAAACAACAAGTTATTGGGAATTTTAATACATTTTGATTTAATAAGCAAAATTTAATATTCGCTCTCTTTGATTTTAGAACCAGGTTCACTTGTTTTTGTATAGATTCTATAAAGACATTTATAGTTTTAGGTAGGGTGACCCGGGGTAATTCACGATCACTCTGTTTCTGGGGTAAATAATAATCACCTAAGTTTTACTTAAAAAATGTTTTTTTTTTTTTAAATTTGAGTCATGGACAAGAATGCTTGTACACTTTACTAAAGTATAACTACATTTACTTAATAATAGTTATTTTGTTTAATCTAACAAAAGAAGTATCTTTTAAACTGCTTTCTGTATTTTCCATTTCAAAGATGGGTCTCAAAATGTGCAAATTTCAGCAAAGATCCCCCTCCTTCTCTTAATAATAAAGATTTTGAGTTACTTCTTTTTTCTTTGATATGAAAATAGTGAAAGCTTTTGTTTAATTGTTTCATATTTACTGTAAATATTATAATTGACTATTGGACACTATATCAAATGTTGCCCCCCTCAGATGGGGTAATTATTGATCGCTGGGGTAATTCCTGATCATTGTCATTTCTTTTTATAAATAGTATTAAAAATAACAAATAAATAAATGATTGTCTCTTCTTAAATAACAGTTCATATTTATTAGTAGAGCCATAAAATATATTTTAACTGTAATCACAAAATTTGTTTTCAACTGTATACAAGACAAATGTGTTCAGATTTGCACCATTTCTGGTTTGTATTACCTTGCTTCTATCTTAATTTTATGTGTGTACATTGTTAGAATAATTTTTACGTTTATAAATTAGCCTAATATAAATATGGTGAGAAATTATAAGCCTAAAAAGGATACTAAGCTTCTAAAAAGCAAAATTAGTGATTTTTTTAATGATTGAAAATGAAAATTTCAGTGTGAGAGCTGCTGCCAGAGCTGTTGACATACCTTACTCAACTTTACACTCTCACTTAATGAAGTTAAAAAATCCAGCAAAAGAAACCCATGTGGGAACTCTTACTTTCCAGCAGAACACGAGAATGAGTTGGCTGCTTGCCTAAAATATATGATGATGCAAAGATTTTTGGAAAATTTAAAGTTTTAATCCTTATTCTTGCTTTTTAAATAAATTGTTTTATTAGCTGCTTAAACATATCTTTTTGATTTATTTGTTTGATCTTGATGTCTTACTTGTTAATTACCATTGTATAATTTTTTTAACAGCTCCTTTACTATAAAAACTGGTGATCAGTAATTACCCCAGAAGTGATCAGGAATTACCCCAGAAATGATCAAGAGAAGGGGTAATTCCTGCTCACTGAAAATTTAAAATCTTTTAAATTCTAATTAGATTTTCAAACAAAAGGTAGTATGGGACTCTTCTCATATAGCCTCAAACTTGCAGTAAATATTAAAATTCTATCTTGAATAGTTTTTTCACAAAATAGATGTTTGCATTTTTTGATCAGGAATTACCCCAGGTCACCCTAATATCTTAATATCTATACAATACTTGAACTAATGAACAGATGAGACTATTTTTTCATATGGTAATTCATTTTAGCTAGTCTTTACTTGAAATCCATAGATTCTTCCTGATATTAAAACCAGCCAGAACCAGAGTGTGCCAGCCTTTCTAAATCTCTAAAATGGCTGTACATTTTTTTTTTTTTTAAATGTAACAAATAGTTAAATTTTGATGAAAAACTCTATGTTTGTTATCAAACTCTGGCCTCAATTTTTCTAGTACCCCATGTACTAGTTGCTGTTCATCATTCATTCAAAAATATTAAGGGATGAATCTTATGCCCATAATATGAAAAATACCTCCAAAACATTTTCTTTCTTTCTATTTCATTGAAAGACACAAAGAGTTACAATTACCCTTGATTCAATTTTTAACTTGCAACTTCTGTTATGAATTAAAACTAAATATACTAATGCCCAACATTTATATTAAAGGAAAAATTGGTAAGTAAAGTTAATTAATGTAAGTTCCATCAAAAAATCTTCTACTTTCAAATTCTAATACACAGTAATTAAAACTAATTAAAAAAAAAAGTAAAAAATACTGAAAAAGTCGAACAAAATCAGAAAATACAATGAATTACAGTTTAAAGACAATTTCTTACCATAACTAAATTGAGATTACAAATTTAATAATTTCAAATGAATTCAACTTTAAAAATACTAGTTTTAAAATTCATTAAAATACAGGATGATACAAGTAAAAAATAAATTAGAAGTTATTTATATGTAGGTATAAGTAACCTATTAAAGATAAATATGACAATCATAAAAATGACACTAAATAGTTAAGACCTTTTCTCTCAGTTCTTTTGCTAACTTTTCTCCCTTTTCTACAAAATCAAAATAAGTCACTTCATCAGCTTCAATGGTGGCTAATGTTGCTAACCATTCTTCTTCCACAAGCCCAATAATACCAAACTAGAAAATTAACACAAAACTTTTGATTATCAATTTGTGCAAGAAGCTAATTTATAAACATACGTAGCTATACATAAACACTTATAAATGTTACTTTTTTTCCTTTTCTTTCTAAGACATGAGTCACCAAACCATCTGCTAAAGGTCTTCCAGTTTCATTATCTATAACATTACTAATTAACCATGGGAATGTTGTGCGTTTTGCAAAATCAGCAAGTAAGTCGACTCCAAAATCTGAGAAAAAGAAATATATTTTATTACATTTCTATGATAAGTGCATCTTTAAAGTACACATATTTAAGTTCAGATCTCTAAATAAAAATGCCCACACAAATCAAAAATATGTTTGCTCATTATGTCACTAAAATTAGAGTACAAAGTTATTTTAAAGCTCAAAGCAAATATTAATATGAGACATTCAAGATTCCAGTCTAGTGAAGAAGTGGAAAAAAAACTGCTATTAACTGTATTTTGCTATATCAAAGCACTATGTTTTGATTTTTTATTGTGCTTATTTTATTGAATAATTCAGCATAGGGCTACTGAATGGTATAATAAGTTACTAAGCAAGAAATTTATACATAATGAATAATCTGCATCAAAAGTATTAAAAACTGATTCTAATTATTTATTAAACATTAAATATTATTCTACCTTACAACATTCATACTATATACTAAGCACTCATACTAAATATTGTTATTTAGGTTTCAAACTATAATTATTTTTTATATAATGAACCACATTTGAATAAAACTTTAATGATTTTAACTTTTAAGATGAGATGTTAAATTCAATTCATATTTCAATAGAACACAGCTACAAATAATAAGAAAACAAAGCTACAAATAATAAGTAAACAAAAATATATGATGCTTCTTTTTTCTAAAAATAATATTAAGAATAATAAATTTTAATAAATAACTTATTAAAACAAATAGTTTGAAATGTTTACTATAATAAAATAAAAATATTTGAGAATTTCCTTGATGCTATACGTATAATAAAACATTTTAGGACGCAGAAAAAATAAAACAAACATTTACATTAAAACTTTTTTTTATTTAAATAATTAATATATAGCTAACTTAATTTTAATCAATTGCAGAATTAAAGCAATGTAATGCAGCTTGAACCGACACAAAACTTGTACAAATAAATTTAGATGCTACTTCACTTTGTCAGGCTTAAAAATTGCTGGACTATTGTAACAGTCTGTGATGCTTAATTAGCTATGGTAATAAGTATAAACAATTATAAGTACATAATATAGTGCAGTAGGGAACTGATTATCCGGAGCGATTGGGACCATCACTTTTCTGGATAACTGATTTTTCCGGTTTTCTGAATTTCTACAAAAAGCCGTTTTTTTTTTTTAACTGTCAAACCCAACTAAAAATAAAATATTTAGAAATAATCTTAAAAAGAAGAAAAAACGATAAAATAATATACTAATGATTATTTCTAAAATGATGGTAAGGTAAACCTCTTTTAAAAAAGAAAGAAAAGTCCTAAAATCTTACGAGGAAAAAAAAATTTTTTTTTACATGGTGGGAAAATTTATTGAATTTTGTTCCGGTTTTCTGGTTTCCTGATTTCCGGATAAGAGGTTCTGTACTGTAATATATTACCTAAAACTAATAGACATTTTTCACCTTTGAAACAGAGTTGTACTTAAATTTATTTTTAAAAATATCAATTTAATTAATACAATAAAATGAAAATATAATCACCAAAATCATGGTTTCCAAATACAGCACAGTGAACTCCAAAGGAATTTAGAACAGGAATCATTTGCTCTCCTTTAGTAAATGTGCTCACTAAAATTATAAATTGCATATCAGCCTAAATGTAAATAAAATATTAAATATAATTCAAAATTATTACCACACAACTAAAATATATTTTTAACATGCAATAAATCATGAAGTTTAGTACATCAAATTTTTCTGTAGTGAATTACAAATTATTTCCCCAGAATTAAAATGATAATTAAAGTGTATTTATTCAATACTCGAGAACAGAAAAATTATGTTTTCATATTTTCTGTGAAAATGCAAACATAAACCAAATTTTGCATAACATTAGAAATTTTGATCTAAAATAAATTTTTATCCAAAAATAGTTATTGAGCTGTCTTATTTTATGAGGGGAAAATATTTTTTGACAGTAGAAAATTGACAAAGCTTATAGAGTAAAGGATCCTATAAGTAAAACATTATTGATTTCTTAATTTTTAATTTTAAAATTTATATTCAAGTAAATTAGTAACTATTTGAATTATTAATTTCTAAAAATCAATATTTTATAAGGAGTACATTTAGAAACAAAATATGGAAAATGTAATACAAAATATAAATTTATTAAAGTTTGAAACTTATAAATGAAAAATAATAAATAGTAATTCATAAATAAAATTTTGTAGCATGAATGTAGAAATAAAATTTGTACTTACTAATTGATGGAGCAAAGATATCCCCGCTAAATAAAATTAACGGGTCTAATGAGTTGAAGCTTTTCAATGCAGAACAAAATCTAGAAGCCCCTCCAACAGGTTCATAATTTTGACTTTCAACATTATAACAGTCATTGAAATGTAAGAGAGTGACAGCCATTATTAAATATTATCTAGAAAATTGAATAAAAATGTATTCAATAGACATTTGAATTAATAGTTTCCAAATACAAAAATTTTATTAAATTATCATCTAAAAAATGTATTCTGATTCAGTATGTTAATATTAAAAATGTAACATTTTTATTATTTAAATATTTTTAATTTTATATTTCAAACAACTAGCTGAATGTCAAAATTTTAAATTCAACAACCCATTTTTTACAAAAGTGGGTCATTCCTATACTTTATAAGCAAGTACAGTTCCTTCAAATATTTTCATCTATTTCCAGTGATATGATAACTAATATCATAAAATCAATGAAATTTTGATTACTCTTCATAGTTCCCTTTTTTGAAGTTTGAGAAAATTATTTTGAAATATTCAGGAATTTTAAATTTTGCTTTTTTTGCATGATTTCCTATAAATCCTCTTTTTTTTTAATTCACCAGCAACTTTTACTCAAAAGCATTTTAAACAAATTCATTTCCTAGTTTACACATTTTATAAGTGAAATAAAGTCTTGAACTTAAAAATAATTCATTGACACTAATCAACTTTAGTAATATTATATTATTTAAATATTATAAAACATGGTGCAAGTAGTCAGGTGTAAGGATATTGATTATATTAATAATAAAATAAAAAAACTCAGCTTTTAATTTAAATTGCATTTTAAATTTATTTCTTCGAATTCCATTGATACAAAAGAACATAAATTAATCACACAACCGAACACTATTTCTATTAATAACTCGTTTATTAATTAAGTGATCGCCCTTTAAAACATATTCATTATTATCAAAATTAATTCAAGAGAATAACTAAAAATTATAAGCTCTTAAAATGAAAAAGAAAAAAATTCGTGCTTACTTTCACGAGAAACTAGATTAAATTATCAGAACAAAATTTGCTTATTATAATGTTTATCCCGAGACTTAAACATAACACTCCCGTCTGCTCTGAATAAAACACAGACATTAATCAATCTCAAAATAAATTCAAGTTCCTCTTTGAATCGACTTCAAGGTAAAAACTGTAATGTATTTGACAAATCGGCAGAAAACGATAGAAACAATACCAAGGAGGTAAGAAAAAATTTACGTAAGTCGATTTTTATAACCTTCGCATTGTTTCAAAAATAACTGAATAATGTTTTGAAAACTGAAACCAGAAATAAAAGTCAAAACATCACTCATTCGTGAAAAAATAATGCGCATGCGTAGATACATAATTCAAATTTAAAAAAAGATGTATGTGACGTAATTTTTTGAAATTTGATCAGTTCAAAACAAAACTGATTGTTGCCAACCTTTAGAAAAAGTTTAAAATTCATATTTGTTATATTCAAAATGGCAATAACAATCTCGGAATGAACATAAAATGAAGAGAGGTTTTGTGTTTGTTTGTAAACAAACAAAGTAATATCGAAAAGAGTGTTTTATTAGTTTCCGCTAATATCAATGAATTTCTTGAGATCTGGAATTTATTTTGCTGATCATCATTTTTATCATGGGAGTTAGAGGCTTGAGTACTTTTTTTAATAACAATCCAGATTTAATGAAGCCATTCAAACTGCATGACACGTCTATCATTATAGATGGAAACAATCTTATTCATTTATTATATTTTAGAAGCAAAGTTGATTGTGTGTATGGTGGAGATTACAACAGGTACTTTTATTTATTCTTCTCATATTTCTTAATAAAAAAAGATTTCAATCATTCGATGACAATTGGCTTATGACTTAACTACCATTCTATAACTGTTATACTCTTTTCAGTTTTAGTTCAGTTTTAGTTATTCGTGCGATTAGAAAATCCTATATGATTGTTAATGACCAATATCTTCATTAATGCTATTTATTTCAAATTAAAGGAATTAAATCCATGATTAATGTTGGCTTATAATTCTGTGTAAAACAGCTATAAAAATAAATTTTAAAAAGCTGTATCAATTTTTACGTATGTGCTCTACCTCTCTTCTATAAATTTCTTTCTACTTTCTTTCTTTTATTAAAAAATTTTTATTTTACAAACATTCATTTGATATTTTAACATTTGTGAAATGTTAAGAGTGGTAATTCTAAGTAGGTTTGTAATTTTTTTTATTTTTTTATTAACTCTCCTTGTCCAATCAAACAATTCTCCAATTTTTTAAACAAATTGAAATTTTTTAAATAAATAAATAGTTGATGCTTATTTTTAATATACACTAACCATGACCAAGTAATCATATAATTGGAAATTTAAACACTAATTCTTAATTAACATTCTGCATGATTATATAAATATAGTTAATATATATTGTTCATACATATCATTAACTCGTAGCTAGTAAATTTTATTTCAGATAATTTAAGTTTTTTTCCTTCATATTTTCACAAAACAACCCGGAAAACATGTGATAAATTTTTTTGTTTATGTTCAAGAATAAGTTTTAAGTTAGAGGGTATTAATAGGAAAAATTGAAAATTTTAGATACAACTATTCATAATATCATCAAAATGTGTCCATCATAATTTCAAAAATACTATTTGAAATGAAATGAAAACTCAATATCACAACAAATGCTAATTTTTCTGTAGGTACATAGATGATTATGTGGTATTGAATGAACTTACTAAGCCCATTTACTGTGAGACTAATAAGGTTCCTTTTTCTTATTTCTGCTTTCTTATACTTTAGAAACCTTGCATTTGAAACCTTGTTTATTAATTTCTCTCACATGACTTGGAAAAAAAAATTAAATTGTACAAGAAATGATTTTCATGATTTATAATTTTTATGGACAATTTTAATATTTAATTAATTGCATTATTTTTAACTTGCAATGAATAACATTTTCTGCACATAATGTTACATAATCTATCGCTAAAACTTTGAAAGAATTAATTAACAAAAATAATAAAACTTTTGAAGAGCTCTGCAGCTTACTGGTTTGAAATTTAACATTAAAAAACTGGAAAGTGTGTGTACGTATGGGAAATATTAACTTTAAGTTAATTTTTTTCCTTGATTTTTCTCCTTTTTTTCCCTTTATTTTTACAGTGTTGAAATAAAATAATTTCGGTCTGTAGTGTGTTGAGCGCACAGCAATTTTTTTATTCAAAAAATAAATTAGAGAACAATTTTTTTAATTATGTATATAAATTGGTAGGGGAATTATGCATATAAATTGGGCTGGCAAACATTTCAACTGGGCATCTTTCTATTATAAAGAATTTGAATTTTGTGTATCATAATAATTATATTTAGTTCAGGGATGGGCAATCTTTTTTGGTCGAGGGCCAAAAATCGAGGAAAAAAAGTTTGGTGGGCCGAGTGAAAACTTCTAAAATAAAAAACGATATACAAGCATTAATTTAAATATTTAATGAGATGAGTGAAATTGTGATTTCATTTTTAAAAGCTCCTTATATTGAGTTTCGAAGTTGGCATTAAAATGTCGGTTAGTGTTGTATTCTTTAAAAACTGCTACAGCTTTATTGCAGATAAGACATATTGGTTTATCTTTTACAACTGTAAAAAAAAAATTTCCAAGTGCATTCATCACCTATAAATCTTGCCACTCTGAATCATTTTTGCGTTTCTTAGCAGCTATTTTGGGGTTAAAAAAATTTACAACTAACTCAAAAAGAGCACTAGCCATTTTATACATTTAATAAGTTTACCATTATTTACAATGACATTATATGCGTGCAATCTTTCCACACGCAATAAATAATGTTTGAACTCGCACCGCCAGAAAAATCCGCTCGTTGGACCTTAAAATGCGCAGTCAGCCACGTATGAAGCCACCTATAGTTCAACTATAAATGATTCCATATGTCTGCTCCTCGAGAAAGACAAGCGTTCGTTGGAGCCAATCTGTGGCTATTTTATAAAGAACTTCTGCTTACAACATTTTACCAATTGAAGCTGTCTGTGCTAACTATTTCTATCAATTTATGTTTTGTAGAACAAAAATAGAGAAAGTAAAAAGGTAATCAGTACTTCGTTAAAAAAGAAAGAATAAAAATAGCTTTCAACAAAGTAGACACAAAAATGGATGCATAATGTATATTGTTTATATTCGCCACGGATCGGCAAGTTAAAATTTTATCCGCGGGCCGGATAAAACCTTCCGACGGGCCATAGTTGGCCCGCGTGCCGTTGTTTGCCCATTCCTGGTTTAGTTTATCCCAATGATAATGTTCACAAAAGCCAGAATTTAAGCATTTATTACAAGAAAATTTTGATTTATCTTCAGAAGAAAAATGGAAAGTAAAAACATAAAACGTTGATAATTGTGGCTTATAATTGATTTCTAAATATTGCTTAAAAATAAAAGAGCGTAAATTAAACTTTGTTCTTATGGTGTATTTTTAAGAATAAACTTCAATCATGAAAAGTTTCCATTGCTTTCATAAAAAAATGCTGAAAGGGCAGTGCTGAACAATCTCCCAGGGAAGGCTTTTACATTTAAACATATTAAAAACACTAAGAATTATAAGAAAAGATTGTTCGGAAGTATTATTTGTTGTAATATACTTGTTTTGGCAAATAAAATGAAGTGAATGTGCAAATTTTAAAAAAAAAAAATTTAATATTTTCGCTTGTTGCTTGGTTGAATAGATATCGAAACTGTCACCCAACAAAGTATTAATAAAAGCGGAACTCTAAAAAACTGACGTAAAATCGTATCTCTCTATGGCATTCGATATCTAGGAAATCATTATTCTTTTTTTTTTTATAAAAAAAAGATAATAAAAAAATAATATCTTTGTAGTCATATTTATTTTCTTTAGGAGGTGTTTTTTCCCCCATCATTTGTAAGAAGATATATAAATAACTAAAATAAAAAAAGATAGATAACTCCTTATCTCACTTTCTGTTTGATTTTGATTTAAAAATACGATATCAGTTCTATTTATCAGTATCCGTATTAAAGTCTTCCTGCATTTATAAAAAGCTATTACATAATAAACTTGGTCAGATTATTAGCAGATGTGAGAAAGTCAGGAAAATTTCTTTTTTTTTTTTTTTTTTTTTTTTTTTTTTGCTCATTCAAAATCTTGAGTAAATTTCTGAAAATTATCATTAAAAATAAATATGTGTCGCTTTTTTTCTTAACACTTATATTTTATTACTACTACCACCCCGTAGAAATTTGCAGTTGTTGATTCATACTTTTATCAAAAACTTGGACATAACATCAACTGTTTGTAATTTTTGTATAAAAATACTAATATTAAAAAAAAGAAGGAAATAATTCAATTTTTATTACACTTAAAATAAAAAAAGGTAGGGTGTGTCACTCTCGTAATTAACTACTTTAACATCAATCACAATCGAAATTTCCCCTCCTTAGTTCGAAAATAATGCGTCCAACGTTTTAAGTTCAATTAAAATATTTTTCTACTTTAGAATTCATTTGAAAAACATACTTTTTATTTTATTATTTATTTTGCACACTGTAAAAGGAATATAAGTAAAAATGGGTTTCAGTTACAAAGAAATGTACTGCATTTTGCAAAGAATTATTAATAATAATACTAGAGCTGGAATGGAAATATTACTACTATAGTATTACTTACACCTGATAATAACCACTCACCATGAAGCTAATCAACAAGCAAAAAAAAAATTCGACTTAAGTTTTTTTTTAAAAAACGTACGCTTTTTTCCATTACTTTTTGTTAAAAATCGTTAAATGATAAAAAAAAAAAGATGTAGAAAATGTAGAAAAGACTCTCTCTGAAAAGCAGAATTTTCATCAAAATGTCCAATGTCACCATTTAAAATTTTGATCCCTCAGAATCCATTAATTTGTGGTGGAAAGATTCATGTGGAAGGAGAGTTCTTAAACGATTTACATTTTTCAAAAGTTGTAATGTATGCATTAAATGCATTTTTCCTCACCAAATATTTCTACATAAGGTTCGTTAAAGTCAGTATGTTTAACTAAACTTTTTCACATATTTATATTATTTTTACTGTTGAATTAATTTCTTATAGCCGTAGATTATTTCGAATATGATTTTTTTTTAATTAAAATTTAATCCAAACAAAAAAAAAAGTTTACAAAAAGTGGCCATCAACTGAAGAGAACCTATCGATATCAATCACGGATTCATTAAGTTAGAAGAAAAAAAGGCGGGCTAGTAACTAAGAATTTAAATTTTCAGGTATAGTATTACTAATAATTCTTGTGTTACAAATTTAAAACTACTCTTTGACGGCAAACTCTATAATGTGTTCTCTCGAATGCCATATAGTAAAACAATGATAAGTCCATTATTTTTATATGAATGACTGATGAAATAAAATAAAATATGACTGCAAAATTCGTTTCTTTTTAAAGAGATTTTTGGATAAAGTAACGAGGTATATTCTAATTTTAAATAATGAATGTAAATGATTAACTAAAGTGATACGAATTACTCATTTTCGCACGTAAAAAGTATGCAAATGCAAAGGGGGGGATTATAATGCCTTTGTTAATAGTTTTCGCTGAGCTGAATCATGCTGTAAAAAAATAACATAATGACCGCATCTATAACAATTTGATATCAGAAAACTCAGCATTTTTTAAAAACTGTTGTTCAGAATAATAAATTAAAGCCGTGGTGGCTTAGTGGATAGAGCACTGTCAAGCAAGGCACGTCTGTTTCCAAAGGCATATAAGTCTCGAATGATATTGTACTAATCGTTTTTCAAAATATATAAATTATAAATTATACCTATTTTACTGGTAGAATTTAGAATTAGTTTGAAAAACATGTTTGTAACCTCAATATTGGACATCGTTGTATGAAGATATTAAAGTATTCGATCAAATTTTATCACCTTTCTCAATTTATGTTTTCGTGTGAGTTGTTATGAATCTTATCTTACCTAATGTTACTTTTTTTTTTTATTCATAGATATTCATCATCAGTGCAGAAATATTTTTCTTCTTACCTTGAATGTCATATCAAACCTATCGTCATATTTGATGGAGGTTACGACACATCTAATCGAAAGTTAAGAACGAATTTGTTAAGATCTAAGTCAAGATTGACTCTAACTCAACAAATCGCCAAATACGGAGATTGTGCTGGAAATGTTTTACCCATAAATGCTCAAGAGGTATTTCGATGTGTGCTATCGGAGATGAATATACCTTTCGCCCAATGCGACTTTGAAGCTGACGACCAGGTGACTGCACTCGCAAACTACTACCAATGCCCTGTCCTCAGTGATGATAGTGACTTTTTTATTTTTGATGTTAAGAAAGGTTTTATAAGACTATCCTCAGTAGAAACTACGGTATGCTTAGGAACAGCTAACGACGGATTTCAATTCAAGTACCTAAAATGTGACATTTATTATATTGATAAATTTCTTTCTTTTTTTCCTGGCATTGATCGAGGCGTTCTTCCTTTATTTGGTACTTTAGTCGGAAACGATTTTGCTAACACCAAAGACTTTGAAACTTTCTTTTCAAATATTCAGTTACCTAAGCAAAAGTACAAAGGTCTAAAAATCAATCAGGGGCAAAGGAGAATTATCGGCCTTCTATCCTGGCTGCAATGTTACAACCTCGAAGAGGGCATAAAACAAGTAGTTAGTCGTCTCAAAAAAGAAAGACGAGAGAAGGTTAAATGTGTGATCGATAATTCTGTTAATGGTTACAGAATAGAATCATGCAATTTAATATATGTCTTAAATGGCGATGCATCTCTTTGCTCTAAAGAATTAATGTTAAACTCTCGGATTGTTTTACCGTGTGGTAAAAAATTGCCTATCCAGTTTATCATCTTTTTTCATCAAGGCTCTCTCCCATCGTTTTTTCTTAATGTGGTTAATCTGCATCGAATATTTTTACCAGCTCAGGTCGAAAATACCCACCTGGAGAGCAGTTTTGTATGTTCTCGGTATATTCGTCAAATATTGTATGGCATACTTTTGCAGCATGAATTTGCCAACTCCGAAGAGCATACCAATTTGTGTCTTAAATCTGTTGAAGAATACGATCGCCGATGTGGAAGTGTTCAGCGTTTCTTAGTTGAACCTATTTTTAATCTGACAAGCGGAAATCCTCTTCCAAATTTGAATCACCTTTACGATTTGGAAGAAGACTATCTGCATGATTTATTGTTAGATGTAATTGACTGCCAAAAGTCACTCATCTTTTTATTACCAAACAATTTAAAATTATTGTTCGGATCTATAATTTATTGGCTAAAGAACTGCTCACCCGCTCCTTGCGAAGAATTTCTATACGCCTTAATTTTATGTGTGATGCACTTAAACCTGCTGTTGCCAAAAACCAAGGAGGTTGTTCAAAAGAAAATGGAGCGCTGTGGTAATGATTTCAAAAACATACGATCATTGGTAAAAACAATATCATCTTCTGATGCTTTGACAGCTACCAAAAATATGAAGAAATATTTGCAAAAACCCACATTCAACCGTGCGAATCCTCTTATTCTTCATATAGTACACAGCTACAGTCAATTTCAAACATGCGTACTATACATTTCCTATTTAAATATGTTGCTGCGTTCTCCATTAGAAAATCCCAAGTTACACGAGTGTCTTTGTGGTACTATGATTTACAATTTGACCAAAGAAATACTTTCTCGGCCATATCCCGATTTATTCGTATCAGAAATTTTAGGTAGGCAATCGAACGTAGCCATATTATTTAATACATTAAAGAATGAATTACTGAGGAATGTACCCTGTGAAAGCTACGTAAAAATCGATCGCTCCGAAAATCAAACTAAAAAATCTTGCTCCATAAAGAAAAAGTCACAAGTTCAAAAAACTAGTGAGAAATGTGATCCAAACGTAGAACTAAATTATAACGAGTTTGAACAACTGTCTTTATTTGATGGTGAACTATATGGTGATTGTACTGAAGTCTATATATAAAATTATTTCTATTTTCTTGCTTCTTCGTATGTATTATGTTTAATTAATTTTTCTTACTGACCTGTTCTGCCCAGATATCTGTAACTTCTAATTTTTTTTCCGCAACTTCGTCAAAAATTTATAAATAATATTCTACGGCCCTTTCTAAAAAACCAATAAAAAATGTGGTACGTTGGTTTAAAGAGACTTTAGGCACCGCTGAGTAAATTTGCTCAATCAACTTCGTCAAAAACTAATAAATAATATTCTACGGCCCTTTCTAAAGAACCAATAAAAAATGTGGTACGTTGGTTTAAAGAGACTTTAGGCAACGCTGAGTAAATTTGCTCAATCAACTTCGTCAAAAATTAATAAATAATATTCTACGGCCCTTTCTAAAAAAACCAATAAAAAATGTGGTACGTTGGTTTAAAGAGACTTTAGGCACCGCTGAGTAAATTTGCTCAATCAACTTCGTCAAAAATTAATAAATAATATTCTACGGCCCTTTCTAAAAAGCCAATAAAAAATGTGGTACGTTAGTTTAAAGAGACTTTAGGCAACGCTGAGTAAATTTGCTCAATCAACTTCGTCAAAAATTAATAAATAATATTCTACGGCCCTTTCTAAAAAACCAATAAAAAATGTGGTACGTTGGTTTAAAGAGACTTTAGGCACCGCTGAGTAAATTTGCTCAATCAACTTCGTCAAAAATTAATAAATAATATTCTACGGCCCTTTCTAAAGAACCAATAAAAATGTGGTACGTTGGTTTAAAGAGACTTTAGGCAACGCTGAGTAAATTTGCTCAATCAACTTCGTCAAAAATTAATAAATAATATTCTACGGCCCTTTCTAAAAAACCAATAAAAAATGTGGTACGTTGGTTTAAAGAGACTTTAGGTACCGCTGAGTAAATTTGCTCAATCAACTTCGTCAAAAATTAATAAATAATATTCTACGGCCCTTTCTAAAAAACCAATAAAAAATGTGGTACGTTGGTTTAAAGAGACTTTAGGCAACGCTGAGTAAATTTGCTCAATCAACTTCGTCAAAAATTAATAAATAATATTCTACGGCCCTTTCTAAAAAACCAATAAAAAATGTGGTACGTTGGTTTAAAGAGACTTTAGGCACCGCTGAGTGAATTTGCTCAATCAAATTCGTCAAAAATTAATAAATAATATTCTACGGCCCTTTCTAAAAAACCAATAAAAAATGTGGTACGTTGGTTTAAAGAGACTTTAGGCAACGCTGAGTAAATTTGCTCAATCAACTTCGTCAAAAATTAATAAATAATATTCTACAGCCCTTTCTAAAAAGCCAATAAAAAATGTGGTACGTTGGTTTAAAGAGACTTTAGGCAACACTGAGTAAATTTGCTCAATCAACTTCGTCAAAAATTAATAAATAATATTCTACGGCCCTTTCTAAAAAACCAATAAAAAATGTGGTACGTTAGTTTAAAGAGACTTTAGGCAACGCTGAGTAAATTTGCTGAATCAACTTCGTCAAAAATTAATAAATAATATTCTACGGCCCTTTCTAAAAAGCCAATAAAAAATGTGGTACGTTGGTTTAAAGAGACTTTAGGCAACACTGAGTAAATTTGCTTAATCAACTTCGTCAAAAATTAATAAATAATATTCTACGGCCCTTTCTAAAAAACCAATAAAAAATGTGGTACGTTGGTTTAAAGAGACTTTAGGCAACACTGAGTAAATTTGCTTAATCAACTTCGTCAAAAATTAATAAATAATATTCTACGGCCCTTTCTAAAAAACCAATAAAAAATGTGGTACGTTGGTTTAAAGAGACTTTAGGCACCGCTGAGTGAATTTGCTCAATCAACTTCGTCAAAAATTAATAAATAATATTCTACGGCCCTTTCTAAAAAACCAATAAAAAATGTGGTACGTTGGTTTAAAGAGACTTTAGGCAACGCTGAGTAAATTTGCTCAATCAACTTCGTCAAAAATTAATAAATAATATTCTACGGCCCTTTCTAAAAAGCCAATAAAAAATGTGGTACGTTGGTTTAAAGAGACTGTAGGCAACACTGAGTAAATTTGCTCAATCAACTTCGTCAAAAATTAATAAATAATATTCTACGGCCCTTTCTAAAAAACCAATAAAAAATGTGGTACGTTAGTTTAAAGAGACTTTAGGCAACGCTGAGTAAATTTGCTGAATCAACTTCGTCAAAAATTAATAAATAATATTCTACGGCCCTTTCTAAAAAGCCAATAAAAAATGTGGTACGTTGGTTTAAAGAGACTTTAGGCAACACTGAGTAAATTTGCTTAATCAACTTCGTCAAAAATTAATAAATAATATTCTACGGCCCTTTCTAAAAAACCAATAAAAAATGTGGTACGTTAGTTTAAAGAGACTTTAGGCAACGCTGAGTAAATTTGCTCAATCAACTTCGTCAAAAATTAATAAATAATATTCTACGGCCCTTTCTAAAAAGCCAATAAAAAATGTGGTACGTTGGTTTAAAGAGACTTTAGGCAACACTGAGTAAATTTGCTCAATCAACTTCGTCAAAAATTAATAAATAATATTCTACGGCCCTTTCTAAAAAACCAATAAAAAATGTGGTACGTTAGTTTAAAGAGACTTTAGGCACCGCTGAGTAAATTTGCTCAATCAGCATGTAAATGTTTCTTCATATTTCTTGTCACTAAAAAAAAATTATTTTTCAGAAAACGCTACGACGATTCTTCATTGCCCACTTGCAAAGTGTCCACTTACACTTCATTGCCACTTACACTTAGTCCGAGTTTGAAAACCACTTCTTGGATATCTGTCATAAAAACGTTGGTCAGTTAATGACTCCAGGGTTGCCACTCCACAGGGAGAACCAGGAAAATACAGGGAATTTAAAAACCATCTAAAATAACAGGGAATTTTGATTTCTTTTTTCTTTACAAACTGAGAAAATACAGGGAATTTTGTTTCTTATTTTTGTCTTTTAAAAAATGATGACCACTCAAAGCGTAATCTATGGGATATTTAATCATGATATTTCTGCTATACTAAACTATTTCATTTATTATAGCATTATTTAAGTATCTTCAGCTGTTTTTCCAGCAATTAAAACTAATAAATATAGTTAGCCCAATATAGCTCACACAAGAGCAGAGTAATTGTTGTTTCCTCTATAATGTGTTCAAAGAAAACATAACGAATTTTTTTCAATATTTGAGTGACAACCCTGGACTCGCAGAAATCCTGCATTCTGCAATACTTGCATCATAGGCACACGAAAAAAGAAGGAATCATAACGGCAGCAGGAGGTGGACGGTGGTGGTAGGGTAGTTTTAAAGAGAATCGAAAAAAAAAATTTCACACAATGATAAAATTCGTTTATCCAGAGATAACTTCATGTCAAAAATAAATTTTAATTGCATTATTTAGTAAGGGTGGATAAAATATTGAGTTATAAAAAGTTTTACATCTTTTGAAATTATGTAAATTTAAAAAAACAAAATTTAGCCGGAATCAGTAAAATAGTTTCTGAGTTTTAAAACTTCTATAAAGCCATATTTTTACAATTTTATTTCTCAGGAGCTGTTGGTCCAATTTCGCAAAAATTTGCGAAATAGTGCAAAAATTTGCATGTCTTACAATTCAAGTTTTTTTTTAATTTTTTTTTTTTACATTTTTTATATAAAGTTATAAAAAATAATATTTAAAAAAAACTGAAAAAATTATTGTTTACGTGCTATATGTAATTATCTTTTGGATAAACTAAATTTCTAAATGTGTGCAAAAAATTTTGATTGGTTTAAAAAAATCATACACGTAACAGAATACGTAAAAAGTAAAATTAACATTAAGGAACCCAAGCTTTTAAATGCTCTCCGGACCAAACTAACGGGATCATATTTTCCAGATTGCGGCTCCACCCCAAATTTGGAATATCAAAAATTCAAATCGATTGGTAAAAAAGACAATTTTATTTAGAAAAAGTACATTTTATGCCCGATTCTTTAACTTCATTAGTAGTTACTTCATAGTTGAGGGGTTAACTCCTTGTGCCTTAATGATTGGCACTTAATCTGATCTTTAAGACTAAAGTTATACAGTGGAATATCTTTTTACGCTCTGTGCAATGAAAAAAAAAAAAAAGTATAGCACTGTTTTCTAGTTGCAGAATTTTCACAGGATAAGTGCCAATCTTAATGATTCAAAGGGGGATCATTAAAATTGGCATTCAGCTAATAATTAGCTCAAATAAGCAGATTTATTATTTCTAGCTATTAAGGTATGGAATCATGTATAAAAACGTACTGTCTCTGAATAAGCATACCCTTTTTTTCGACTGATTTTGGATTTTCAACCATCAAATTAAGGAGGGTCGCTGTCCACAATTTAGGAAATATGGTCAAAATCGGTAAATCAAGGTAAAAGTCGAAAGTGTGAACCAATTTATATTTACCCTTTTACTTATTCCACAATATCTCGGGAACTTTTAGGCGAATCGAAAATTTCTACATACTGTTATGAAAGTCTTTATTTCATGTAAAAAAAAAAATTTAAATATAAGGATTTTCACTAATTATATATTGATTATACTGGTTGAAAAGTCCTAAAATTTAAGGTATGTCAATTTTTACATCATTTATGGTCCCACAGTGAATTGTGAATTGATCGTAGGTCAAGCATCACTGACATCGGTCGATAAGCAGGTGGATGACCACTTTGATCTGACTGCCAAGGGACCGATGGTGCACAATATCAGTCTTCGTTAAATTGTTCAACCGTAAAGTGCTTGGCGTTATGACCCGCGCAAGTCGCCTGGCTGCCAAAGCGGGGGAACCATCTCCTCTCAAAATTGTTATGGCATGTCTTCGGATCATTCTCAGGGATGTTTCCCAGACCGTGCTGTTCTACTGCGACCTACAATAACTGATACTACTACAACATTTTAACAACGAAAATTTCTTGAGAAATGAAAGTTTAAAAATACGAACTTTTTCAAATTTTGTCACTCATAAAGCATTTGACCAAAGTATTATAAAAATTTGCACATAGTTTTTTTTTTTTTTTTTTTTTACTATAATTAAATAATACAATAAATAAATACATATATTATTATTTTTTTTTTTTACTTAGTATCCCTGGAGAAACATATTTGGATAAAACAAAATTTCAATTCCCAAAAGATGTCTCGAGTTATGGGAAAATATGCGGAAAAGTCAAATAAAAAGGGTCATCTCAAAATGGGTAAAAAAAGAATGTTTCTTTTTTCAAAGAAAGTAAGGTATTGGCGATCCAAATGAGCTACAGGTTACGTAGAGCAGAACTTCCTATCTATGGCAACACTTCGCATTTTTTCCCATTAGCGTGTGGAGAGTCATAGAAGAAGGAAGTACGTTAGTTTCTGTCTTGATCTTCAAAAAGTTTAAAAACTTTAAAGTTGAGAAACTATATGGAACTGAAAGCTTCATTGATCATAGTTCTGTAAGAAAGTGTCGTGAAAATTTTAAATTCTTGACAATTAAATACGAGAAATATTAATAAAGGGGAAAATTTCCTAGTACATTCTTATATAACTGAGTAGAGAATTTGAGGGTCAAGACATGGAGCCTGTCTTCTTCGCAGATGGCGTAATTGAGCATTGCCATCGCGAATGCAATGCATTTTTGTGCGAGCTCAATACCTGCTCTAGTTCCGGTTAGAAAGTTTTCAACTGCTTACTACAGCTTATTCTGCGAGGCGATATTTTCTAACGGATAATTTTGTTTCCAGTAAAAGAAGTAAATTAGATAATTTCTGAGCTCAAATCTGCTGTATTTCATAAGATATTAATGTTAATAAGTTATTCTAGTGAGTTTGAAGTGAAAATTTGTTTTAGTTATTTATAGATATATTGTTGAAAAAGATGACGTGGTTGCTATATTTTGAATAACTCGCTTCTTTGGCAGTCCTGATTTGGCCTCTTTCCATTTGTTTATCACTGTTTGTTCTTGTTGCAAGCTGTTGTACACCATCTTACGTTAGCACCTTTAGCATTGTAAACACAAGTATTGTTAGCATTGTAATCATAAGTAATAAGTAATCAAATACCACGTTTGTAAGAATCTCAAAACCCAATGATCACGTTGTGAGCTTTAAAATACACCGGAAACAGTAACCTGGAAGTATAGGCGGTAAAGAGCTTGCAGCGTTCCCTAGTGTAGAAAACACCATCCATATAGGGGATAAGAACTTCACACATTTCACGGGGGATTGTGAAATGCAACATGTTAAGGCGGTCCTAAAGTGGATTCTAGCCTCAAACTTGAAAACTAGATGGCGCTTCGGAGAAGTTGAGTTCGGAGAAGTTGAAACGTGTCGTATGATGGTTGCTCGGTTGCTTTCAACCTGCTTTCAACTAGCAACTGAAGTTAAAACCTTTCAACTTTAGTGGAGCCAGATTAGTTGAAACGTGTCATATAGTAGTTTCCAAATACTTTCAACCACTTAGTAAACAAAATACACGTGCTGATTCTGTCGCATCCTGCATTTTTATCTTTTAAATTTAAACTTGGTTTAATCTTTTGACTATGGCTAGTTTTAAATGGAATTCTAGTGATATTTGTATTTTATTTATTTATTTTTGTTTGAAATTTTTCAAACGTATCCTTGTCTTTGGGACATAAATAACAAAGATTATGCGAATAGACTAATTCGCTATAAACTAATTTCCTCTGTGGAGATATTAAAAGTTACAAATTATTAATGAGTTTCAGAAGTGAATGAAAAAATAATTTTTAATGAGAAATAATTTTTTTTAATCAAGATTAAATTTTAATTTTCAGATTTTGAGTTACATGCAAAAGAAAAATCTCAGAGATTTTTTTTTTCAGATTGCTTTTACCGGTATAAAGATTCCATCTAAATGATCCCAAAGAAATCATTTTTCAATAGTCAGTAATTTTTTTTTTATCATCCTTGTTAGATGGACTATCATCTTAGTGAATCTAACAAAATGCTCTTATTAGTAACTCAACCCATAAATTGGAGGTAGCACGCAATTTAAGTATCAAAATATACGTTTATAAAAGATATAAAAAATACCTATTTTAATTAAGATTATATTAAAATTAGCAAATCTGACGTTACACGCTAAGAAAAACCACGAAAATGTTTTGCAGATTGCTTTTACCGGTAAAAGGATTCCAGCTAAGTGTTCATTATCTCAAAGAAATTATTTTTTAATAATCAATCACGTTGTGTCATCCTTGATAGATGACCTATCATCTTCGTGAATGTAACAAAATGCTCTTCATATTTTTAATTCAACCCAGAAATAAAAATAACTCAATTTAAGTATCGTAGTACAATCATATTTATAAAAGTTACAAGAATAACTTATTTTAATTAAGATTAACTTAGACTAATCAAATTTTGCGTTACACGCAAAGGAAAACCACGAAAAAGTCTTTTCGATTGCTGAATGGTTATAGCTAAATGTTCCAGCTATGAATAGTTATAACTAATGATTCTAGCTAAATGTTCATTATCGAAATAAAATTATTTTTTATAATCAATATTTTCTTTTTATCATCCTTGACACACAGCCTATCATTTTAGTGAATGTTGTGAAACACTCTTCTTATATTTTTAATTTTTAACACAACCCAGGAATCAAAGTAACTTGCAATTTAAGTATACTTAAATTGCATATATATATATAAAAGTAATAAGTAGTAAAATCATATATATATAAAAGCTATTGTAGTGACCTGTCTTATGTAAAATAAAATTAAAATTAACAAATCAAATTTTGCGATACAAGCTAAGGAAAATCACGAAATTTTTTCAGGTTTCTTGATGGTAACAGGATTCCATCTAATCTTTATTGCAATGAAATTATTCTTTAATAATTAACCGTTTTTTTTATTATCCTTGATATATAGCCTATCATCTTAGTGTGTGTTGTGAAACGCTCTTCTTATTTTTGACTCTTTTGTATTTTTGTACATAATCAAGATATCAAAGAATTTATAATTAAATACAGGAGTGAAAACATATTTTAATAGACTTTTTGAATGAAAATAATTAGAATTTACGTTATCTACAAAGTGGAGTCTGATTTTCTAGGAAGTCGTCATAGAGAAATCTTCAGAGGAAGGCATTGACTTACATTGGGCTGTCTGGCCAACTATGATGATGATGATGACAAATAAACCCAGAAAAGTTTTAATAATAGCCTAACTTAATGCTTATAATGATACTCTATCTTAGTAATTATTAATATTTTCAAATTTATTATGCTTTATTTGAAATTTAATGGTTTGGGCAGCTCAGATTGCTTACAAAAATGCTCTTTATTCAACGAAGTTCAACGATTTATTAAAGCTATTAGACCATTAATCTTCATCAAGAAATTGATATTTTTAACAACGTTTAAATTTAAAAACACATTGAAGCCGTTCTTGCTGCATGGCAAACGTTTGCGGGAAAACTAGCAAATCATGTTCTCGGTCTTATACCGAATTCGCACATTTTTGTATGCAGTAAGAATGTCCCCGAAAAGGAATCTACCAGGAAGCTCTCGTACACTTTGCGAACTAGACCGTTTTAAACGTTGAATCACCAGCTGTCCTAATTTCAAAACTTGTTATTTTAATTTCTAGCGTTTGGCAACTGACGGCTAAATTTAACCGCCGCGAAATTGCCATTTTAGCTTCGTGTGGGGTGCGGTTTACCGGCTTATAATTATTTATATTTTAGTATTAATAAAGTTATTATCATGTCTTCAAAAACAAGGAAATCGACTGCGTCCACTCCTGTGCAGTCAGCAGGAGCCAGTACTTCCCAATCTAAGAAAAATACTCCTCTTAGCCCGGCCCGTGTTTCTCGTATGGAAGAAAAATTGCAGCTGCAAAATTTGAACGATCGTTTGGCTACTTACATTGATAAGGTGCGATTTTTAGAGAATGAAAATTCACGGCTTGGTGGTCAAGTCACTACGATTCAAGAGAAATACGAGAGAGAAATAAAGACTACTAAAGATCAGTATTTTTCGGAAATCGGTGGGTTACGTACTGCACTTGATGCAACCAGTAAGGAAAAAGCTCAAGCACTCATTGAATTGAATAATATTCGAGCTAATATCGGTGAATTACAGAAAAAGTAAGTGTTAAACGTACATTTATTGATTACATTAATCTGTTTTAATTATTTAAGTTTGAATTAATATTCATTTTTTGTTTTGAAATGTCTGTTATGACAAATCCATGTTGAAACAGTTGACAATTTTAATGTTATATGCTTAGTAAGTTTTATATCTCATGATATTTAATTTGAGAGGTTATGGGCACAAACTATATGTTGAAAAGCCTATGTAAATAAACGTTTAAAGGGTAAATAACTTTATTTTTACCTTACCCTGATTACATGACTGTTTAATGTGTTATTTCATTTAAAATAAACTAACAACTTAGGAATAGTAATAAGTTTTTCCATTACCAAAATATTAAATTAAATATGCTCAACTTCTGTCATGACAGAGGTTTTTTACTATATAACTCAAACTGTAATTCACATCTTTCATATTTTCTGGCCCAAATGGCTCAGGTATACTTCCCAACAACTACAAAATTTCCTTAGTATGCAGTATATTCATATAAAAGTTTAATGGTCAATAAAAATACTTACAATTTAACAGCCAGAGTACCGATTTTATTTCAACCAGCAAAAAGTTTTGAAAACTGAAATTTGACTTATTGTATTGTAATATAATTGTAACTTTTAAAATTCGTAGTAATGAGGTTAAACTCTTGTAATGTTCAATTATCATTTTTGATTCAAAAGCTTAAAATTATTATTTCATTAAAGCTATATAAGAGAGAAAAAAAAAAAGAAGAATCAAACACAAGAAACCTATTGAAATAAACAAGCTTTAGATTGCCATTTGCTAAAAGTATGATAACAAATAAGGAAGATCAGATATTTTGCTTTTCCAGATATTTTTAACTGGCAGAATCATAATCTGTCACCGAATCGGTCACAATGGCCCAAATCACCTCAATTGCAGACCCCTTAATGTTTTAATGATGTAGATTTTTTTAAAAATTTGAAAAGATTTGGTTTTCACAGGTATGTAAAAAATTAGACAAATACTCATATTTTCAAGTTTTGATAAACTTTTTACACAAGGACATTTCCTTATTGTGATCTGTCACATCAAGAACAATTTTCAAGGCACCAAATGGTTTTAAACTTGTAATTTTAAAAAAAAAAACATTAGGTTTTTTGTGGGCTGCTGCCTAAAAATCAGCAAGACTTGGCAAATATTTTGCTGCAAATCACGAGGGGAGATTTTGGTATCCTGTGGCAGAATCTTGGCGACGTTGACGCGGAACGAGAGAACAGAACAGAGTTGATGCAGAAAGATTTTTCTTTCGAAAAGTATAAAAAAAATTACTTTTATTTATTTTTGGACAGAAATTTATCCGTTATATTTGATTCATGCATTTAGATCAGTGATTCCCAAAGGGGTCTATATCGACCCCCAGGGGTCGACAACAACCTGCAAAGGATACATGTTAAGTGAAAAAAATAAATAAATTGGAGGTCCATAAAATGAAAATGGGGGTCAACGATAGTGGATCTCATATAAGCAGGTCGTGGCTTTTAATTTTGGCATTTCATTAATGGAATAATCGACATACACTGACAGTAGTACCTATTTACTTATAATTCTTTTCTACCTATTAATATTCTACATTATAATATAAAGACATATATCCATCAACATTCTACATAATTTATAAAAATAGCTATGAAATGAAATTTGTATTAAAATTTAAGCTATTAAGATTATTTTTTTTTATATGAAACTGAATTATTATAAACTATCCGTTGCCTGCAGCTCAGCCCTCGTGCATTTTTATTTCCTCTGCGTGTATGGTTTTATTTTGTAACAAAAAAGTATTTTTCCGTGGTAAATTGTAGCCTAGCCTGTGTCACCTCTTTAGCTAGCTAGACCTCCAACTTTATCTGCACACAAGATCATGGAGATTTGTTGCTGTGTTTTTATGTGAAAACGTAATAAACAGAAAGACAATACACTACTACGATTTTGTATACAAACTTATATTTCTGCAATTATAATTTTAGTAGCGGAGTACAGGTCTTATAGTGCTCTATATTATATATACATATTAGTTAAATTAAATTAGTAATTAAATTGGTTTGAATTAAATTAATAAATGTAAAAAATTAACATGTTTTTTTTTATTAAAGCTTTCACATTACACTTCACTACACTACAAGTAGAAATTTAAATCTTTCACAGTGAGTGGCACTATACCAACTGTCAAAATTGCATTTGAAATTGATGAATTTACACAAAATCACTATCAGGTAAGCAGAGGGTCTACCCAAAACTGAAAAACATGGCAAGGGGGTCTACGAGATATAAAAAGTTCAGGAACCACTGATTTAGATAATCACTTTTTGACGCTCTCAATATTCGCTGATAGTATCCTAAATTGATGTTCTTTGATTGTATTTTCTTCAGTTATTGATATGGATTTTCATGTGGATTTTAAATATCCCGATAAACAACATGAAAAATTCGAATCGTGTATTTCAGCATTTACTTTTTAAGGCAATAATTCTGTCGAATTTTATCAGTTATGGCTATTGATTTCTCCTTAGTTTTTAAATCTGAAATTTTTTGTACAACATTATTTTTATACCACATCCTAATCAAGAATCGAAACACGCATTTCAGGTTACAATTCACGTGTTCTTGTTGTCTTTTTTTTTTCCCGCCAAGTACTACTACGGGTTTAATTTTTAAAAAAAATTTTTTATTGCTATGATTAGTTATAAAAGGCGAAAGTAATAATTTCTGTGTCCCCTCTCCCTACAAAATGTTAAAATGTTACCTATAATATTAGAATAAAAATTACATGTTCAATTTTTAAAAAAAATTATATATAGTTTTTTTTGTTGTTGCAAACACTGCTCTTTTGTTATTTTAAATTAGTAACATACATGTTTATTATTATTAAAAGTATCTTGCAGAAAGAATTAGTGCTAGAGGGTTCAGTTGCGGGTAGCTTGAAAAAAATTCTGGCACAGGGTTTTGGTATCATGGTCTGTGGCAAGAAACTAAAAAAAATAATTAAAAAACATCAGAGAAAGAAAACAACTCGAAAGGTATAACTTGTAGCCACCCCAAGCAAACATCTACTTGTTTTTTGTATTTTTTTTTTTTTAATTGCAAGTTTAAAATTTATTTGGCACCCTGGCGATTAGAGTTGCCTCGACAGATCTCAATACGGAAATATCCTCAGTCACACTGCAGAAATCTTTCCTTTTTAAAAATTTTATTTATTATACAATATACACTTAAGTTCATCACTAGAAAAAATTTTTTCACCCAAACTTCAAATCTTGGCGGTTATGCCCTGATTGCTTTTTCACTTTGTCTCCCAAATAGTATGAAATATTAATAAAATAATAATTTAAGTTTTCTATAAAATATATTAACCAGGGGACTGTCCAGGTATTTTGTGAAAGGTCCGGTTTTTGTAAAATTCGTAATTAATGAGTAGGAAATAAACATAAAGTCACATTGCATTCCTTCAACCAGGGTCCTGCTTTTATGAATTTGTGCAAATAGGGTTATTACAAAAAACTGTTTCAAGGAGTTTTTAAATTGTAAAGAGATACAAAATTATTCTCAACACTGTAAAATTATAATTAAATTATAATAAATTTTCAAAAATAAACAGCAATTGCTGCTTCTAAATTAGAGATGCAACATAAAAATATTTAATATTTAGCTTATACTGCTGAACGCAGAATATTCATTTCGGACGAATAATGGAAGAAGCGTCTGCCGAAGACAAAACTTAATTCGTTTAATCCATCTTTCTTTTTTTTTCCCTGGGAAGGGTTTGTTGGATTAACAAAACAATAATGAAGATAAACAAATTTTTTGAAGGGTCTGTTTTTAAGTTAAAATATTTTGTGAAGGGTCCGTTTTTATAAAAAGATATTTTGTGAAGGATCTGTTAACGGACCCAAATTTTTTCTAAACAGACCCCCTGTTAACTCACATTCATGTAGTTCACAGGCTTTCTCTGAATATTAGATAGTAATAATTTTATTTGACAATATATTGTTTCTGGCAGTCAGTTTAATATTTAGACTAGCCGTATCTATACTTAAAGTAATAACACACCAGGGGTCTGTCCAGACATTTTGTGAAAGGTCCGTTTTTGTAAAATTGTGAAAAAAATTACTCGTAATTTGTGAATATAAAATAAACGTAAAGTCACATTCTTTCAACCAGGGTCCGCTTTTGTGAATTTGTGCAAATAGGGTCCATTATTGCAAAAAAAAACTTTTTCGAGGAGTTTTTAAATTGTAAAGACATACAAGATTCTGCTCAACACTGTAAAATTATAATTAAAACAATTAAATTTTAATAAATAAATAGCAATTGCAGCTACTAAATTAGTGATGCAACATGCAAATATTTGGTATTTAGCCTATACTGCTAAACGCAGAATATTCATTTCAGACAAATAAAGGAAGATCCATCTGCCGAAGACAAAATTTAGTTCGTTTATATCTGTCTTTCTCTTCTCCCCCCTGTCCTGGGAAGGGTTTATTCGATTAGCATAACAATAATGAAGATAAACAAGTTTGTGAAGGGTCCGATTAAAAGATAAATTATTTTGTGAAGTGTCTATTTTTAAGTTAAAATATTTTGTGAAGGGTCCGTTTTTATGAAAAGATATTTTGTTAAGGGTCCGTTAACGGGCCCAAATTTCTTCTAAATATACCCCTGTACTTACTCTTCTTCATTTTAGAAATCCGCTCACAAAATTTTTCCTTTTCTTTATAAAATTATGCAAACGCGTGTTATATCGTATTCAAAAATATTGCAAGTCTTATTTGTTATTCATCCATTGTCAGAAAAACTTGGCATTTAGGTGCAGGTAGTAATGCAAAAATTTTCCTGATTACTTGATATATTTGCTCTTAAGGAAAATTTATAACAAGAGGTGGAAATATCAAATTAATGACATTCTTTAGTCATAGGTGGTCTAATTGAATACTTTTAAAAGTTTAAACAATGGGATTTATTGATTACTATTCTTTTAATATTCAAGAATTTAAATATAAGGACTGTAATGCCCCTTGTATTTTTACTGGCTTTACTACTTATTATAAACATTCTTTATAAAATAGTGTTTCACCTTATATCTGTTCCTTTAAAGGCAGATAAACATCTTTAAGAAAAAAATATTGGAGTAGCAATAACTGATTATTTTTGTATGTTCAGGTTAACTAAGAAGGAAAGAGATTTTGCATCTGCTGAAAAGACTATTAATAGTTTGGATCATCAAAATCAAGATCTTCAAAATAAAGTCAACCATCTTCAGTCCGATCATAAAAAATTGGAAGAAAACTTTAAGGTAAATCAATGTCTTAATTTTCTAAAAAATTCTTAATTTTGTCTTTGAGAATAATAATCTTAAGATGGTAAAAATGCCATGATAAGTAGTAATTTTTAGTTATTTGTATAATAGGATATAAAATAGCTTCTGTATAAGTCCACCCCATATTACTGATTATGATAAAAAATTTATGGTGTGTAGAAAAGGGGTACTCAAAAAGCCAATCAGGAACTTAAAGGAAGATCATACAAAAGAATTATTAAATCTATAACATTTTAAAATACTTCACATTCTTCTGTTATTTCTGAATGTGATACATTTTCCCTTAAATAAAGATGCTATGAGGCATGTAGAACTCAGCAGATAAGGATGAAATAGTATCCATAGCTGCCAACTCTTCTGGATTTTGCCAGTTTCTCATGGTCTAAAAGTGAAAATGTGAAGAGAACTGTTGTATATATCATATTGAAAATAGTTTTGGAAAAGGGTAGATTGATGCAGAGTAATTCATATTTACCTCAGTGTTTGTAGTGCAACAATATTTCACCATTAATGAGAGTCCGATTTTCTTATGTAGACTGCTTGATTTTCGTAAAATTTTAGCCGTTCGAAAAGTTGACTTGAATACTAAGATGCGTGGTATTTAGTTTGTTAAATTAAATTATTATTTTTTAAATAGTCTTTTTATTAATGAAATATTTTCTGATAACTAATTTTCTATTTGTCTTAAATTTAGGAATGCGACCAAGAAAGAAGAAGTCTTGCTGCCATGCTAGCCGAAATAAAAGATCAGTACGATTCAAGTTTGCTGAAGATCGCTGATTTAGAAAATAAATTGCAAAGCATGAAGGAAGAAATTTCTTTCAAAGAGACAGTATATGAAAAGGTTTTTTCATTTTATTATTTTAAACACTATAATTCAGTAAAATTATGAATTTTTTTTTATAATTTAATGCAGAATTATGTTAATTGGTTGACTATTTTCTGTTTAAAGCCTTCTTTGTAAACAACTTCTTAGCACAGAAATATTACTTATATAACCAAATAATTGCAATTTGTATGTTGTATTTAGGAATTTTTATTTACTATATATATATATATTTTTTACATTTTCATGTCCTGCCCCAGTCCTTTCTAAAATCTTAAAATTATACTGTTATCATATATTCAAAAATTACATTACAAATTATTAAATTTTGATGTTTTTTAGATTAAATTTGCAGCATTAAAATTAAATCTAATTAAATTTATTTTAATTATGATATCTGTAATAACGTAATGCACATAATAATGACCTATGTAAAGCCATTAAGAAAATGCAAGAATAAGTTTTGTTGATTTAATTGAAATACAATTAAGGGTATCTAAAGTCGTAATTGCAAATATATAATTTTTTAAAATTCTGATAATGACTTCAATAAAACTAAAAAAAAAAATTCTTACTATAGAGTCCGTGTTATTCAAAGATTTTGGTTGTATGTTTGAAATATATTCATATGTATGGATTCATTTCAAATTAACTTTCTCGTTTCGACCTTAGTTTTTGAGTGTTTTTCTTTTTTTCGAATTATGTGCGATTTCTCTTGTCCAGAGTGCTATTGCCTTCCGATTCTGCAGATAGTTTGGACTCTACTGTTATATTAATTCTATGAAGAAATATTTTACTCCATTTTGGAAAACATCCAGTTATAAATAACCTGAGGCTTTTTGTTTATTTAAAAAATTTCCATTATATGTTTTATTTTGAACTAGCTCAACTATCTTTTAGCCACACATGTATAGTGTTTAACTCAGTATGGTTGCTTAGCGATACAATATATAATAAGTAGCAATATATTTTATTAATTATATTTCTTCTTATTTCTATTATCATAAAGAAAATTATTTATATTAGTGCCATAAATAAAATATCTAAATTAGGCAAACATAGTGTCAACTGTTCATAATACAAGATTAGATGTCTCACATTTCAAGTTTCTTAAAAAAATATCAAAACATTTTTGACTTATTAAAATGCTTCTTATTTAATTAAAATACCTTTTAAAATTACATCGAATTTAAAAAAATGACCTTTATGCTTAAATATCTTCATACCTTATGCTTAATTTTTATGTGATTTATATTAAAGTCACATTCAGATTAAATTAGAATTTAAAAAAAAATGTTACATGAAAGGTTTTTCAAAGTAAGCGTATATATTCATGAAAAAAAAATTTGAAGACATTTTTTAGCCAGCACTTTATGTGTACTATTCCTATTTTTGTAGATTTCTTTCATATTATATATGTTTTAAGACAATTGCTGCAGGCATGGTATACACAGTTCTTGTCTTCATAATGTTTTTTTTTCTGGTTAGTATATTCTTTCTTATTTTACAGGAGCTGTCCGATTCTAGAATGTTGAAAACAGTCGAAATTTCTGGTATTGATGCCAGCATAAGACAAGATTATGATCAAAAGTTAGCAGATAGTCTAAGGGAACTCAGGGAACAATACGAGAGCCAGATGTTTGCAAACAAAGATGAACTTGAAGCTATGTATCAGAAACAGGTAAGGTTTTAATAAACTTACAAACTGCTTAATTCCCTTTATGTATATAGTCAAAATTCAGATCAAATCTATTTTTACATTATGTTGCTATTTTCTTCTTGTATTGTATTTATTTTTCTATCTATTATAGATGGCAGATTTGTCCAGGAATTGCGAGGCTAAAATTAAATCAGCTCAAGGTAAAGAAGAAGAAAGTCGCACTATCAAGACGCGTGTAGAATTTTTATCATCTAAAGTGTCAGAATTGGAAACTTTGGTAAGGTTTTTTTGGTTTTGTTTTTAAATTTTAAATGTAAAGGTTTTATTTTTAAGGTAGCTTAAGTGCATTGATTGAGTGCAAAGGTAGCTTAAGTAAGATAGATTAGGTAGCCTGCTGTAAGGTAGATTAAGTGCATTTTTAGGTACAGGGTGGCCACCCACCTGGAAAACCTGGAATTATCAGGGAATTTTTTTATTCTGGAAAAATCAGGGAAATTTAGATAAAAACCTGGAAAAATCAGGGAATTTTAAAGAAAAGCTGAAAATTTTTCTTTGATAATTTTTTTAAATTTCACTAATTTAAATTTTTTACTAATTTTCTTAATTTAAATCATTTCATCCATTATACCCATTTTTTTAGACGGAAATGTATCGCCAAACAGTTAAAATCTCATCAACTTAGCCATACTTTGCTTGCATCAAAATTTGCTCAATTACAGCTCTGTTAAAATAGAATGCCACATAAAATTCTCCCACGGTAGCAAAACGAATGTAGAAAGTTTTGACCGCCATGGGACTATGTAATGTAGGAAAGATTGTGGTGGGGGTGAAAGAAGGGATTAGGATATTAGCTTCTGTTTTTAAATTCTGTCCTTGGGCTGAATCCATTTATGGTTCCAGTTTGTTCCGATGCTTTGGTGGTAATTCTTTTCTATTTTGACAAAATGTTTTTGTATTTTTAACTTTATAAAATTCTCCAAAAATTAGTTGGTTATAATTTAATAATAATAGATTTTATATTGCACTCTTTTTCTGAAAGCTTTTGTACTCCCATTGAAAGAAATCTGTGAATTATTTTTTCTCAGAAAACCAACCAATCACAATCGCTAGCAGCAATGTTTGCTGACAAATTGTTACAATTGTTGCATTAATACTAATTTTTTCTATTTCATTTTAACCTTTTATAACATCAGGGTGGCCACCCACCTGGAAATCCTTGAAAACCTGGAATTATCAGGGAAATTTTTTTATACTGGAAAAAATCTGGAAAAATCAGGGAATTTTAAAGAAAAGCTGGAAATTTTTTCTTCAATTTTTTTAATTTCCCTAATTTAAATTATTTATTAATTTTCTTAATTTAAATTATTTTACTATCCCACTTTTTTAGACGGAAAAGTATCGCCAAACAGTAGAAATATCAACTTTGCGATATTTTGCTTGCATCAAATTTTGCTCCGTTATAACCCTGCTAAACTAAAATGCCACGTAAAACACAAAAATGAAGAAAAAAAAATGCAAATAAAGATTGCGAAATTAATATTTTTGTCATACGATCGCCAAATAACAACCTTGTTCAGCATTGTTCGCATCCTTTTCCAAAAAATAGCGAAATAGTATTGTCGGATACCACGTGATGGAGGCGGAGCCAAGTGCCAACTCCTGGTGAACGAACTGTACTTTCTAATGTTGTCTATTGTTTTATTACGACAACTAGCCAGTTTTAAATGATAAAAGAAAATATTATAGAGTTAGCAAGTACAAATTAAAATTTAAATATGTTATTTTAAGTTTGTTACAAAATATATATTTTATTATAATAAGTTTGATACAAAATTGCAAATAAATAAAAAATTAATGAAAAATAATTAAGTAAAAAAATTAAAGCAATAGATAATAATTTTAATTCTGAAATCCGAAAACTATATTTTATAAGTTAAATATATTATTTTCTCTGTATGTTTAAATTTTTTAAAAATTAATGTTTTACCAAAACATTAAAATGAAAAATAAATATTGACACTTTTCTTGTACTCATCTTACACTTTATGAGAAGAAAAAAAAAAGCATGCTAACCTGGAAAAATCAGGGAAATTTGAAACCTGATTAGAGTGGCCACCCTGAACATATTTTAATTAAAAAAAAAAGTTTTTTTAAGAACAAACTATATATTAATATTTAATTATACTTTGATTAATATTTAATCATACTATTTAATTATACTTTTGTTGGTCAATATATGATTTTTGTTTCAAAATTTTGTACCAAAACATAAAAAAATAAATAAAAAATCTTGCCAAATTGTCAAAACAAATTATTTTTTTCAAGATGATATGTTAAAAAAATAACATTTTGAATAAAATATTTTATAATATAGACACTTTTCTTGTACGCATCCTACACTTTATAAGAAAAAAGAAACAAAAACCTGGAAATTTTAAGATTTTTTTCTGGGAAAATCAGGGAAATTTGAAATCTGATTTGAGTGGCCACCCTGAGGTAGCTTAAGCATCAATTTTACTCACATTTCAGTGTCCAATTTTACCATAGTTATATTAAACAACTTGAAAAATTTCTTTCATAATTTTTCATTATTCATATGCTACTAATGGGCAATATTTAAAGAAAATTCCCTATAGTTTAAATTGCTCCCCATTTTCGAAATGTTAATGTGTATGTAGAGACAAGACAGGCTTGGCAATTTAAAGTGTTTTCATGCTTCATCTTTGTTAAACATGACTTTTGTCTTTATTTTTTTTTCTCTCTCTCTCTCTCTTTTTTTTCTTTTTTTAATAATAGGAAGAAATTTTAATGGCTAAATTCTTTAGTAAAGCATGAAGTATACACAATTTAATAAAAAAAAATTATTTGTTTGTTACATGACTCAGAAGTGTTGGAAATAATATTCCATTTTTTTTCCTTACCTTCTAACTAGAATGAGGGACTTAAAAACAGAGTAAAAGATTTGGAGCTATTAATTGAGCAAGAAAGAGAATGGAATGCCATGAAATTAAATGAGAAGGATGAAGAAAACCGTAAGCTGAGAGAGGAGTGTCAAATTCAGCTCAATGAATACCAAGATTTATTGGGAATCAAAGTTGCCTTAGATATGGAAATAGCTGCTTATAGGAAACTCTTGGAAGGAGAAGAAGCAAGGTAGTATTAGTGATAATTTAAAATTTTCTTACAAAATGTTTTCCACATTAAATTTTGATACTGTATAATATCACCTTTTCTTAGTCTGAATGTGGAGGAAGCCAATCGGAAAAGTCACAAAATTAAGTGTAACATGCATATAATATAAATTTAATCGTTTTTCTTCTTTTTTTTTTTCTAGTCTCTACAGAAAAACATATTTTTAAGCAATTGCAGTACAAGTCATTACTGATAATCAGTATATCTGGATTAGTTTTTGTCTTTTTATCAATAAAGGGATAAGTTGAATTCGTTAATATGTGTCTACATGTTAGTAAATATATAACAATGATGAAACAGTTTGTTTTTTTTTAAATCAAGAAATAAGATTTATTGTATTTTTGAAAGTAGTCGTTTTAAATAAGAAAGTATAAACTCTGAAAGCTTCACTTTATGCTTAGTATAGTTCTGTTTGTATTCGTCAAGTTGATTTAATTTTCATTTCTGAAAAAAAAGATTTCCTGTATTTCGACTATCATGATGAATAATTATACATATATATTTATACATATTCAATTAGTTATGTTAGATTATATTTATAGGATTCTTTGATAAACACAAAGAATTTGAGCACTGTAAAAAATTTTATGAACAATGTTTTTTTCTATGTATATATTGAATTGCATTGTAAAAAAAAAGAAATATGTAGAGGATATTCAGTTATTTATTTAAGATATAATATGTAGAAAAGTACATACTTAAAAAATTAAGTTTGCTGCAAATAATTATATTTTAATACTTTAATGGAATTGATGATTCAAGTTAACCACAAGTAATGTTTTCCCCCTTTTAACTTGTTAAAAATTTTGTTGAGAATTGTTTTTTATTTCGTTTGTTAAACTTTCTAAAAAATATTTGAAATGTATTTTGCTGTAAATGTTTAACACGTTTGTATATCGGACAAAGTGTTATGGTACAAATATTAAAGTTGAATGCAATTATTGTGAAAGATTAATACAGTTTACTTTTAATGTCAAAATGTCATTAACTTTTAATTGTCATAAAAGTTCAAAATATGTTGGAATATAGATTTTTTTTCCCCCTCGTATTATCTCACATGCACAGGCAACTGAAATTTCCTTTTCAGTTTAATTTCTTTGCAAAGATTTTTCCTATCATATTTATTGGTTATTTATTTAATTCTCTCTTTTAATACTTAAGATAAATAAACTGAATACTGTTTAAAGTAGACCAAGTGCAAACATAAAAGAGAAATTTAATTTTAATATTTACCTAATTTTGTTTCGTATTCGAATTTCGTTAACAGGTTAAACATTTCTCATGAAGAAAGCAGCATATTGGGAGAATCAGTATCGCGAAGTACACCAGTTCGTCGCACTCCTCTTAGAACCGCCAAGAGGAAACGTGCTCATTTTGAAAGTGAAGAGACATCTGCCAGTGATGTGCAAGTGACAGCTTCAGCTAAGAGTGATATTGAAATCTCCGATCACGACTTAGAGGGAAAATTTATCAAAATTCACAATAAGGGCAATACTGTAAGAACAACTATCTTTTGCTAAATTGATAATTTGAATTTAATATAAAATATCTACAACAAAAAGAGTTTTACTTTATTTCCCCAAGTAAAACTACAGCTAAATAATGTGTGGTATAGTAACATTTTATGAGCTATATTTTGTTTTATGTATCCATGCTAGGCATACTACTTGTTAATTATCTACTTGCCGCTTTTAATTCTAGGAATTCTTGTTAATGGAAATTCTCATGGATTTTAGGTTGTTTAGTTAACAAATAGTTTGTTGGTAATTGCTAAATGAAACTGTCACTAATAAACTAAATGTTTGTCGATAGCTATTTTTTTTTTTTAAAAACTTTAGTGCCTATTGATTTAAAATATTGTGTTATAATTTTAATAATTAGTTTAATAGGTTCACTTTAATATAATTCTTGAATGAAAGTTTTGTTAAATATTTACAAAAAAATTTTCCTCAAAAAAAGAAGAAAAGAAACACTTAAATTCTTTGACTTTTAAAGGCTGATTTTTTAAAAAAAATTTCCCTAATTTTTGTAATAGGTGATATACATTTTATTATTAATTTTTCAGTTATGTCTTGCTCTCATATGAAAATATATTGAAAAAGAAAAACTAATTGTACTTGCTATCAGAATTGAAAATATGCAATTTAATAGAAAATATTCCGAGATGAATTTTTTGACAACATTATTATCCTTTAATGTTCTCCAAACTCGGATTAATTCATTTTCTCTGACTCTTTGGCTATTTTATTTAAATTCCTCGATTTTTCCTGATTGATAAGACCCCTGAGCTATTGCCATTTCACTTTTACTCAATAAGGTGTGACACAAACACCACTCAGTAGTTTCTGAGCAGAAAGTGCTACCACTCCAACTAGCACCATAATCAATTGCAGTTGATTATTGTGGGCACAAGGGTTTGCATTAAAAAAAAAAAGCTACATTGAGACAACCATGATCAAGAAGCAGAAAAATCCAAAAAAGAAAGAAAAAAAAAAAAAAACAATTAATAATAATAATAAAATAAAGCAATGCAAAAGAAAATTTGTGTTGCTGCTCAAATTGTTCTAAACTACTCCAGAACAAAATTTCTGCTACAAAATTATTATGCTGCTGTTCCAATCCCTGTTGCAGACCTGCCAACTCTCCTGCTTTTAGCAGGAGTCTCCTGCTTTTGCCTCAAATCTTCGCCTTCAGGGTGTTTTCTCCTGCTTTTTTCTATTCCGTGCATGATAGAGGGGGAAAAAAACAATTTGTGCAATTTTCTTCCCAACTTGTGTTTCAGATCATGCTGGGCATTTATTTAGAAAAATTTTCCCCGATAGCAACATCGCTAAAAATTACGTTGTGCGCGAACCAAAATAACTGCAATAACCGATGAAATGGCAAAATCAGAGATCAAATATATCTTGGATACCATTAGGCAAAATGTTTTTTCACTTTCTATAGATGGCAGTTTTTTTAAATAATGCTAAATCAGCAACATCTGCAGTTTTAAAACAGTAACTGTTGAAAAAAAATATAAGAAATACATTTATAAAGTATTGTATTCATTATTGACATATTTTGTTAATTTTGAACCTCTTCCTAAATTTTAAAAAATCAAAAGATGTGTTTTAATATAATTCTATAGAACCTTAAATTTTTTTAGTAAGAACACATATCTTTTTTAGTCAGTGTCAGAATCTTATTGTGGTCTATTTTATGTAATGTAAATCAGGTTTAATTTTCAATATTGCGCTATATCATGATACAGAAAGATTCTCCTGCTTTTTTATTTTCTAAGGTTGGCAAGTCTGCTGTTGGTGTTAAGAGATTGAAAAAAAAAAAATTCAAATTAAGGAAATATTCATTCAGGTTTAGTCTAAATAATGAACTAACTTGTTAGCCAGGGTATCAACGGAGGCTTAAGAAAACACAACTCATCCTGTATATTAAGTCAGAAAAGAAAATTAGAAGAGTAAGTTTAAAGCATCTTGATGAGCTTCCTTATTTTAGATATGGTCGTAAGATTCCCAATCATAGTGCTAGGTGATAACCACTTTCTCATGTGGAGAATACTTTGGATGCTATTAATGTGTTGATTAAACATTTTATTATATCGAACATATGCCATAAAGAACTTTTGAACTAAGTAATAGTAACATTTCTTTGAAAATTAATTTTTTTATGGAAGACTAATGTAATATTGCTGTTCACTTTGCAGGAGGTTCCTTTAGGAGGGTGGCAATTGGTTCGCAAAGCTGGGGATCAAGAAATCATTCACAAATTTACTCGAACTACTCTCATCAAACCAGATTCATACATAACGGTTTGTATATTTTCACCTCTTAAATTTTGATTCCACGGTATAAGATTTAAGTGGAATTAATGAAGTGACCTAATCTAATTCTGCAATCTAATTTCCATAGATAGTAAAGGGTATTTATGATGCAATTTTGGATTTAAAATTTTTTTAATATTTATTTATTTGTTTATGAACAAAATAAAACAAAGTACTTAATTGTGAATCAAAATTGTGAAGGTAATGGTTTTTAACAAATTTCTGACTATTTGTTCATGCGATGTTACTTAAAAATCTGAACTTAAAGGTTACTATTCTAAAATTTTATTTGTAAATACAGTCGAACCTGTTTATCTCGAATCTCGCGGGAAAGGAGAAAAGTTCGAGATAAAGAGGCTTCGAGTTATACTGGTACTTTAAAAAATTTATTTTAATTAAGAAATTCTATTCAAATAGTTTTAATTGTTTTTAGTAGAAAAATATAGACATTTCTTTAAATTAATTATACCACATACATCTATTTACATAACAGTTTTAACATACTTTAAAGACTGAAAATATTTTTTCGAAGATTTTTGACGTATAACCTTATTTGTTTCGATTATTCTTTTGAGGTTAGAAAGATCGCAAATTCATCATAGCCAACATTTTCCTGGGGTACTAGAGTATAATTTATAAGAATTCTACAGCTTTTTCTACTTTTGCATTCACTTTTGATTCATCAATATGATCTTCAGTTTCTTCCTCCTCATCTGATATTCCTTCCGCATCTGCCAATGTTCCGCATGTTGCTAGGCAGTTGTCCACTTGTAAAAATCATCAAAATTAATGTCAACATTAAATCCAGATTTTATTGCATTCCATTCTGGCAAATCTGGCACTGCATTTTCAGCGTTAACATTTTCTTCTTCTTTACTGATGCCTTCATCCTCTTTCTTATTCATCATCTTCACAGCTATTCTTAAAACCAGCTTTTTGAAACCCTTTTTTTTTTTGGATAGTTTTTAGAGACACATTTCTCCAGGCAAAACAGTAATTCTGATACCGTCTAACTTGTTTCATTGATGGCGTCTACAAGTTTGTCTACCAACTGTTTTCTATAGCTTTCGTATCTATGTTGAAAAGCTAACCCCTGATGGTCACTACTCATTAACCCCTCACTTACTGCTAGAATCATTGTTACTTTGCTAGTTAAGGAAGTGCAGAGATAGTGATTGAAATTCCAAGAAACACCCGCCACATGTTCATCCCTACTTCCTGTGGATTCACGAAATTCATCTCTTTCTATGAGTTCTACAGATAAACAAAGTTTTGACATTTGTGCTCTATTATTAGAAATTTGAAAAACAGAGGTTTTGAAGAAAAATAATTTGACATAAACATGGAAAATTCATTGATTTTAGACAGTAAATGTAGGGAATTTTAGAAATTTCGAGATAAACAGGTTCAACTGTATTGTAATGTGGTGTGAAATGCTTTCCATTACAATGATTATGAATTTTTTTTCCAAGTCCTATCATAATTATAGTTTTCCTTTATGCTCTCTGATTTAATCTTAGCGATTTTGAGGAGAGATGTGCCTAAAAAGTTATGATTTTTTTATGTATTATTTATTTTTTATGCTTGTTGCACGGCTGTCAATTCTTTAGCATTTACTGCCTTTTTGCAATGGGACCCAAATCTTTGCATTTTGAAAATGTACATTAAAATGTTGCACATTCTTAGATTAACTTACCTATACACATACATGGGCAGGGAGAACAGGGGAAACCTGAAATTGTCAGGGAATTTTATTTAGACTCCAAAAATTAGGGAAAGCTGCAATTTTTTTTACCAAAACCTGGAATATTCCTATATCGCACCTAGAAAATAGCCTGCCTTAAAATTTTCAGCAATCAGTTATTGAGATTAGAGTTAAATAATTCTTACAGCTATTACAATTATTTATTTAAAAATTTCACATTTTAGTCAAACTGAAATGTTCCTATCCTCATTTAATATTTTTTTTACACAGAAAATCTAATACTTCACATAACAAATAAAAGCTTAAAGTTTTCTGATGAAAATATGGTCTCAATTTTCATTGAAATTCACCTGGTACACCTAGAAAAGTCATGGAATTTTTTTCCCACAAATTTAGTGGGAACCCTGATGGGCTTGAGGATAGGCTTTCCTGCCTTACTGAGACAATGGCGTTTTATATTTTCCCTGTGATTCAGCCTAATGGATGATGTGTGCCATTAATTAATGCACAATATTAGATGTTAAATATTTGTTTGTTTGACAAAAGGGATCATATTCTTTTATTTACAGTTTATTTGAACTAATTTTTTTATTAATGCTACATTCCACTTGTAAAACACTATATTCCCATAACTGTAGTTTTGATTCTTTGTATAAGGAATATAAATTGAAAACACATAAAATAAAATCTTCAGTATTTTCTTTAATTTTGTAGTAAATCTCTTGTGTTTTAAAAAATGGGGATTGGCAGATATATTATAAATATAATAAGTGAAAATGCAAATGGTTTAGTTATTTATTATAAAATATATTTGTCTCGATAGTTTTTTCTCTGCTTTATAAGTTATATAGATTGTATTATATAATGTTATGCTAGCTTTTTTCATTTCTAAGAATTTTATTTCTTAATATTTTAATTTGGGAGTTTTAGTGCTCAGTTATTGTATTTATTTTTTTGTAGGTGTGGAGTTCTGATGCTAATGCTGCACATTCTCCTCCAACTGATTATGTTATGAAAGGGCAAAAATGGTTTGTGGCCGATACAATGAGTTCTGTTCTTCTAAATAATAACAAAGAGGTGAGTTTAAAATCTTAAATATTTTATTATGCAATGCTTTTTTTTCTTCAGTCTCTTCCAGTGAGTACTATTAAATAAATTTGGTAATGCTTACATATTCTTATTAGCTTGGTTTTCCCTTTTAGGAAATGGCAGTTAGAGAAACAACTAAAAGAATCTCACGTTCTTATGAACAGAGAGTTTTAGAATCTGGTGCATATCCTCCTGAAGAAATTTATCATCAACAAGTAAGCCAATTTTATTATCTTATCATGAACACACCTAGTTTTTCATTTTTATTGCTTTACTGATGAGTATTTTGATGCCAGTTGTATTGTATAATTCAGATTTTTAAATTATCTTATTTTATATCAATAATTTCTATTGTTCAGTATCAAGCATTTTTTTAAACTAATAGTAGGCGGCAAAGATCACCAGTTAAAACAGTTTTCGCTAATTTCGGTTATTCACTTTTTTGTCTGCATCAATATTGAGATAAATGTATGTTTACTCAATCTAAATATGATTACATAGCTGCCAACTGTTCTGAATTGTTCAGATTTGTTCCTAATTTTTAAATCAAATCAGAAAATCTGATATTTTTATAAAAAATCTGAATTTTTGTAAAATTGCATTATTTTTGCTTTTAAACCAATCCCTTGTTCTGATTGCCACAAGCCCGTTTCCTGGGATTATTGTGCAGAAGTAATTTCTAGTAGCTTTTTATTGGAAAATACTATTCCAATAGCTATTGCTGATCATTTCACTAAATTGAATCTTTAACAACTATTATTATTTTTTAAAAAATGTATAGTAGTATTTCAATACCTCCATCAGAAATATTTGTTTATGATGAAGATTGTTATTTACCTGTGTTTTATAATTTTGAGAATAATAATTATATATTAATAGGTAATGGTTGTTTTTAAATTACTACCCCGGTATTCCTAATTATAAAATATTAATATTATAAATTTTCCACAAAAGATAGTGTTTATAGTTTTGTTTTACTAATTTACATACGGTATTTCAATATATGTCTATTAATGTTATTATTTAATAGTTAAATTTTTGTCTTACTCTCGTGATCGGTGCGTATAATTTTGTCGTATATAGTGTTCCTAATTTTTTTTTCTAAGATTGGCAGCTATGTGATTAAATTCAATCCAATATATTAGGTCAAAAGATGTTAAAAGTTTTTTTTCTTTTCTTTTTCAGAAGTTTTGAAATCTTTTTCGCATTTATAAATACTAAACTCAGCATTATTTGGCATAAAATTAAATTTTCATTTTAACTTTTTTTTTTTTTTTCTAAAATACAAATTTTTTGGGACACTTATAATTGATGTCACAGTAAAAGAAACCTTTTTTTAATATTTTTTTAAATCAAGTGTGTTTGGAGAATGGAGTCTTATTCGTGTTGTTTATCAAACACAAAACAATAGGCCTCAGAGCACAGATAATGTAGTTTACAAAAGTCATTTTGGCATTATGAAAAGCATTATCTATAATTTTGAGATTCCGCTTGATGAAAATGCATATAAATAGCTATTAGTAAAGTTATTTGATAACGCAACTACATTAATGTTTAATTTTCTTTACAGGGGGACTTTGGTCGGGAAAGGTGTGCTATCATGTAACAGTCAAAAATTGTATCATTGCAATATAAGTTCTGATCTGTAATTTTAAAATGTCATATATTCACAATTTTAGCAATCAATTTTGTAAGATTGTTATAATTTTTTAAAAACATTTCATTAACTCATGCCTTAAACTGTTTCGTTTGATCAATTGTAATCAACTGTGTTATGTCATTAAAAAAGCTTTATGATTATTTTTTAAGTAGAGATTAGTATTCATTATAAAATTCTGTGTGCTTTTTTTCAATGTATCTTTATTTAGATGACTTAGTTAATGCTTTCTGATTTTATCTGTTTACTCTACTTAAAAATATGGTAAAAGAGAATGCTTTTTTTAAATGTCTTTTTTTCTTTTTTGTAAGGATTGTAAAATAGATAATTTTTTATCAGATCCTTTAAATTTAATTTATATCATTAAACTAATTACTGTGAATTTATCTTATACAAATTATTGAATTTTAACTTGTTAAGTCAGGTCTTCATAATCATGTCAAGTTTCCTAATAAATTGAACTGCCATCTCTCATAGTACAAACTAAGCCTGGTTTTAGTTTGTAATTGTGACTTGATCTCATTATCATTCATGGCACATTAAAAGAGATATTGAGTCACTTTTTCACAAGTCACTGTAATTATAAATCATACTTTATTGTTTTTATGATGAATTCTTTTTTTTTTTTAAATTACTGTTTTGTTTATTCTCAGTGTTGCTATACTAATAAATTATTTGCTGTTTAATATGGTAATGATTTTTGGTGGCCTCAGGCGCTCTATTTTTTCCTATTTAGAGATAATTGTCTGAAAATGCACTGCCTATTGTGTGATAATTACATACAAATATCATTTTTGCTTTTGTTTTTATGAATATTAATTTTGGTACCATGTTTTGAATTTAAGTTGTGCCAATGTTTGAATGTCTATGTCAGTATAAATAAATTTTATTATTTCAGCAAATCATGTTCTTATTCTTATATTTTAAAGGAACAGCTGACTTTTGCAGTCTAAAATAAAACTATAAAAACTTATTTTTGCATTAAATTTGGAAATCTTTTATGACAATGTAATACTAAGCATTACATATGGAAAGCTTCTGTGACAAATGCAATGCAATACTAAGAGCTTAGATAACAAATGTTGGAAACACTATTACTTAACCCTTTACTGTGTCAAAAATATTGAATTAAAAATTACAATGATACTGAATTAAACACCTGAAGTACAATTTATGGAAAATATGTTTACAATTTACAAATATGCTAACAGATAAAACACATAACCTAGTATATAAAAAGCATATTATTACTATAATTTGTAAAAGATATAAGCTTTACTGCTTAAAAAAAGAATGGAGGATATTTTTTTGAATAATAGCAGTTTTTTCCTACTTGAAGCTGGTTTTATTTAAAGTATTTGTACTTATTTATTGTAAAAGAATTTTCAATCTGATTCATGTTAAAATATCAAAATCTGAATTGTTAGCATTGAACTTATGAGTTTTATGAAAGCTGTATGAAGTTCCAAATTCAGTGCATTCTAAAGTATTTATTATTATTTTCCATTAAAATACATGAACTCAACCAAATAGAATTATTTCATAGATAGCAAAATAATACCTTAGATGTTGCATATAAAGTCTTGATTTAAGGACTAATATATTTTCACAAAAATAGTTTCCAAAGATGTTATGATAGTCTGATTTTTATCTAGTACACTAGATAAAAATCAGACTATCACATCTATCAGTTATGTTATTACTGGAGGAAGAAATTAACAAAATATTTTTTCTCCCTGTGCAGGTTTTTTTTTTTTTTGTACATAGCAGTGAAATAAAAAGCTCATTTTTATGCAGCAAAAAAAATATAAGATTTTAAAAAAATTATTTAATAATTTTTTCCCCTCTTGAACACATAAAAAAATATATATTGGATGTTGAAAAAAATTACATTTATCCTTTTTATCACTTAGCGAGGCATTGCATTAAAAAAAAAATTGAAAATCTACAGCAATAACTGAAAAAAGATAGTTGATATGACCACATGTATTTAATTCTTGGCAAAATCACAAAAATGGGTGAATTAAATCAGGGATGCAAGAGTTCTGCAAAAAACAGAAATCTACTTATTTTCTCCCAATTAAAATTTCCTACGTTCCAAAAACGTTATTTTTTTGGGGTCCAATTATTACTGAACCCTTCCCCATAACTCTCGGAAGCCTAAGCCGCCTAAACGATAGCCATACTTGGAATAAACTTCCTCTCAGCGGTAGTCTCCTGAGAAAATATGGTAATCAGGAGAAAATGGGTGGAGCTGCGGCAGGTGCTCCGTTGTCTTCACAACCATGACTTCCGCTGTTGAGTGAAGAATTTTGTTTCAGTTGCTGATTTTTAATCCTTGGTGCGACGCAGATTTAATTTGTGTAGTAGTACATAATACTTATCTCGATTCCAATATTTCTTATTTTTAAGAGATATATTGTGCACATATTTGTGTCTTTCCTGTGGTGCATTGTAAGATGAATGTATTTTAACGGTGGAAGTCAGTTTGATGGAACACAAAGTGTGTACGATTGATGCTGATAGGTTAAATAAAACAAAGTGACTAAAACTGTTAGAAACAATCTATCAGAAGATATTGAGGTGAAAGTTTGTAACTGCTTTAAAAAATGATTGACTGTCAATTAATTCAAAATGATGATTATTAAGCCTTATATATTGCTTAATTTTCTTTAATGTAGTAGTGATCAAAGAAGTTAAAAATTATATTTAAGAAAAATTTTAATTCACTCTCTAAATGCTTTTAATAGAAAATAAAGAATTAGAAGTTATTATCTTATGGATATCACAGTATACCCTCCCAGTGTCTGGGTTCTTAAAATTCAGATTTTTTTTTGCTACTTTCATGCCCGACTAAATGTACATTTTAAGATTCATATTATGTGATATATGTTCTAAACATATCGAGATTTTTTAAAAAAAAAATGTGAAAATCAGTAATGATAACTACCGAAGAATTGATTGATAAACGAAAGAATTATTGCATCAAATGATAAATACTCGGCAATGCATTTCCCTGTATCTTAATAATATCAAGATTTTTAAAATATCCTGAAAATTGACGGCAATAATTGCCAAATTAAAATAGATGGATTTAGTACAAATCGAGTGTGCCAAAAAATAATTACACAAATGTGTGGTTCGATTTCCTAGTTTCTTAATTATGTATGTAATATTGAGTTTTAAAAAATCGAGTATATCGGTGATAACTGAAAAAGTTGATTGAAAGAACAGTGGTGGTATTGTATAAAAAGGTAATTATAGATGCACAAATTGAATTATGTGTGTTATGATAATGATGTATTGTTAAATTCTTTTGTTGTTTTTTATAACGGCCAACAACAACATTACATGAATTTACGATGGTATTGACGCAAAAGAAGAGCGCATTGGAGAGTGATTGCTGAAATTCTCGATTCAACTTTTTCGTAATAATATCAGATTTTTAAAAACCATGAGAAAACAAACTTCAAAAGAACATAAATTGAAACGCGGATTGAGGATAGTATTGAGCGTGCTGAAAAATTATTACTGAAATGAGGAATGCGAAATTCTCGTGTCATAATACATCAAAAATTAATTCTATCTGATTGTAGTCAAACAAATGAAGAAAAAATACCAGTTTTTCCCTTGAACGATCTTTTAAATATTTGGCATTACCGCATTACATTATAGATAAATAATTTTATACTCTTGTGTTTGCCTCAATAGTTCATTAATTCCAACCAAAGTTATGGATCTTTTTCCCAGTCTTGTATTCTCAAAGCTTATCTGGAGATGCGTTTTTCTCTGCATAAAAAAGTCATCAAGCGAGAATGAGAACTTGGGTGGAATAAACGAGATTTTGCTAGATTAATTGACAGAATTTACATTTTAGATTAGTGAAACTCCGACAAAATTTTGTTGAAATGTTAATTATTGAGTTGCAGAAATCTGCGAATTACTGGTAGAACCACATGCCTGTATTATGGTCACTTTGAAGCATTCATTTTCACAAAATATATTTCAAAGTACTGCTTACAATATATATTTATATATAATTAGATACAATAATAGTTCTCTCCTTTCTGTCATAAAATAAAGAAAATTAGTTATTGTAAGAGTTGTTTTTATCACCATAAGAGTTGAATAATCATGTGTGAAGGTTTGTCATGATTTATTCACATTCTAAAAAAATAAGTTTATCAGTTTTATTTTAAATACAGTTGAAGATCTATTTAATGCAATTCTTCATAAACCACATTAACTTAAGAATTTCTAAAGCAAACCGAAATAGATAAATATGTTTGTTTTTAGTTCTAATGTTCTTGATAATTCAAATTTTTTCCGGAAATAAAAACCTGAGTGTATAATTTTTGTATTAAAAATTTAGGAATTAAAACTATTTTAATAATAAATAACTGAATTTTATTATAAATATTTTTAAAACTTAAGTATTTTTTTTTTTACAAATAATCATTTTTGTTTTTTACAAATTTGCACAAGAGCATAATCTCCACTATATTTCCAATTCTGAGATATTTGTGAAAGTTCTTCATCAGTACCAGATTTCAGTCCCACCACCACATCTGCTTTAATTGCGCGTAGAGCCAGAACAGAGGTTGGTAAAAAGCCATTTAAAGCTTGCTTAAATGTAACAGTCTCATCCCATTGCCGGTCACCTGCTAGCTTCCTGTAGTTCAAATCACCTTTAAAGATAATAAGATTGCTTTCTGACAATTTTTGATACAGTTGAGGATCCACAGATTCCATTTCACTATAATCGTGAGGCAAAGTCCAAAACTTGTGCTCTATAATATTTATAACTCCAGATTTGGTTCGTGATGAAGTGTCCTGACTAAATCTCGCTAAATTTTCATTACGGCTTTGGGATAAATATTCTAACAACCAGTCAATATCCTTGACCAAAGTATCAGACAAAAACCAAGGTATTATTTTTGGGTATACATTGATTTGGTCCACTAACCCAGAATCCAACAGAAAATGAATAAAACAGAGGTCGCCAAATAATTCAAATCCAGCATTGTCCAGAACAAAATCGACAATTACGTTCTTTTTATGCTTTTTGGCATCATTTAGAATTTGATAAGTATTTTCTGTATCATTGACTAGTATTTTTGCTCTTAATTCCTTTAGCTCAGTAAGGGGATTAGACTGTTCAGTATTTATCTTGCCAGCTGTTAGTGATAAGTCCCATTTATTACCCCAAAGAGAAACCTAGAAAAAGAACAAATTTTATTTAGATAGTAATTGACAATTACTTATGATAAGATAAACAAAAAAATATTCAAAACAGCTAAAATATTCAAAGTCCATTTGCAACTAAAAAGTAATTTTTTTTTTTTTTTTTTTTTTAGGATTTTAATAATCATTGTTGCTATTGAATGTTTCATCAAATTATAATGTTAAATACATCACCAAAATGGATGAACCTTTCATAACATTTTTTAATTCCTTCAAACACTTAAAATTCTTCAGATTGAATTATTTCACTCTTAAAAACAACAGCACATTTTTGTTTTGGGGAATATACCTCTAATTTAGAAGCTAGAGGCATCATCAATGAATTAAAGAAGATATAAAAAATAATGTGTTCATAAAAAGTTTAAAATATTGAAACATTTGCTATAATATTCTAGTGTAATGCGAATATACTGAGGTAAAATATATTTATGTAGTTAAATTCTGTTTAAAAAAATACTCACAAAATATACAATATCACAAAATACTTGCAAAATTTCTTTGATTTCTGAACTAATTAACTTATAAGCAACAATTAAAAATAATGTATTACTCTGATTTAAGCATAATTGATGATTTTAACCCCTTACCTGCCGAGAAAAATTTACGTGATTCACTCCCCGGTGCCATCGTTTTTCGCTGGAGTGCGCTTTGTCACCCCGTGTTTTTTTTTTTTTGGGGGGGGGGGGGGGAGATGCTCGCATCGCAATTTAAAAAAGTTTACTTTCACAGGAGAAGAAAAATGAAAAATAAAAAATACAAATCTTAAATTAAAGAATAAAAATACAACATAAAAGATGTTAAAATTTAGCTGTTGTATCCTGAAACATGGTTGGACACATAAACCAACATCACACTCATTGCACTGATAGCAGGATTCACGAAGAATATACACGGGAAACGAAAGCGAAAAAAGAATAAACCCGACCTTACTCAAATAGAAACACACAAGCAAAAAATACGATAATATCACTTTTCCAACACATCCCTTTCCCTTTCCCCTCCTCCAAAATTGGTAATACATTCATTGCAAACACTTTCATTGCTAAACATCGGCAAATACTTTCAAGGCCATTTTACTGCATTCAGAAGTAGGGGGTGTAGTTCTATTTAGAGCAGCGCAATACAAAGCATCGTATTTCGGGAAAGCGTATATATACGCCCGCGTCAGTCAATGCATCGCCTGGCCAAGACGTATATATACGCACACGGCGGTTAAAGGGTTAATGTTCGCTTTGAAAAAATTAAAAAATACAAATTTTTTTTTCAATATTTTTAAGTAAATTATTAACTTGAATTTTCTGCGTTTGCCTAATGGTATGAACTTTAAACCTTGGCATAAAAGTAAAATCGAAAACAGTATCTAACCGAGTTTATCTGTAATACAACCTTTGTCATTTTCATTAAATAATCCATTCATAAATGCCAGAATTAAAAATATATATGTTCAGCAGTTTGAATTTCTATTTTGCATAAAATATAATTATGAATAGTTTTAAAGTCAAATTTAATGTTCTTACTTCTAAATAAGTTCTGAATAAATCAAATTTTTCTGTTTCATTATTGCAGTTTTTCAACTCATTTCTAGTTTTATCTAATGCAGAACACAGAAATATGACAGCATCCATGGTGGAGAAAAAGGAGTCTTTCTTTTGCTCTTGGAATGGATCATAATCTTTCAATAAGGAGCTAAATTAAAATATAAATAAAAATATTTTTATATTATAGATATAAAATATATATAGATTTTATATTACAAATATCACTTTTATTAAATTAAATCTCTATAAATTACGGTTAATCAGATACAGTAAACTTACAATTATCTGCAGTCTTATTTTATGTCAAATCTTTCTTGTACAAATTGCTAAAGTAAATGTTACAACAGTTGACAGTCAATATAACAATCCGTTATTCAAAGTAGCATTATAACAAGAGTTTGCTATGTTGTACATACATATAAAATAACTTACAACTAAAAAATATGTTACTATTTTTAACAAACCAATACTTTACTTTTTTAAAAAAAGAGAAAAAGAACCTAACTCTTCTTTTTGTTATTATATACATAAAAGTATCATTTATAATAATACATTATAAATAAAAATTGGTTAAAAATAATGTGCAGGTACTGATCAGCCATTTAAAAAAATAAAATATGTTTAGATCGCTCCAAGAGCACTTATTAATTAACTGGAAAATAAAACACCAAGCTGAGAGCTTGCAAAGATAGAAGAAATTTATAAAACGAGTGAATAAAGCTTTAAAAAAAATGCTTAATTGATAAATTTATAATATTGTTCGAAAATGAAGATAAAGATTGTGAATAATTTTTTTTAATTGATGAAAGCATAAATCTGATTTTTGCATGAGGACACAATATACAAATTATCAGTATGAAGTAAATTATATATATATATATATCAGTAACATTTTGAGATCATGGGGGTTGATCTCAAAATTATTAAGGATGCATTTCAAAAAATTCATGTCTTCATCAATTTGAATCATTGATATTTTAAAAACTTGAAATTCTAAATAAAAAAATTTCTACAAATGAAATTGATGCCAAATATAAATTTAAGTTCCAATATTTCTAAATGAAAAATACAAGAATTTTCAGACATAAATGTGATCGATGATTTCTTGAAACTTCTAGACCTTGGATTTCTGGAGCGCAATCATCTATGCACTTATTTTGAATCGAGTATCAGGGAAATAAAAACAAAAATTAAACTAAGTTTTGGTTACAATAATTGGAATGGCTGGTTGAATAGTAGTCTATGAAATAGCAAACTTGACTTACATAAAAAAATAATGATTGTTATGGGGATTCATAGTAAATCACATAAAGCATTTTCTGTATAAGATATTTTACCTCTATGTCAGTGTTTCCCAAACTTATGACTTTTGTGTACCCCTTCTAAATTTTCCGTAACGTTGTGTACCCCTAATTAAAAAATGAATGTATTTTTTACTATTAAAAAATTGCATAAAAGTTAAGAATCACAACTGGCTGGTGACACCACGCATTATTAACTGTTAACTGTTCAAAAAATAGCCAATAGAAAAATATGTAATTGTAAATTGTCATGGCTAGCTTTGTTTTTAAATAAAGTTTTTGAAATTTTCAAAACTGTGGTGCAAAGTGTGGTACGCGTACCACACTTTGGGAAACACTGCTCTATGTGATTCAGTACCACAATAATTTGCCCATATGACATTCAGCACTAGGATAAGTTTATGTGAAATTACGTCTCATGAAAATTTGTTTTTGTGGTATTTAGCCTCAGTATAGATAGTTTGAGAAAGATCATTTCTAATAGTTAAAATATGATATAGATTATTGAACAATTCAAAGGAAAAAAAAATACCTAAGTAGAAATGATTGCTTTATTCTACGATAGAAATAACATTCGGCATACAACCAAGATGAATCAAACCAAGCTGGAGTAAAATCATAAAGTTGTTCTTCTTTTTTCAAAAATTCATTCCATAAATGAGCATCTTCAAACTCATCACATAAAGGTATAATTGGCTTGTTAGTAACCATTTCATTTTGAAGACATGATAATCGGCCAATTACATTTTTCATGTCTTCAGATCCACCCTGTAAAGGTTTAAAATAGTAAATTTCAAGCAATGCATGTACACATTCATTTATAGTACAATAGCCTATTATAATATTGTATTATTTTATTTTATGTCGTCCGAAAAAAAATGTTGTTTGTGCTGATTTGTTGCATAGATATAAGAATAAAAATAAATCAGAAAACAAATACATAGTTCTATTTAATAAGAAAAAAATTTTTTTACTACTATTTTTAAAAATTAGATATAAATAAAATCATAATAAAAGTAAATCACGAATATAACGAACACTTAGAAAAAAAATTCCCTTAGTTTTTCCAAACTGATTTTATCTAACTTCCCTGACTTATGTTATCAAAAAACACTTATACTTACCATTAGAATTGAAAAAATTAAAAAAAAAAAAAAAAAAAATTCAAACTCAAATTAATTTATTTTCTAATACTTTTTGGAGTATTTTATTTAAACTTACTGGGATTTACCGAATTTTTCCAGATAGATAAAATTTCCTGAATTTTCCCTGTTTTGTGGCCATTCTGTACATGCAACTGCTAGCTGATATTTATATTAACGAATTAGAACTAATATACTTGTACATTATTGATCTTGTTAGTTTGCAATTGTTATCATTACTATGCATATTGCTACATCTTTATCCTTGTTCTGCAACAAGAGCCTTACAATGAAGAGCTAGAGTAATCGAGTCAAAATATTATTAAAATCACAAAAATGTCAATTTTGTAATAAATCATTCGCTGTGATAACTCATGCTTTTGGTTTTAAAATCAGTTAATATACAGTCGAACTCGTATATAACGAGCTCGGATTTAACGAGAACTCGGATTTACCGAGGGAAACGAGAATATTTGGTTGGATCAATGTTAAGTCTATAGAACAGAAGTCGCTTTTAACGAGCAAGACTCGGTTTTAGCGAGCAAAATTTTTCTGTCTTGCAATCTTTTTTCTCATCCCCCTAGTCTTATCTTTTTTCAAAATGATAAGAAATGCGCGCGAAATAAAAAAAAAACGGAACTGAAACTTAATTGACCTTATCGCTCTAATCTAAAGCATGGGAAAAGCCACGTGAGAGTAGGCGGTGACGTATCGATTTCGCGCCTTATCGGTCATGACGTTTTTGATGGTTGGGGGATCATTAAATTGAGAAAAGTATTTAATTAAATTAGTTAATGTATTTAAAGTAAGTAAGCATTAATTAAATTAGTTAATGTATTTAAAGTAAGTAAGCATTAATTAAATTTTAAGTAAACTCAATCATTTGACCTCCCAAGCCCCCCCCTCTTCTGGTTGCACGCCTGCCTTAAGGACCCGTTTATTACGAGCACTCGGATTTAACGAGTACATGTTACGGTCCCTTTGTGCTCGTTATAAACGAGTTCGACTGTATTTTCAGTAATTTTAAAAAAGGAAAGATATTTTTAAAAATTTTTTTTAAAAAAAAGCATTAAAGAAAAAGTTACATATCCTGTCACATCTTTCTATTATAAGCAATTGAATTTATATATTTTTTATTATAATTATTTAAAAAAAGTAACAAGACTTAAGTAAAAGTGCTTAATGTTTCAAAAGCACCTAATTACAAATAAGGAAATAGATATTTCAACTTGTAATTATAGTAAATGTATACAATGCACTAGAAAAGTAAGTGCAATACACATAATTTAACTTACAAATCAATATATAAATACTAACTTCACCATAGGATTCAGTAATTTTTTCTTTGTTTCTGCACAAGGAATCGATAACTTGAACAAGAATTATAGGTAACCTGTCTTTAATGGTTTTATAGGCATAACTCCTGAAAAAACAAAAGAAATAATTAAGCTTTGAAAAACGTTTTAATACTATGATATTTATCTTAAATAAAGTGAGTGTGATAATGAAAGGGACACTTGGAGATGCCGATAAAAAAAATGATTTTGTGAAAAATCCTAGTGAAAAACAAAAGGCTTAGATCTGCTTAAGAGTGTGATTTACAATGGTAATAATGTAAAACAAGTTAAAATAAGGCCACATATGGTAGAAATAATACTAACTCCTTAAACATGAAATTAGGATTCTATCCCTCCTGAAGGGGTCATTGGAGAGAACTGTTTGTTTTTTAATTATGTTTTTTTTAAATATATTTTTATGACAATATATATTTTTCTTTAATTTACTGATATGGAAATATCTACGCCAAATAAAAACAATTAATAAATAAATATTTAAGTGAAAACTATTAACATAATATGTTTTTAATCTAATATTTGATCTTAACTTTCAATATCATAGATTATATTTACTATAATCACTATTTTAAGAAGAGAATATTTAAAAATCTGTCGAACATATCATAGCTTTTATTTTTAAAAGTATTTCAAACACTTAATCAATAGCATTTCCTTTTTCATTTCAAACAAAGGAGTGAGAAATACTAAGAATTCAAGTTGACATAGATTAATGCCATGAGAATAAAATCAATTACCATCATAAGAGAAAATTATTAGCCACTACAATTGAAGCAAAAGTTAATTTAAGTGTAAAAAGTTATTCAGAATATTTTCATATTATGATCTGTCGCGCCAACTACAATTGCCAAGCAGCCAAATAGATTTTGAAACTTGCAAATTTTTAAATAAAAAAAACATGCAGATGTTTGCCCAGGGATGGCTATGAGTTATACATTTCAAGTCGGTCCCTTTCAGTGATGCTTTTTTTCCCCGATTCTCGCAGTTGCTGCCCGGAAGTTACCAAGACTTGGTGATTATTCTGCCACAGATCAGGATTCAGAAATCTCTCTGGTTACGAGTGATGCCTTTCGAGTTGGCGGGGAGATTTTCTTATCGCGGTCTGTGACAGGTCTTAGAAACTTTAAAAAAAAAAAAAAGAATTACAGAAAAGAATACAAATTTGCAAGTTTAAAATCTATTTGGCACCTAGGCGATTGTAGTTAGCGCGACAGATCACAATACGGAAATATCCTCGAGTTAGCCCTTTTCTGTGATTTTTTTTTTTTTTACTTTTAAAGTTTCTCGCGATCCGCTGCTTTAAGACTTGGCGATTATTCTGACACAAATCACGATACAGAAACCTTCCTAGTTAGTTATTCTAACAGGGGAGATACTTGCATGACAATCGTTAAACTTTCGGGAGGATATTTATTACTTAAATTCTGTGGAAAACAGATTACCAGTATGATGAAGTTATTAAAATGAAATATTTTTACGAAGTGAAATAAAAGAAAATGGGCCTTAAAGCATATAAACTAATAAGCTAGAAATACATACCCTGTATATTTTCCTGAATAATGACAGGGAAGACTATTGTTTTTTTTCAATCCGGACATATTTTCACAGTATATTGCGTTTCGTATTATCGGTATTATCTAGAAGGGTGTCCGGAATGTTTTGATTGAATCACACTCTGAAGGTTTAAACTTTCTGATTAGAGCAGCTCTAAATGACAATGAAAGGTCTATACTCAGCATGTATTTTAAGATCTTAACAGAATTAAAACTGAAAACACTTTCTGTTTCGTTTACGTACATATTGTCTTGAATTTCTGCAGTTGAAAATAAATCAACACTTTAATCTAACTCACATGCAAAACTATTTTGGAACAATCAGTCTAGATTAATCAAGCTCATGTATTATAACTAGATAAAACAATAAATAAACATTGAAGTTTTTAAAAAATTTTCTTATAGAATGAGATCACGAATTATAGAATGAAAAACATTCTAAGCAGCGTTGTGGTTTGGGTTGATTTTATCTTTAAAATTTCGATATGTGACATGCTCCTATAAACTATGGTGGTTTCCCTGGTCTTTTTATAACAACATCATTCGACAAGTTGGCAATGTAATGTCAATAGCAGTTACTAGATGATGTTGTTTATCAGGAATGAGATATGATATTTATGGATGATTTTCGATTATTTTCTGTGTATTGTTCATTCATGAAATTCAAAATTTATCCTGACAAAATTCGATTTAAGATACTTTTATCGTTATTGACTTGATAATTTGTTTTTGGAGCTCTTAGCGTCAAAACCAATGGTGTAAAAAAGATCTCGTGCGAAATGTTTATGTTATGAAAAAGGAGAGAAATAGAACTTATATTACTTTTATTTAGGTGCTTTTTTTAAAATTTATTATAAAAGCTTGTACAGAACTTACAATTTAATGCATAAAATTGTTTTATTTTACCTTCCCCCGAAACATGCGAACTTGCGCTGTGTTAAATAGTTAGCAAGATGCATTTGTTTTTACCGACTTTTTCGCAATACTAACTACAGATTTTTAATATGTCTTATTCTTAATATAAAAAAATTTCAACGGGTAATTTATGTTGTGTGATTGTAATTATTCTCTTTTTACTGAAATTTCATATTGATTTTGTACATTTTTTTCCTATAAAAAGAAATTAAACCTCATATCTAATCCCTGTTATTTATTTATTTCTGCTTAAAATTTAAGTGAAAGTTTTTTTATAGTTCTAAATGTTAGTGTTATTTTTGGTTGCCTGGTTATTTATGTTTGATGCTAATTTCTTTTCTATTTTAAACATCTCATAATTATTTCCCAACTACAAATATTTGATATTATAATTATCAATTGCATTATTTTATAAACTTTTAAATATTATCTTTCTAAAAATTTTTTATCTCTGCAATAAAACTTAATACTTAAATCTAGGAAAGTTATTATTTAAAAATATATATATATATATTTTTGTCAATGTATTGTACAAACAGTATATTTAAATAAAATAAAAGTATTGTGGAGCATGGTGTCGAAACTACAGCTTTCAAGTTGTAAGCATCCATGTAGCTGGATATTTTTTGAACAATCCAGTTTGTAGCCTGTTTATGACACCATTATTCAATAAAAAATTTAATTTTATTATTTATTTTTATTTTTTTACATTGCAAATAATTCTATGGAAAAGGCACAATATCGATATTAAAAACTTAATATTCAGTTCATAATATTTAAAAATTTAGGTACCATTCATAGTGCACTGGTTCATCTAAACTGGATTAGATTCTTGATTTTCATATGAATTTTTAATTTAATAAAAACATTAAAAAGGATAAAGTTAATATATTACCATATAAATATTTTATTTAACACATCTGTTATTTACACAAAAAGGGGAAAAGGAAATATATGGTTAGACTAACTGACGTTAGAATCAACTAAACTTTTCAGCTATTTATTTCTCACAATGCTGAAACCTTTTTGATTTTACTCTAATGGTTCTGTCTCAGAACTCATTCATTCTATCTTTGCTTTTGCTATTCTAAAAGATTTTTTATTTATTAACAGGAATATAATAAGTTTAAAAAAAGCTTTCCATGCAAAAATTTTTTAAATTATTTGTTTGATTTCAATTTTGTTAAAAAGGAAATGATCTTTTGTAAAATTCAAAATGTCTTTCCTATTTTAATATGAATTTTCAATAGTTATGTTTTTTTCTTTCAGGTTTTGACTCATTACATCATTGTGAAGTGTTTTCCTTATTTTATTGATTTTAAAGAATTTTTATCTACCGCTGCTGTGGCATCTAAATAGGTTAGCAATTGTTTTCATTAAATATATTGAATTTAATTATTGTATTGCGGACGTAACTTTTAAAATAGCTATTATTCAATAATATTTGTTATAAATACATTTCTATAACTTCATACTTTTAAAATAACTACATTTAATTTTCACTCGGTAGAAATGTTGATTTCGTGACATTTCAAGTAAATAAATTAATATGCAATTTTAAATATATTTGTAGTAATTTCTGTATTTAGTACATTATATGATAAATTTTTATTTTATTTATTAAATACTAGATTATGAAGCAATTATTTTGCTTTTTCAAGAAAAAAATAATTCATACTACAGAAAAATAAGCTCATGGCATTTGGGATATTTTATATATATATTTATATATTAGATGAAAAATATTTTAAGGTGAAATGAAATAAGTTATAAGCACTTAAATACATGACAGTGTCGTCAGGGGAGCATTACCATGCAGTCATTGCAGGTGCTGGTGCAGTTTCAGCGATTGGTGGTATATTGCTGCAAACAATCATACTGCTTCAAGAACAGGGTGCGTAGCGTTTTTAAAAAGTGCAGTTATGATATTTTTTTAAAGTGCTTACAAATATTTTTTGAGTGCTTAAAAGGTGCTTAATTTTTGTTTAATAATTTGGGTACACACCCTGAAGAAAAAAAACAAAATTAACCAACAGCAAGTCAAATGAGGACTAAATATCGTCTTCATCTGACTTGTTGTGTGCCACTTAATAAAATTTTTAATAATATGAAATCAACAATATTTTATTAGTAATGTTAATAACTGTTATGTTATTTTTCAGGTAAAAATGTCTTCAAATGCTGATTGTAAAGCAATTGAGAAAGGTTTAAAGGATATCATTTTTGGCATGTCAAGTAGCGGACAACTTCCTACTCAAGATTCAAACTTGAACTCTAAATTGACTTCAGCTTCCTTTACTTATAATGAAAAATTTTCTAATCAAGATAAATCTGCTATATTTAACAAAAACAAGCTTAAAGGGCCTTTTCCATTACCAAGTAATACTGATTTATCAGTTAATGAAACAAGTTCTAGTAAACTCATTGATTTAAATGCCTTGACGGAATTTACAGCCAAGCACATAGATGATTCAAGTTTCAGAACTGCTACAAATGATATAAAATTACCCCACCCCGACCTTGAAGATGATAATCATTCAACTTCTACAAATACTGGTGTTTCTGTTCTGTTTGAACAAATTCAAAACTCACCGAATTTCGGTAATTTGCCTGAAAACCCTTTGCTGCATTCCAATCTTAAAAGTCCCAAAAGGCAAAGCAGAAACAGAGAGTCTCAACACAAGTCCTCTTCTCCTGCTCGTAAACGAAGCACATCAAAACGGAGAAGGAAAAAGAAAAAAAGCGCCAAACAGAAAGATTTGCCTGAAACACTGACACCTCCAGAAGGACCTAAAACAAGTAAATATTTTTTGCAGTTTATTGGTTCAGTCTAACAAAAGTATACATTTCCACTTTTTCAATTTAATTAAATAACTAATTAAATATTTTTTTAGAAATGTACTTTATTATTTTTCAGTTATATCTAATTTATTTAAATTATTGAATTTAGATAAATCGAAAAGTTTTAATGGTACATGTTTCCATCAACTAGGAAGTTGGCATGAGTTCTGTAAAATTGACACCAAATTGTCTTTTAACCAATGCATATATAATTTTAAAAAAATTAAAATAAATAGTTATTATTTTTTTAAAAAAAAGTTTTAGAACTTCAATTAATAACATATATTTTCAAAATGAACAAAACATAAAAGTATTTTAAATTCATTTTATTTTAATTAAAATTAATAAAATTTTATTGTATAGTCAAAAGAATAACCATATGTTTGATGTATAGTTTCCTTTGTAGGTGAAATATCTTATTGTTAAGGGCCATTTTTGGGTTTCGCTAAAAATGGTCAAAACAAAAAAAAATTCCCTAATTTTTAGCAAATTTTATAAATTCCCTATTGATTAAGGAATTCTTTCTAATTTTCTATACTATCTTCTACACTACCCAAAAATGTACATCTCTTGATATTTACAGAAATTTAAAAATTTCTTTAAAAAGTGAGATTTTACATTAAAAATTAAATTGTGCAAAAATTGTTTATTTAGTAGGTTACCTAAACATGTTCTATTTAATAATTTGTAATTTATAAAATATTATATAAAAACACAATGTTTCAATAAAAGTTTTGTCTTTGGAAGTTTTTCTTGTAAACTTTAACCTTTAAGAATTAATGATCTAAAGATATTTTAAATATGAGAGTAATTGCTATTAGAATATTTCAGATTAAAGACTCATTCCGAAAAAATTGCTTTTTTATTTTCAAAAGTGTTCTTTTGTAATTATTTTTTGTTACATCAATTTTGTTGTAAAGTTGTTCCGAAATTTAAATTTGTAATTTTTTGAGCTTGTATTAACAATTAACTCTCTTCTTAACATTTAAAGATTTCAGAAATAATTATGTTTTCTTCTTTGTCAGTGATTAAATGTATTTTTATTTCTACAATTTTTAGGTAGTATAAAAAGAAAAATGCATATTTTTCTTTACAGTTGAATGCAAATTAAATACATGTGTTGTATGCTTCTCTATATTTAAATATAAATATTACAATTAACGTTGAATTCCTATCAATTGCTGCAATGATTTTGCTAGATTTTGAAAACTACAGATCCTTGGGGTTCTGTACTTCCAAATTTTTGTATCCCTATTTAAAGCATGAATATTTGACCTTTCTATTATTTTGTACATTTTATCAATTGAAAGACAAAACAAAGAATTTCAAAGTTAGAAAAAAAGGAACAATCGAGGCTTCTAATTAGGCTGATCTAAGATTTGCATCAAGGAAAATCGACAAAACAGTAAGATACTAAAAATGTTTTTATTTTCTCTTTGAGCTACTTATAACAAAGAAATTTTTTATTTTTATTTATGTATTTAAAGTTTGGTTTCAATCTTACCTTAAACTATCTTTTTTCTCAATGAAGAATTACTTATTTTTCACACATTTTAAGTACAGATTTGTTGCTTACATTCTCCTGCTTTCATATACTGTTTGTCTAAGATAGGTACTCTGCCAGACATTCGTCTGGAGCTGTGGCGGTGACTATGGTAACGAGGTATGATTATTTCAAGTAGGGGTGCAGGGTCCCTCTTTAGGACTGGTTTTGGCGAGAGAAAAGGAGACCTCTTCATCGAAACTACCCTCCCTAAAATGCCCTCTTGTTTCCATAGCACCAGTCTGCAGCAGACTTGGTGGCGGTCAGAGTACATATCTTAGACAAACAGTAATTGTTGCTTAAATTACCTTATTAAGCATTAGCAAAGGAATAAAATAATGAATGGTATCTTTATGCTGCATTACATTAGAGCTGAATACAACATATTTGTTTATAAACAGGGTTCTGTTTATAATATGCAGAGTTAAAAGCTGTTAAATACCTAATTTTTCTTTATGTTATGGTGCAGCTAACAATAAATTTTTTAATAAAATTATTGTATTTCATTATGCTTTGTATTTTATTTTATTCTAATTACTAGATGTGTTCAAAATTTTTTTTCCCTCTTATTTCTGTTTCCCTAACCTTATTTTATTACTATTTAGTTACCAAAGTTATGGAGAGAGAAAGTAAAGAGGAAATGATTTATATTCAGACTAAGAAAAAAGTTTTTTCTTCAATTGGAAGAGAATATTCCTTGACTTTCGAGAAGGTAGGTATTTCAAATCAAATATATTAAACACATTTAACTTGTTGAGAAAATAATTTAAATTCTTGAGCAAAAATTAATGTTTTATGTGAAAACATATTTGTCACAAATGTTTGTTCATGATTAAATGATCATTCATTATATAATGATTTAAAAGAGTTAGTTTTAGCTTGGTTTTATATGAAGAGTTAAATTAGTAATTTTACAATAGTACCACATTATCCGCTATTCACGTACTTAACACGTCATACAATTTCATTTCAGTCATTATCTCGTATTTTCAGGGAATGGTTGCAAATCTTGAGTATATTATGATTTATTGATTATTTTTACTTTAATTTAAAATTTGGTAACAATTGTTCCATAAAGTAGCACAAGTAACAGCTCAGAGTGTTAAGATTTATATTATTTGGATTCCTAAACGATGCAATATAATGATGAAAATATATGTTATTTGGTTAAATGAAATTTTTTATTTATATGAAACTTTACTCTCCATAAATTTTTAGTTATTGGATTTATTGACAGCACTGATTAAATCATAAGCTGAAGATTTAAATGAAATATTATGAATGATCAATTTTCATATTTTATATTCATTGAACAATGTATTCAGCATTGAATGTTTATTTTTATTTTTTTCTAATGATGCGAATGTGATTAGGATGTGTATTATGTATCAGAAAGTTTTTTCACTTAAATTTATAATCACATTTTTCTTTTTTGATAAAGCTAATTGCGTTAAAAAAAAAAAGTGGTACTCATCAATAATTGTTTTTTTAAATATATAGTTAGGATTTTTTTGTTTCTATTTGTAAAAGCATGCTTTGAAATTCGAGATTGAAAGCATCAGAGAGTTAAATATAAACTCATAAAAGCTTTTTTTTTTTCCTTCCTTTTTTTTTTTACATTTGTTAAGATTTATTGCAAACAACTTTGTTACAATTTTATCTTATACAAAAATCCACCAAAGCTCTATTCTGAATTGGTTGTTCCTTTCATTTTTTTCTCTCAATTTCTGGTGATTTTCAAGAAGTAATAAAATGAGGAAGTATTGCCTCAATTTAATTACCTATTTGCCATGATTAATATGATTTTAGGAAAAAATTACTCTAAATGGCATGTTATTAAATTTTGTTTCAAATTGATGGCAATTAATATTTTACATTTTAAGGTTAAAACTGTTAACTTCATATTGTCAAGTTACTTTTTTAGGTAAAATGTAGAGTGTTAAACTTAAAAATCAGAGTTCTTATAATTGGAACTTTATTATAAAAACCCTTTTCTTTCCCTTCTAAAGATGTCCGTGTGCATAAGTTTATTTCATTATTGTTGCTAAATTTGATATGTAAGATTGTTTTCTTTCTTTAATTATAGAATGCTTACAAGTTCCAGTGTTACATTTGCAATTGGACTAATGACAATAAAACAAGTATCAATAAACATCTTTCATCTAACAATCACCTGAGATCGAAAGAGGTATTTTTTTACTTTGATTGATTTAAAGATATTTTAACAGAAAATTGATTGCTAATTACTATTATTACTTAATTACTGTCATGTTATGAACAGAAATTTAATTCTTGCTGTTGACCTAGTAATGCTCAATATGTATTTTTTTCAAAATATATGTTGCATACTGAGAGAAAATTAATTTAAATTGACTGAAAAATAAAAAAAAAAGAATTTTGTTGTTAAACTTTGTCACATCAACCACATTTCATTTTTATTTATTGTGAACTGAAAGTATTTTGATCTTGAATAATTAACAATTTGTGATTTTGATGTTATACTTTAAAATTTTTAATTTCCATTCTTAGTATATAGTGATATACTGATAATAAGCAGCCATTTTCGTTAAAGGACATATGTCAAAGAACTGATCAAAACTAAATTCAAGAAGAATTCGAATAATATCACCTGTGTAAATATCTTACAATCACCTCTTACAGCACTCCGAAAAAGGAAAGAATACAATTTTCACGCAAGAAAATATGACTAAAGAATATATATTGAACCTTTTAAAAGGGTAGGATTATACAGGAAACTCAGATTTCCAAATTTTGTTGTAATATACACTTTAAATTATCAATAATGGCAATCTTTCATTTGTGCTTTATTCACATTTCCCCCCCTTTAGTCTTCATATCATCAAGTATATCCTACCACCTTTGTTTTGGATCACCAATATATCCAGGGTTCGTACAACCTTGAAAAGTACTTGAAAAGTCCTTAAATTTTTTTTCTTATTTTCAAGGCCTTGAAAACCTTGAAAATTGTTAAATTGTCTTGAAAAGTCCTTGAAAATTTTTTAGTTGTTTTACCATATTTTAATAGTTTTTCTATATTATATATTTTCTATTTAAATTTACTATATAAGAAAATATTTTTGGAAGTTATTTAATTTTCTAACTAGCAAAAACGAATTCAGTTAATAATGACGTGACACTGTAATGAAAAAATATGATTGGCTGAGTTTTCTGCTTTAGCATACAATCATAATATCCATCTCATTCTAAGCAAAAATAAATCAATCTAAATTGAATCACATGTTGTATTTGAGTTTTATTAATGGAGAATTTTTTTCAGTCATTTCTGTTGTGATAATTAGAGTAAAATGTCTGGTAAATGTGTGTTTAATAATAAATGGCTTAGTAATTCAGTCTATGAAGACTGGATTCGTCCATGTGTTGACAAAAATAAAGCAAAATGCAATTTATGTGAAAAATCATTCAGCATTTCGAAAATGGGGAAATCAGCTCAAAAAAGTCATATGAAGTCAAAAAAAAAAAAAAAAAAAAAAAAAAAAACACTGGTGTGTTAAAAATAAAAAAATCAAGCAAATTTGATTGCTATTTAGAAAAAAAAAGAACCAAAACTTCTATACATCGACTCCATATGTTGCTTATACTTCTCCATCTGTTCTTTCTTCATCTACTTCATGCATTGCTTCCACATCTTACAATTTAAATAAGCTTGTTTCAAGAAACGATGTTCTAGATGCAGAAATTTTGTGGGCATTTAAGACTATTTCATGCCATTTGTCAAACAAATCAAATGAAAATATTGAAAAAAAGTTTCAAATAATGTTTCCTGTTAGCAGTATTGCTGCTAAATTTACATGCGGGGGAAAAAAAACTGCATATCTCTCAGTGTTTGGGATTTCATGTTATTTGAAAGATAGCCTTTTAAGAATAGTGAACAGCAAAAACAATTATGTTCTATTGTTTGATGAAAGTTTAAACAAGATGTGCAAAAAAAAAACAACAAAAAACAAATGGATATTCATATAAGATACTGGGAACATGATATAGTGAAGACTTCGTTTCTCACATCAATACTTCTAGGCCACGGGAAATCAGAAGATCTACTGGCAGCTTTTCATGACGCTATTACTTCATTATCATTGGCGAAAGTTATTCAAGTATCTATGGATGGCCAATTTGTTAATTTGAAATTTTTCAATATACTACAAGAAGAAATGTTTAAGAGTTTTAAGCAGCAGCTGTTAAATGTGGGAACTTGTCCTCTACATACCATACACAATTCTTTAAAAATAGGTTCTAAGGCCAGTCATTGGGACTTTGAAGAATTTTGTATAAGTGCATATTTTTTATTTAAAGATTCTCCTGCCCGACAGGAAGATTATGTGAATATAACTAAAAGTAGTGTTTTTCCAAAAAAGTTTGTAAAACATTGTTGGCTGGAAAATGTATGTGAAACCTTGCTGGAAATTTTGCCTGATCTTGCTAAGTATATTTCTTCTGTTAAAAAAAAAAAAAACAGGTAAATGCTCCACAGTGTAAATCTTTCCTGACTGTGCGGAATAATGTTGAGGACAATCTTCTAACAGTGAAGTTAGAAATATTTTTGTCTATTTCTAAGATATTGCATTCTTTCTAACTCTATTACCAAATGGAAAAACCTATGATCTTTTTCATGGCTAAACACGTAGGTGATGTGTTACATACATTACTTCAAAAATTTGTAAAGTCAGACGTTTTATCACGTGAAAAATCTTTGAATAAAATAGGGAAACTAGATATAAATGATTTCAAGAATCACTTGCCACTAGAGAAAATAGATTTAGGTTTTTGTGGTGAACAAAAGCTAAAGTCATTGATAAAATCTAAAAGCATTACCGATAGTCAGGCTATAACTCTAAGACAGTAGGCCAAATTATTTGTGTTGACTGTCGCTAAGTATGTTAAAGAAAAATCTCCAATTCAGTTAAGTTTAGTCAGAAATCTGTCTTGTTATGATCCGACTTCAATGAATAAAGATTGTTCCTCTCTTCTTAAATTTAAAACTTTATTGAGACTGTTGGTTGATAATGATCAAGTTAAAGAAAAAATTTGTGAAACTATAATTTTGAAGTATGACGATTATTTATCGTCAGTGGTAAAAGCACAGCTCTCAGAATTCGTCGAGCTTGGCGTTAAAAATTCTAGAATTGATTCGTTCTTTCACAGAACAATGCATAATGAGAAATTTTCACAGTTGTGGAAGGTTGTTGAGAAGCTTTTAATTTTGAGTCACAGGCAAGCTTCCGTTGAGCGTGCTTTTAGCGTCAACAAAAACATTGAAGTTGAAAATATGAAGATGTCTTATGTATCACAACGACTCATGTGTCAGTATATCTCAAATATAGGTGGTGTCACCAATTTAAAAATTACAAATGAACTACTTTAAATATGCTTCGAGTGCAAGAATGAAATATTCCTTGTATTTAGATGAATTTCAAAAGCTGATGCTGATAAAAGAAAACTCCTTGACGAAGAGGGTTCAAATATTGCAGCTCTTCAAGTAAAAAAGAAAAGACTGGAGATAGAAATTCAATTTTTGATTGAAACTGCAGATACATTTGCTTTAAAAGCCGAGGATAAATGTGATTTCACATATATTTCTAAATCTAATAGCTTAAGGAAAACTGCCAATGATAAAAAGGCAGAAGTATTAGATATTGATAAACAATTAGCTAAATCTAAGGAAAATATATGATACCTATATAAATTTGTTCATTTTTTTTATTGATTCGGTGCATTTTTTATAAAACAATGAATAAAAGGTTTAAACAGTATAGCATTTCTCTTATTTTCAGTGTTATGTAATGAAAAATAGTGCTTAAGTAGATTTAGAAAAAAAACTCTTCCTTTCTATTATTTTTAAATATTATTTAATAATGTTTGTGAACTATAGTTAAAATTTCTAAATATTCAATTAATATTTTTATCAGTTAATCTTTATTAATACTGTCTTTAAAAATATATCTGGAATAGCATAAGAATTTTTATTCCAAAGTAATTTGTTATAAAATGTGTTTATTAGATCTCTTATAATTGTTATGAAATGAATTATTAAGCAATTTGAATTTCTCACCACCTTTTTTTTATTTAACACACACTAAAGATTAATGTTTAGAAGTACCAAATTTAACTTCATATGTTACAAATTGCATTATATGTTAAAAGCATTTAGAATGTATTTCGGAAAAAAAGCTACCCTCCTCGAAAATTTGGAGTGTTTTATTCACAGTTTTTTCTACATTTATATCACAGCGTTTGCGTGTACTTCATATTTACAGCATATTTTCCATTTTATTATTAAAATATTTTTTTGAGATTTTGAGAGCAAACATATATTTTAAAAAGCTTTTCATAATTATAGACAGTTATATACTAAACTGAAGGTAGATCATAATTTACCTATTTCAGATTTTGAACCAGTTGAAATATTTTCGAATCTATCCTTGAAAATGTAATATTTTCTCTTGAAAAGTCCTTGAATTTTTTTTAAACATTTCTGTATGAACCATGATCGCAATCTTTTTTACCATAGTTTACGTCCAAGACCTCCTAGGATAAGAATATGCGGTTCTGTCACTCTCTCTTCATTCATAATGTTTCATGTTTATTAAGGGAAACAATAATTCAAATAGTTTAGTTTGTGTTGTTGTCAGTGGAGAAATGTTTTGAAAAAGCAAAGTTATTTTTGAGTTATTTCCTAAAAATTGAAAAAAATATTTTTTATTGCTCTATTGTAATAATTGGTTCAGTTTGGACATTCTAATGGGCAGTTAAATAGAATTGTTTCTGTGGAACAGCAAGCGGGACTTCATGTAGAGGTTGTACTAAAGAGCGGGGGCTCTATTAGTATTTAAAACTTATCCCTTAGATTTAATTATTGTAAAAAAGATAATAACTATTTGTTCTTGTTTTTTGGGGGGAATAACAAAAAACATTACCATAGTTACCTATAATTAGTATATTGGGTACATATTACAACAATACCAGTAGTACCTGCATCACTGAAGTCAATACAAAATTTGAAATTTATATGATCCTCCAAAACAAGTAAATAAAGAATAATTACACAGTGCAAAGTAATAAAAAATTAAATGTTTTAATTGATTGCCTTTCTTCCTAGAATTTCTGCCAAAGAATTTTCACTCTTGTTTGTTTTAAAATATACGAAACTGCATTCTTGTAGTTTATGTAGATTCAAATCATAAATCAAGTGTAGAATTTGTACAGTTATAGATTATTGACTTCTGGTCTCCATATCAAGAGTGTTATCTGGTCTTCATATCAAAGAATGTTATTTTTGTGCATTCATATCTAAAATTATTTTATTTTTGCTTCTAGCTCTCTGACAAAGACATGATGCTTCCATTTCTCCCAAAGCCTTTTCCTTCACAAATAGAAGCCATCACTGAGCTTATAAATAAAGAAGCTAGTAGAATTGGTTTGGAGCCAAAAGATTTAGAAATTAGAAAAGCATTAAGCTTAAGATTTATTAAATTTGTACAAGACCATGTTCCAAGTAAGGGTTTAATTTTTTTTATTTCATTTTTTTCTTAATTTACATATATGTGCAGTGAAAGCCTAATTATCGGGAATTCGCCTGAATCTAAAGTTCAAATAACTTACATTTTCGGAAGTATATAGATTTTGAAATTTATTACACAGAATTGATTACTACATTTGAAAAATCATTTTTATTTATTTTAATAAAAGCTGCAGTTAGATTTTATTTATTATTGTTTTTTTATTATTACTAAAATTTTGGAATGCTGTTATTATGGATTAGCTTTTTTTCTAGTAAATATTTAAATATGGGACACCTACAATTTTGGCGCATTAACTAAACAAATCAGATGGTAATTACATAAGATTTGAATATTATTTTTATTTGTTTGTTCCTCTTGTTTAGTAGTTTCAGTTGTTTGTTTTTTAATTTCAAAAACTTTTTTGGAAAATTATGTTGGTTTTTCCTTTTTATTGAATTTTCTATAAGCACCATTTTTGATAAATACTTTTTTTTTTGTGAAAATAAAGTAAGATTGAAAACAGAGCATCCAAGTTACCTAAGTCAGTGCTTGTCTGGAATTTTCTAACTGCTACACCGTATTGTTAATTCTTTTAAACTTGTTTACGAGGTTCAGTTTTTTATTCTTTTTTAATTATCTGTGTGTGAATAAAAATTCCCTTCTAATATTTTAAAATAGACTAATAATTCTGTAGTTCGTTTGAAGAATCCATTTCGCAAAAAGTTTTTGAAATGTTTTTGCAAATTTAATTTTATTTTTTTTTAACTCGGACCTTAAAAGGAAATGTAAATAAAAGTTTAGATTATACATAGTTTAAATTTATAAAAATGCCCATAATTTAATCTCAAGGAAACCTGGGTTTTTAATTTCTTTCCGCTTTGAAGTTAATTTTTTGAGTTGTAACTCTTTTTTTCAATGTAACTGCAAAAAGAGTTATACGGTTTCCCATAAGTCTTTGCTTTGCCGTTCTTTTTTTTCCTTCTTCAGTGTAATTTCAAAAATAGTTCTGCTGTATCCCATGTTCTTTAGCCTTGCTGTTTTCTTTTCTTTCCTCCAGGCTTTGCTTTTTGGGTACGCATGTCAAATAAATTAAATTAAAAAAAAAAAAAAAAAAATTCCCTTGTGATTGCAGAACTAATAACTTGTCAGAACCCAATTACAACTGACTTGAAAAGATGTGTAATACGAAAATAAACTTTACAGTTGTCTTGGTATGATTAACTATGCAAATCATCTAGAAGATGCTAATAGGTTGCTCATGCAATAAATGTTAAATACTCTTTTGCTACTAAGAGAGAATGCAGCTTTTTGATAATGAGGGCAAAGTTTTTTTTTGTATTTTCCATACCTTATTAAAATAATTAATTTTAAAAATTATAAATATTGTTTCTCATCTTTTAGACTTTAAATTGAATTCCTAAACTTTGAATTAAATTGAAACGTTGATATTAGTGGCAATAAAAAAAAAAAAAATTTGAGCAGTGGATGTTAGTTGAAATCTATCCAGATTTAAATTTTAATTAAAAACATATCTTAATTGAATTTGCTTTTATAACTTTATTTCTTATAGTTATTCTTTATTAATTTTAGGTTGCAGTGTTCATTTAATTGGCTCTTCAGCTTATGGTATTGGACTTAAACATTCTGAAGTAGATTTCATTGTTAAAGTAGATGAGGATGAGCTTGTTCCTGATGCTTTAGAAGCTCTGTATAATGCTGTTAGTAAAGGTAAACTAGATTTTTTTTAATATTATGTTAGTTAGTATTTCATGTTAATTAGTTTAAATTAATATTAATTAGTTCTTTACATGTATTTTGCATACAAAATTGCAAGTTTATTTATAGAAAGGAAAAAGGCTCAGTATGGTTGTTTAGGAATTTGGTTTTTGATAATTGAAATATGGGGGAAACCACATCATAAAAAATATGGTCCCAGTAGGTAAATTATGTAAGCAGGTGTCAGTTTGGGTCTCTTAATGTTAATTAATTAATTCTCGTTTTGCATTATTCACCATATCTCTAAAACTATTTAAAGGAATAAAATTTTTCATAAAAATGCACAATTTGCTTATCAAGCAATAATTTGAAACAGATTTTAATTTTTTGTGTAGATTTTATACTGGTTAAAATGTTCTTAAAATGTAAGTTACATAAATTTTTTTTTTAAATTTAAACTTTGTGACTGTAAATAAGAAGGAAAGAAAATTTAGCAATCTTCTGGAAAGTTTCAAAGAAATAAAATTTCAAAAGAGACAACATTTTAAATTTTTGTTTCCCAAGATGTATTCTGCAGATTCAATTCCTTTTTCTTTTTCTTCTTCAAAATACCATAGTTTAAAATAACATAAAGCTTTATGTATCTTTTTGTAAGTTTTTGTGCTATTTTTAGATTAAATAATAGGTTGATTAAGGTTTGATATTGGGTACAAAATCATTTTAGTTCACTTAAATAATTCCCAAGATATAAATATACAGCTTCTAAGAAAAATGTAACAAAATTGAAGTTATCAATAAATTTCAGAGGAAAGAAAATAAAAAACATAACTTTTTAACATGCTTCTTTTTTTTATTTTTTATTCTTTCTCAATGTGCTTTAAAGCAATATCTCGACTTAGAACAAAGTTCAGACGGAGATTTCCCTAAGCTATGTAATCATACAAGTTATTAGACTTAAAATTCTTTGCAGTCATTTTTTCTATTTATATAGTATGTATAGATTAATAATTTAAATAGTTATGGATTTTAATACTAATTTCTAAACTACAGAAAAATCCATACTTTGCTTAAATTTTAAAATCTTTTTTTACCCTAAAAAAAAAAAAAAAAAAAAAAAAAAAAAAAAATATATATATATATATATATATATATATATTAAAGCATGTGTAATCTTATCTATTTTTTTTTTAATCATTTCTAAAAGTGCTTCATATTTACTTTCTAATTATATCAGTTATCCTCACATTTGTTCCTTATGATAAAATTTGTTAACATATCAATTTCCATAATTTTTGCTTAGCTAAGTGATATTCTTATCATCTATTTTCATTGGGAAGTAAGTAAACAAAAAGATATGCCATTTATCAAGATATAAACTTTCATCACAAATATGATAATGAGAATTCACTATAGAAATATTTGATTACCTTTTTGTTTGAGGAGTTAAGAAAATTTGTGTTTCTATGTTTTGTTGTATATGGTAATGTTTTATGAAAGCGTGTAAAACTTTTTCCATTTTTTAGTTTTTGGAAAATTGCTATTGTTTTTTATATATATAAAAATTTAAAACAAAAAGCATTAAATATTTAAAATAATTAATTTTTTGAAATTAAATGCAAAGTGCCATTATAGTTTGATTTACATTTGTAATTGTTAAAATATATCAAGAACCTTCTAAATTTTACAGATGTCTTATTGTAACCCACTCTTTTTAAAAATTTGCTCAATTCCTTCATTTCTTAGAAAGTTTAATAAAGTTTTTCAAACACATACCTCAATGTTATCAGAATTATAATTAATATTTACATTCTTATTTAGTTGTTCAAACAACATTGCAGCAATAAAAAAAAAGCTTGTTGATTTTAAAATTATTTCTTTGATAAACTTATATTTTAAACATTCAACTCTTTTACCTTTTGTTGACATATTTGTTTAGATTTTTCTTTTGGATGTTAAGATTTATACATTAAATTACAGAGAGAACTAGTTGTTTTGTTGTAGGAGTAAACACTTAAGACTAATCAAGGTTCAAAAGAGTGGAACTCATGACAATTATGAACACATTCTCATTTATATCTGTTTTTAATTGAAAGTCATTTTACATAAAGTCTTTCATTTTATATTATTTTATCAAATAGTGAAATTTTTGTCCATTCTAAAATTGTGAGAGAGAAAAAAATATACTTTTTTTTTTTTTTTTTTTGTGCTGTAGTGTTCTTTACTGTTAGATCCTATAATTTCTTTAAAAATTAAAATGGAAATTTGATTAAAATCAAATAAAAATCGGAAGTCGGGTAAAAATAATGAAAAAGCGGAAATTAGCTGGGGATTCTCATCTCTTTGTAATTTTTTTAACAGTTCCCAAGTGTAAAAAAAATAAATAATAATAAAAAAGAAAAACATTTAAAAGGGAAGAAAATGAGTTTTGTTTATTTTAGTATATTATATAAATTTTTTTAACAAATTGCCAGAAGAAAAAAAAAAATTTCTTTACTTGAAAAGGGAAGAAAAACGTTATTTTAATTTTTTTAAATTGTCCAGAAAAGACCCTTCCGGTAAATGTACATTTTGTTATAGGACTTCGTACTGTACATTGATGGGGTTGAGGGAAAACTCAGGAGCTTAAAAATAAAGAATTTAAAAAGTAAGACAAAAGTCTGTCTGCTTTTGAATCAAATTGTTAGAGAAACCTTAATTTAACATTGCACTGTAGTGCCACAAGTGTAAGTAAGCATGGAGATTTGATTGTATTGTTTAAAACTTATTGAATACCACTTTTATAAAACTTCGATATTTATTATATGAAGTTTAAAAAAAAAAAATTTATATCCAGGTGATGCTTATGAAAGAGCTATTCCTGATTTTAAACAGAAACGACCTCAAGTTCGATTTATTGACAAAGATGCACGTCTGTCCTGTAATATACTAATTGACAACAATAGCAGTTTAAGATTAGCATATCTGTTATCCACATATTGCAAGTTAGATGACCGTGTACAAATTCTTGGTGCTGCTCTGAGATATTGGGCACAGGTAATTACTCCACTTATTCAAAGGTCTTTAGTTTTAATATTTTTTTTATTAAATTCTTATATTTATGGTGCAAACTTTATGAAATAGTATAATCATGATTAAATATTTTTATTATCATTACTATGAGCTTAAGAGTAGCCAAGTTAATCTAGACATATTGAAAATCAGATGTTTGTTTTTAACCTCTTAGGTTTGGGTTAAATGTTAAGCAAAAATGAAGAATATATCTGTCTTAGCAAGGTGCATGTGCAATAAATCTGTTTAGTTTATTTCAAAGCTTATTGTTTCTATGAACTAGTTTTGATTCACATTGTTCAATAATTTTTATTTTTTTTTTTAATTCCTATTATTAGTTCTCACGCTATATGTTGTTCAAATTTTCAATCCTTAATTAAATACTATTTATTCATCCACTCAAGTTCAAATATATTTTTTTGAACTTGTAATGGATGACACTTGATGTTGATACAGTTTTTTAAAATATTAATTCATTAATTAAATAGGGATGAGCGAAAAACCAAATGAAATTTTCTGATTGGTTAAGCGTTAGTCATCATTTTTGATTTTACTATAAGCGATTAAGTTTTTCATATATTTAAAAAATGATATCAGTGATAGTTTCAATTTATAGCTCTATTAGAACCAAAAAAAAAAAAAAAAAGTTTATTACGCACATTAAATATTTAATTATTTGATATTCGCTATGGTAGATAAATTCAATAACGAACGTTACGTGGTAGCACGTGTGGTCCACGTCACCAAATTTATACTTTTATAGTTGTCTGATACTGCACGCCTTCCCCCCCCCCCCAATTCCTACTATTAGTTCACTCTCTACCTCTATATATTTATATATCTTGTTCTAATTTTCAATCCTTAATAAAATACTTTTTATTCATCCATTCAAGTTCAAATACACTTTTTTAAACTGGTAGTGGATGACACTTGATGTTAATACAGTTTTTTTTTCAAATATTCATTAATTAAATTTAATTAATTAATTTTAGTTTTATATGAGAGAAAAATTTAAATTTATTTATGAAAAAAGTAACTAAAATGAAAATTTTCTTTGTTGACCTAAGTAGGAATTGACTTCAATTTTTTTTATATTGTTTATTATTATCCTGCATGGTTGTTCAAAATTATATGCAAACTTTATAATGAGAAACATGCTATTTAAACCTTAAATAACATTATTCTTAACAAATCAAGCTGTTTTAGATTATTCATTTTTTTTTTAAATCTTAGTAATATCTTGAAAATTATTTTGAGTAGATATTAATCTAATGATAGTGTGAAAAAGATGCAAAAATTCCGAAAAATTCTTAAATTTTTTTTAAATTAAGAAAATAATTATTTTTGTTTAAAAACAATTTAGTTGAAAGCTGAGCATTTAAACCGGGATTTAAATGCAATTTTCCTTAACCTTAATTATCAAAGTTCTTATTTAATTAATCTTTAAATCACTGTTCGATAATCCAAAAATTTCAATGTGTAATAGTTTTTCTTACTTTTTTATTATACTCATTTATTATTACTCTTTTGTTATGCTCTTATATTTCAGGGGTGCTGAAAATTTTCAGAGCTTAATATTTCCAGAAGTTTTTTTCCCCCTCCAAAATTACAGCCTTTTTTTTTTTTTTTTTTTTTTAAATCAAAATGACTTTTTCAAATTATTTTTGTATGTAATGTTTATATATCATTCAAATTTTTTTTTGTAATAATTTTTTTTTAATCAAGAAAAAATTCATTTGAATTTTATCCAGTTCTTCAATAAACTAGCTTGTGTGCTTAAAAATAATAGAAATCAAAATATATTGAAATTATAATAATTTATAAAACTAAATATAAGGTTCCCCTCCTAAACTTAAGGAATTCAAACAGGGAAAGTAAATAAGATATTAATATGGGGCAAAATATGAAGTTTTGTTTGACAAGCATCTAATTTAAGATTATATTTCAGAAGAATAAATATTTCCTGCCTTGAGGAAATGTAATCTTCAGACCAAAACAGACTGCAAGATCCAAGGTGCCCTTTTTCCCCCCTCTCTCTTTTTTTGACTATGAACAGTGAGGGGAAAAAAAGTCAATCTGAATAACTTTTGTTCTGATGATTGGATCTTCCCTTACTAGGTCTAAAAAAGTTGTATATTAAAATTCGATTTCTCAGGAACTGATTTGACCAATTTCATTCAAATTTTGTATTTTGCCTCATAAAATCACATTTTTTAAAGTGGTGTAAAAATCTTTATACCTTGCACTTTTAATTTTTTCAACTATTATTAAATTAATAAAAGTAATTAAACTAAAAGTTATTTATTAGTTTAAGTAATAGAATTTAAAAAAAAATTTTTTTAACGGTAACACATTGGATAAATTGAGCCATATTAACAACAAGATCAGATAAGCAAAATAATGTTGCTAATAATAAAGTTTGATGCAACTAAGCATCTAGGTGCCATGCATTTTGTACAGAAAAATATTAATCCCATTAATAGCTATCTTTTAAAGCATTGCCATGTTTATTGCTGTTTATACATTTCCTTCTTCCTGTTCTTAATTTTTTTATCATTCTCATTTCATTTTTCAATTGTGATGATATTGATTTTTTTTCATTATGTAAGTTATATTCATTTTTAGTTTAAATAAATTTTTAAATAGATTTATTTATTAATGCAAATTTATTATCTTTCTTGAAATTAGCTGTGTCAAGTAGACTTGCAAGACCATGGCACTCTACCTCCGTTTTCTTATGCCTTATTATTAGTACATTTTTTGCAGCAAGTGCAGCCACCTGTCTTACCTGTTTTACATGAGGTATTCTATATTTTATCAATATTTGTATGTAATTTTTACAACAAAACTACTTTATACATTTTAATCTTTATTATTGTATAGCCATAAGACTTTTGAAAAGGTAAGATTAAAATATTTCTTAAGCTAATGTATTAATTTTTTAAACAGTCATTTGGTAGTGTACTAATTATAATTTTTACTCTTATCCTACTCAAGTATTGATTGGCAGTAATGCTGAGGTTTACTCAATGGGGAAGTAATTCTGCAATAATTAGTTTGTGTTTTGCTATTTTGAAAACATTTTTTCAACATTAACTTCATAGTTAACTCTAAGTTTACTTGAACTCACCTTTCTGTAAACTTATAATATTGAATATTGAAACAAAATTTGCCTTGAAAATATTTTCCCCACGGTATAGGTTCCTTTTGATATGTTACATTCGTTTGAAGTGTTAAGAATCATTTATTTAAAAAAAAGTACTCTTTTCATTTAATTAGTTCTCTATTTCTGCCATCAAAAATTAAGTATGTTCAAAACCAAATTTTTTTAGCTAAATTATCAGCTGATATTCAGAAATATACAGTGACTTATACCTTTTGGTTTAGGTTTTTAAAACATTTTAGCTGTATATTTTTTATTATACTTATGTTTATATTAAAAGAAAAACCATGTTGAAAATTTCTTTTATAACATTAACACATTAATTAACAGTATTAATAATTTGTGAATAATATCTCTATTTCTTTTATTAAATGATTTTTAACTAGTTAAAATTCCAGTTTATTTTATTTCAGGTGAAGAATTTTTCTGGTTCTTCAGACTTTTATGATAAATATGTAGAGGTAAGATATTATATAATAATTAATGAAAAAAAAACTGACCATATATAAAAGGCAAATACTTTTATAAAATATGTTTAGACTTAAAGTTTTAAATATTTAAACTTGATTTTAAGTCTGAATTCTGCCTAGTTTTCATTTTTGTCAAAACAGATTAACCAAAATAATTTAAACCTCTATATCCCATGGACACAGTTTTCTTTGTTACTATACAATTCATAAAATATTTATAGTTTCTTGATTGTTAGTAAAATTTCTTGGATAACCATTGCTTTTTAATAATATGGTGCAATTTCTGTGAAATTTATTATTATTTTTTTTTTTACTCGCTTTGATAAGCAAAATTATTTAACAGCTTAATTGCTTTTGGAATAACAACTTTGAGGAAAATATAAATTTTTCTTTTCACACTAATATAGACTTCTTTATTTTAATTATGTTTCCTGAAATATAAGAATAAGAAGAATTTCCCTAATTATGTCAAAGCACCTGATAAACGGAAAAATTAACTATTTTGAGTGGCTCTCATCTTTGATTGGAGAGGAATATAAGAGAAACAGTTTATGATAATTATTTCTAAGAAATGCTAAACACTTACTCTACAAATTCATTAACAGGAAATGGAATACAAATTATGAGACAAACTTGCTGCAGACTTTTATACTTTTTATATATGTCGTGGAGTTATTACCTTTATATCTCAGGGCAGCACAGGCATAGGTCATTATTAGAAACTATATAATAATAGCATATAAATAATCACATAACTGACAGTCAAACGAAGCTGCTGTTCAATATCAAATATTTAAAATTGGCTGCAAGTCAGTTATGAAGAACTACCATGTGAGTCACTAAAAGACCTTATTGATCTTAATGGCCTTATCTCTCGGTGGCTATGGTTGAACGGGCTGTTGTTGAAATGGTTTCTAAAAACAAAACTGAGCAAAGATAATGCATTTTTTCCCCATAATTGATCTATTAAATGTCCATTTTTGTAAAATAGAGTTTGTTTTTTATTCAGATTTTCCTGCTATACGTACATAACCCAAATATTAGCGTTTAAAATTTATTATCAATCTAATAAATTTTAAATCTTGTTATTGATTAAAAATCTTTTTGCTGTAAATATATGTATGTTTAGATTTAGGTGTATAATTGTATTATAAACATGTAATTAAAAAATTTTCCAGGACAAAGAATGGAAATCTCAGAACACAGATTCTATAGGAGAGCTATGGTTAAAATTTTTCAGATTCTATACATATGAGTTCAAAATTGGTGAAAGTGTTGTTTGTATCCGCTCTTCTAAACGGACAACATGCGCTGAAAGAAACTGGAATACAAGATTTTATGCTATTGAAGGTAAAAAAAATTTTTAATTATACTTTGTATTTTTATTTAAATGCTTCATGTAGGGAAAGCTAGACCAGCCTGCCACTTCTCTCTAACATGCTCGAGTTTTTTTTTTAAACCTAAATTTATGTAATTTAAAACAATAGTAATGTAATGATGTAATTTCAGATAGGTAGAAAATATCAGCATGTTTAAAATAAAATGTCTGTTGGCAAAAAAATTTTGTGGTTATGTATTATGTGTATGTATATAACTTATTTTCCTAACCCCTTTATGATCTTATTGTTTTCAGGAAAATTGTGTAAAAAAAGGTGTATGTTTTATATATGTATTCATTTCTGAATTATTTTTTGCTTGAAATTTACAACTCCATATATCTCCATATTACAACCCCATTTAACTCTGACTCCATAATGTACACAATATTTAAAAATATTTTATGGCAGAACACAAACCAAATGTATTCACAAAGAACATAAGTAACTGAGCTATGAGCATGAAATACATATCACAAATATATATATATGTATTTGGATAATACTGACATCTTATTTTAAATTAACTATCTCCAGTTACATTTAAAAAAAAAAGTCTAGTGCAGCCCTCTAGCATGTAAAATAAGAAATAAAAGAAATTCTGAGTACAAGATATGGATATATTTAACCTTTTTTGGTGCATTATCCTCGACTGTTTTAATCCAGAAATATCACGGGTGCGAGAAATAGGAAACGAAAGCTCTTCCCGTGATTTTGACAGGAGCAAGAGGGAAGGGGTTAAGAAAGAATCAAGCATCAAACTTTATCGCTTTATTTCACCTTTATAACTTTTAATTTATTACTTAATTAAAAGTAATTTAAATGACTTATAATTCATTCCTGAAGGAAAGTATATAAAAAAAAATATTATTTTTATCTAACACTTAAATGAACAGAAATATGCATGATTAAAAACTTATTGATAACAATTGCAAATATTTTAACATCAGTTTTCATGTTTTGATTTCAATTAAGTACATAATATTTTTTTTAATTCATTTTCAGAGCCATTTTTAAGGAGAAATATTGCATATGTTATACCAACCTTTCAAATTTGCCAGTATATCCAAAACTGCTTTCTTCGAACTTATCGATATTTCGCTTACCCACAAATGAAAAAAGGGTTCGAAATCATTCATTTGTTAAAAACTGATGACTTTGATGCTCTAAAGCTCTCTGAATGTGAGTATAAAATTTCATATAAGCAATGAACCTTTCATTTTGTTTTTCATTATTAATTTTAAAGATTGCTAAATTCTATTACATTTGTGTATTTTAATACATACTGATGTGCTTACAAATAATTTTTATTTTATATTATGATTTTAAATTTGCTTCATAAGTTTTGTCAGCTGTATTTTGTCATAAAGGTTTTGCTAAGAGTTGCATTTAGTTCCGCCACAAAGTCTGAGGCCGTCTGATGCTATGAAAACAAGAATGGTGTATTTTAAGGAGGGTAGTTTCACTCTAGAACTAACACAATAGACCAAAGAGATTCCCCTTCTCTCGCAGCCCTGAAACCACTCCAAAACAGGGACCCCACACCCCTACTTGAAATAGTCATACCTCATTACCATTGTCACCACCACGGATCCAGGCCAATGGCTAGGGAAGTTCTTACTTTAGACAAACTATAATTAGGTGTTAACTATTGAAATTTGAATACTTTACAATTCAAAATTCCTACCGACCTGTGTAGGGGCAGGGAACTGTCCTTTCATCAGAAAGGTTCTGGGGTAGGGGCAGGGAACTGTCCTTGCATCAGAAAGGTTCTGGGTTCGAATCCCGGACAAGGCATGGATGTTCTTTCCTTCTCTGTACTATCTGTCCTCACTGTGGGAGCGACGTTGGCCCACCTGATATGGTGCCCCTGAAAGAGAGGCCAACAAAATCTCCTTGTATATGCTTGAATTGACGGATGTTAAACACAGGTGCGTATTTGAAAAGAAAGGGGGGGAAAACGATTCAAAATTTTCTCAGCCCAAAATAAAAATAATAATAGAGTAATACATTTTAAAAAAATTCATTATTATGTATGGAATTATCTTGGGATAAACATTTTTTATAATTGTGTGGTACAAAGTGTTCAATTTGCTTTAAAAAATCAAGAGATGGTGAAATACGCACAAAAATTGAATGATAACCACCGGTTAAAACATTCAACCACTCTCCTGCTTAATTTATTGCGACCATATTTTCCAGATTACAGTTGCCTCCCATATTTTGATAGCCAAAAACTTAAAGCCACAAAAAAGAGGTATATTTATTCTAATAAAGTGCAATTTTTATTTCTGGTTCTGCAATTTAATTAACAGTTTGCACTAACTTCTCAGAATATCATTTTGCTCCATAAAGATTGGCACTTAGCTTGTGAAAATCTGATCATTAAAATTTAAGTTATTCAGCATGATATCTACTCCTTTTTTTTTAATTCATTGTACAAATATGTAAATAATATATAATAATGCAAACATGTTTTTATTATTATGTTAGATGTGAAGGAACCCCTAATGAAAGAAGATGTTTCTGATGAATCTGAAGTTTCAGACAATGAAGATTCTACTGCTACAGATTTATTAAATATCAGCCAAGAGTTAGAAGACCATGATCCTGATATAGCTGTTGAAGATCTAGTATCAGTCATTTCAAACATATCACTAGAAGATTCACCAGAAAACATTATTGAAGGAGTAACAGAACCATCAAATCCTGTTTCAAATGACACAGGATCAACTGTTCTAAGTACAGAAGAGAAACAGACAGACATTTTGCTGAAAGAAAGTCAAACAAAATTATCAAAACCAAATACTGATACTCCAGTTTGTCATTGGGATGCGAATGGTAAAGAAGTGTCAAAAGACATGTTTTCCTACAAGTTTGATGTTTCAGTTTTGAAAGGAGAAAAGGTGTGTATTTAATGTACATTTTTGTGTGTAAATTTTAATTTATTTAATTGTGTGTCTTGTAAACTATATTTTCTTGGAAGTTTCTAGGAAATTCTGGAAACTTTTTAAAAAAAGAAAAGGATCAAAAAATGTATCGGGTCTTATAGTTCAGTTCTTATATCAGTTCAGTTATATCCATTCTTAATACAAACTGTTTCAATATCCAAGTTTCAATAGCTAAGTGAAATTTTAAAATATGGAGCAACATTGTTTATAAAGTTTCTCTATAATAGTAATAAACATAGATCTAATTTCTTCAAAAATATGTTCATTATGGTCAATTATATTTTATCAATATAATATTGATTTATAATATAATACTTAGTTAATTACACTTAGTACTTTGTTTCATTAATTTATAGTTGCTTTGTTTTATTAATTTGATCAAAACTAAACAATATGTTTCTGATACATCAACAGTGAAACCCAGAAAATCGGACCCTTAATTAAAAGACACTCCAGCTGGCTGGTTATGTTCTAACACTAGTATCATATCAGTATCAAAAATGCTAGTATCATAATCTATATTGTACTCTAATTTATGCCAAAGCTGGAGATGTGTTAACTAAATGTTTTCTGTGGCTTGAAAAACAAGGCAATCTGATGTTAATATTGCTAAGGCCAATCTAATATCTGAATTCTAAAAAAAACTATAAAACAGAAAACTAAAAGGTATCTCTGATTTCCCCCGTTATACTATTGTATCATTATTTATGATTTAAAAAATTACGTGTTATTTTTAATTTTTTTATAGAAGCTTTATTATAGTTACTATTTTAATAATTTTACTAATAGTTTAATGCTTATACATTTAAAAAAAAAAAAAAAAAAACTCATAAAAAGTGTTCAGATTATTTGATGATTTCAAAAGTGTCGGATATTTTTCAATTAATTTGTTTAAGCTCTATTTAATTCTTCATAGAAAATATTACTGATGCCAGTTTTTGAAAGTTTGCAATTATGCAAATTTATTCCCATTCAGCTTTCATATTATTCAATTCCATGTTGCACTTGCAGTAAAATAGTTAGTTTTAAATTTATTCCTCTGTGATTTTTGGTGCTGTAGCACTTTATTTATTTGCTCATTTGTTTTCTTTAATTCTTTGGTATTTAAAAAAAAAATTTATTGATCATTATTATATATTTTTTTTTTGTTGTAGCCAATTCCTTTAACATGCAGATTATGCAAGAAGACTGGTCATCTAAAAAAGGTATGTAAAATACTGTTTTATATTGTGCTCTAATTGGTAGTATTCAATGGAAACAATTTAATGTTACTAAACTAATACGAGACTTAGTATCTAAATAAGGAATAAATAGAAAGTAGGAGTTTGAAAGTGTTAAAATATACCTTCATTTATAATGTATTCAGTTTTTTTATATTTATTTTGCAGCAAGTTAAATATTTGATACAACAGATGTTGTATACCAGGCTGATACAACAAAACATACATTTTGCAGCATTCATGACACATTTAATGTCTATATGTACTTTTATCAGTTTTAAGATTGGTATGGTAAAAAAATTTTATTATGCTATATAAAGTAACTTTTTTTTAAAAACATTTCTTTGCTTGGATTTTTCTTTTTTTTTTCAGAAATAAATCAGGGTGATATAATTCATGCTCAAGGCTAAAGGAAGCTTCTTTAAAAAAATCCTAGTATAAAAATATAATATAAAATAATTAAAAAATAGTATTATAAAAATATCCATCATCATGCTAATTTACTTGTTAAGCTCAGTACAAAATAAATAAAAAAGTAATATATCTTTGTATCATTTTTATTCCTGATGGTAATTTTTAAAAAATTATTCTCCTCTTGCAACACTCTCATAAATTCATCTGCAATGAGGTACTCATCAGCAGAATTTTCGTCATCAAGGCCATCTTCTAATTGTCAATCGCCTTCTATCTAGTCCAAATAGTCTTCAATGTCCCCCCCCCCTTCTAAATTTCTCTATAAAAATAACATGAAATAAGCATATAGTAAAAAACATTCTCATCATACTTTAGAAGTGAAACAACTGCATCGTGATGTAAATTTCTGTTACGTGGTTTTTGGAAGATTATTTTGGGTTTTCAATATAAGTTGCACAGAAATTAAGAGAAGAACAAACCTTTTTATTATCGCTTTTATTAGCAAAACTGTCTCAGATTAGTTATTATCAAACACTTCAAATATCACACGCTTCTTCCAACCACAACAAACAGCAGAATAATAAGTTCAAACTCCCTATAATGATTGTGAAATTTTTTTTTTCGACAGCTATGTTCTTTATTACACAATAGTCATGAAAAAAGTTGCCAGCTGCGTTTAATTTACAATACACCTCTTTTAAGTACAATTTTGTGTTCACTAAATATTATAATGGAAATTTCCATCATCATGCAAAGAAAGGCTACAATAATGCCAAAATTAGTATACCTTACAATTCAAAATTTCTTCAACTTTTACTCAGTAAAATAAATACTTATTAAAAATTATTTTTTGCATAGAATTATCCTTAAATAATCAAATTCTATAATTGTGTGCAAAAGCTTTTCATTTCAACAAAAAAAAAGTTTGTGAGATGATATGACGAAATACGAAGAAAGTAAAATTAGCACTTAGGAGTCCAAACTTTCAAGTGCTCACCTGACCAAACTATCGGAACCATAGTTCTCAGATTGCTGTGGCTACCCCCAAACACTTTGAGTGGTTAGGAATCATAAACATTTGTTATACATTTACAATTGAATTTGTATTACGTTTGTAATTGTCTATTTTTTCTATCAATTTCTTAGCTAAAGCTTCAATTTGTAGCATATTTTTGTTCTCTATTTTAGGATTGTCCAGTTGAAGAACCTGAACCTCCTAAACCTTTACCTGCTATGACTCAGGAATTTTTAGAAGCTATTCATCGTTGTTTGCAATATATTTATGGTAAATATTCCTAAGTAACTTTTTCTTTATTATATATATATATATATATACAGGTGCGTAATCTTGGTAGAGTTGAAGTTGTTTATAGATTTGGAGAGGGTGATGTAAATAGATTGTGATGTTATGATGTAAATTCTGTTCAATTCTTAGGAAAGAAAGATTAATATATATATAATTATTCTAATCATGAATCTTTAATGTTTCCATAAAAAAAATTTAAGAAAATAAATAGTTTCCAATAATAAATAGTTACTTCCATTACCAGTGACTGATAGAAGGACTGCATCTCAATACAAAATTAAAGTTAACATTTAAATTTTTTTTTGAAAAAAAAAATTCTAAATATTTAATAAATAAACCAAATTGAAATTTTTTCAAATACATAGATTTGTGTTCAAAATGTCTTTCTTTGCATAGTGAAAGTCAATATTTATTCTCCATTAGGGCTCAGATTGAAATTAATTTCATTTTGGCTTTAGATATACCTTTCTGAGTTGTTACTCACACGGGGCTATGCGTGGGAAAACTATGCAAGGCTAGTGTGGACATAAACCTTTTTCATAAATTTTCTTATGAAAAAATTTAAATTATTTTTAAGTCTACATATTAATAAGAAGGCTGAATAAGATACATCCAAACTATTTGTAAAAATACTTCATAAGGTACAAATAAAATTTAATAAGGATTTTTGACATATAAGTGAAGAAAATAAATATTGATCCATTTTTGCTTTTGCAAACTATTCATTGATGTCATTCTATAGTTCGTTGCATAGTACACCCGTGAAGAGCACCTTATTTCTAAAACAATATTGCACAATTTGCACTATAACTGAAAACAGTCACTACCTTCCTTCCCTCCTCCCCAAAAAAACTTTTAAAGCTTCCTCTATTCTTAGTGGAAATTTGAATGAAAATATAGAACTATCTTCATGCTTCTGTCTCAAAGTAGGGTTGAAGAATTGGTTTTCATTGCTTCTTTGATATTTTTTTTAAAGATATTATTTAAGTTTTTTTGAAAATTATTTTTAATTATGGAAATTCTTCCATTATGGTGATCACTTCAGTTACAGTGTCTTGTGTGCTACTCCTTAGATCTTATTTTAACACCGATTATAACACCTGCATTCAACCGCTCATTCTAATTAGTGACCAAACTTCAGTCATTTGATTTCGCAATGATTTCAACAAAATTGTTTCAAAGAATTGTTACACTTACTATTACTACAACTTGTATGTAACAAGGGATTCAGGAGGCAGAAATATGCTGATTAAATCCAGTCGCTCATTATTCCAAATTCAAGTTCTAGCTAAATTCAATTACTACCAAATTACACAAATTCGATTAAAAAATATACACAATGTGTGCTTCATTAACATTTAAATATACTTAATGTTTTGTTTTAAAAGTTTTTTTTTTTTTTGTTGCTTTTTTTCAGAGAAAAATCGTGTAAGTGATGACTACTACACAGAAGTAGAAAATAGTATGAAAGATGTTGAATCATCCATCAAAAAAGTTTTTCCTGGTGAGATTTTTTTTTTTTTTTTTTTTTTTTTTTTTTCCCTCTTGAAACTTGTTTCTGTTGTTAATCAGATCAATATAAATAGATTGAAACTTCTTGACAGCAATGACCAATAAGTTCATAAGGGCCTTTTTAATTAGTATTTCTGCTTAAATTTTTAAAAAGTATTCTGACTTTTTTAAAAAAATTGTAAATAATGAAGCATGGTGTTATGAAATATTAAAATAACACATGATGCAGTTGAATGCTTTAAATACTGACTAAGCCTCAACCCAGATCTTGGAGAAAATTGTGCAAAGTGGGGGATAAACTTCAGCAAGGGGAAAATGCAAATTTTTTAAGAAAGTCAAACATATTTAATAAGGCAGAAATGTTGCTCGATTCAATTGAGTATGAAACAGATGAAACTAAAATTAAATAAGTAAATTGTATTCTGATTAACTTTTTACCTTAATCTTCTTTTACGAGTTGTTACGATTCCATTGTTAAATATAATTAGCGTGAAAGAGAAATTCTTTTATAAAGAATAAACACAAAGAATGTAAGATTTAATTTGAAAATATTTATAACCATTTCTGATCATGACTGGAAAAGCCTTCAAATGATATACCTAAAATAGTGTGACTATAAATAAGGATGTTTGATTTTGAAATCTTGTCAATGTAAATTGCGATGTTTGATTTTAAAATTGCATGAATACATGAATTGCAACATTTGATTTTTAAATTGAGTGACTTTGATTTTGAATTGAGTGATTCAAATCACTCTGATTTGAATGGCAATGTGTAAAGATTTATAAATTAAGGAGATTCAAATCTCAATTTAAAATCTAACTTTGAGTATGAGAGGTGGGGGGGGGGGTGCTTATTCAGTTTTGATTACGGCAATATTCATATAAAACTTTAGAGACTTATTCAGTTTTGATTATGGCAATATTCATATAAAACTTTAGACTCTTAATCTGGGGTATTTTACGGTGAGTGATCTACATGTTAATTACTCACTTAAGATATTAATGAAACAATTTTTGCCAAATTAATAAGTGATAGTATAATTAGTATATAACAGAAATTATGTGCTTGTTTATGAACTTTTTGTGGTGGTTTATATTGTGGTATATATATATAGCAATAGTGTGGTTTTAAAAAGTGAAATTTTTAATCAAAAACTTTTTTTTTATAAATGGTTCTAATAATTCTATCCTCCAGTTTCATAATTTGATCTCAAGTTTGACACAAATTAATTGGTTAATTTACCAGAATAATTCTAGGCAGCCTATTCTAAATGTTGATTGTAATTTATTATTAGTTTTATATTTCTATACTTTTTTGTTTAAAAACAAAAATAATTTAATGGGCCATGTGTTTTGGGTATGTTTTTTCTGTGCTGAAAGTCTGACAGAAATTTTTCATAAAATTCTTTTTCACTTTTTTAATTTATTATGGCTACACTGTTTTGTAATTTTAACAATTTAAAGAATTTAACATATTTATGGAAAATATTTCAACTTTAAATTAATACCTTAAATTTCAGATGCAAAGCTGAGTTTGTTTGGTTCCTTTTGCAATGGTTTTGGCTTTCGCACATGCAGTGACATGGATTTTTGCCTCACTTTTACTGGACATGACACTGGAAAAGTACTCTTTCTCTCTCTATTTTCATTGTTATTATATTTTTTTTATTTTACACATTACTATTAAACATAAATTAGGCTTTGTTTTTATAACCTTTTTTTCCCCTTCAGGATTTGGATAATACTGAAATAATTAAAAAAGTAGCTGCACAACTTATTAAGCATCCAAAGCTTGAAAATATTGTTCCAATTACCAGTGCGAAAGTTCCTATAGTAAAATTTGCTTGGAAAGATTCTGAAATAGAAGGCGATATAAGCTTATACAATACATTGGTAATTTCATTTAGATTCTGCAAATATTTAACTTAGTTAATTTTTTTGTGGTTTTTTTATTTGTTTATTATCTTTTGAATTGAAATGTATTTTTGCGATATTATTTCTGTTAATTTCAGGCTTTGATAAATACTCAGATGCTTGAAGCATATAGCAAAATTGATCCAAGAGTTCAAATTTTAGGTTATGGCTTAAAGTATTTTGCGAAAGTAAGTTATTTTTTGTTACAAAATATATATTAAATGTACAATTAAGAACTGTGATGTTGTTATAAGCATTACATATTTCCTAGCTTTTAAATTTCCTTTTTTTTTTTTTCATAAATTTAATCATTCTTAATCCCTCTTTAAATAAATAAATCAGTTAAGTAATTTTGATTCAATTTTTTTAAAGAATTAATGCAAATGTTTCTGTCCTCAATAAATGTAATGGTAAACTTTTTATTTCAATGCAAGTGTATCAAGTGAACTAATTATTATTCAATGTTGTGGCGAATGAGCATCAAAATGTACTTTTAACCTTTCTTTCCCCAACCATATTAAACATTACCATATACATTAATAAGTTTTTAAATTCCAATGAACTATCTTTGACCAAATTATTTAAATATTAACATGAGATATCGTGGAGTTGGCGGAATCGTTTTAACTTTTGGCCAGGTCTTTTTTTTTTAAAAAAAACTCATATAATGGATCTACTCTACTACAAAGCATTGATTAAGTTCTCAATTCTGATTAAGCAGGTAAAGACAGACTTATCTCCCAAGGCTGTCCGTATTCATATTTTGTAAAATTTATGATTTTACTAGAATTGTCGCTTGAATAACATTTTTTTTTTTTTTTTTCCATCTTGAGCTCTGAAACGAAATAAAAGTTTTATTATGATTATGATCATGTCTATCTTCATCTATTTTAAATAGCTATCTGTGCAACTGTTACACTTTCATTACAACAGAAACTATATTCTATGTTGCAATAAAGTAGAAAATACAAAATAATGTTTAGAGCTCAAAGTTCAATTAAATGTTCACTTTAACACTTTCTACTTCAAATTTTAAGTTTTATTAAACGTATCGCTATTATAATTATTTATCTATTTTTTGAAATAAAAATTGCTTTAATACACTAGTCTAACTATTCATATATAGTATTTACTTTTCATTGTGATAATCAGCTGAATTTTGATTTTATTTATTTATTTCAGACTTTGGGTATTTGTGATGCATCTAAGGGAAGTTTGTCATCATACGCATACATATTAATGGTTATATTCTTTTTACAACAAAGAAATCCTCCTGTAATTCCTGTTCTTCAAGAGGTAGGTATTAGTTTTTATTACTATTTCTATTTATTATAATTATTTTTATGTAATTTTTTGTTTAGTTATTATTCTGGAAGCTATTTTACGATGAGGTCTTAGAATATTCGACGCTATTGTGGTACAAATTAACAGGTGTTTACCGAAATTTATATTGTATCACCAATTGTAGCGAAAATTTATGAAGCTAATTCTACAAATATTTAAAAAAATATATAAAATATTTTTAAATTACGTTTTTAATTGTGTATTTTCATCATGTGTAATGCATTTCATGTAAATTTTATTCGTTAACATTCATTAAAAGACAATACTTTTTTCGTGCAAACTATGGAATATGTCTATAGAGTTTTTTTAGTGTATTTTATAAAAATACGATATATATATAAATATATATACTTTTATATTGCGTGTATATATCCTTTTGTATTTGAAATTTTTTTATTATATGCTAATTATGAAAAAAAAAAAAATTTCTGTTTGATAAATTATTTTAAAAATATTTGTATTTCTAGTTGCACGAAGGAGAAAAACCAGTTGAACTTGTAGATGGCTGGAATACATGGTTTTTCAAGGACATCCATAGACTGGTTTGTTTTTATTTTTTTCAAAATTATTATTTGCATCTCATTTCTGATAAATTTTTCTATGAATTATAAAAACAGAACGTTTTACTGAAAACAGAATATCATATTTTCTTAAAGTATCGAAATTAGAATTGCATGATCTTCTTTAATTAAATAATTCCCGATTACTTGACACAAACAGTACCTAGAATTGAGTGTTTCAAGTGTCTTGTGCGACAATTTCCCTTAAAAGAACATTAGATTCAATTCTTTGAAACTTATGTATTTTTCTAACTTCAATAATGTTTAGTGATTTTTTTAAATTAATTTTTCCTGTTACAGCTGACTGCTACTTGCAATTTCTTTATTTTTTCTTAAAAACTAAATAATTCATTTTCTTCATAGTAATTAAAGTGTATAAATTTTGTCCATCATTTTCTGCCTTATCAATAAATGTTTAATGACTTACCCTTAACCAAATTAGTTTTTGTCATGGCATTTTTTATTCTAGATTGAAATAATTTTTATTTATTTTATTTCTTTTTTTTTTTTTTTTGAATTTTATTTAATTCTAGGTTTTTGTTATGAATAGTTGAAACTAAATGTGTTTTCAACACATGAAATTTGAACGATGCTAACCTTTTGTTTACAGCGCTGAACATGAAAACACCTGCTACTCTGGTCAATGTTGTACCAGCCGTAAGCAAAAGGTTAATTTTAGAAATAAAGTGTTTCGTTAAAATTATCAAATTTAGTAACCAATTTTTACCAAGAATTATGAAGTTATTTTTACTATAAAGAAATGGAAATATCTTTTATATAATGAATTTTTAAAAGTTTTAACCATTTGTTTAATTTAATAATCAAAATATCTTCTAAAATATCCATATTTAGGAAGAAAAATCTTTTTTTGAATACCTATCTTTTAAAATAAAATGTGTTTGTAGATTTCTTTTTGAAGAGTTTGAGATTATTTTTTGTAACGCCTTTACTAATCTATCTTTACATGTATGTTTTAGAAAGATGTTTGGCCAGAGCATGGAAAAAATAAGGAACCAGTAGCACAGTTATGGGTTGAATTATTTAATTTTTACACTTGTGATTTTAATTGGAGGGAATATGTAATTGCAATTAAACAGAAAAATCCTTTAAGACGCTTTAAAAAACTGTGGATATCAGAGGAACTTGCAATTGAAGGTGAGTACTTTAGCTCTTGATTTAAATTCTACTTTAAAAAATATAAAAATTTTCAGAGTATTGGATGAAATTTGAGAAACTAAAATAACTAGTACAATCATTTAGCATTATAAGAATGGCTTAAATTTAAACAAATTTAATATTAAAAAAAGTTTTAAAAAATTGTCATATTCTTTGAAAAGCTAAATATTTATATTATTTGTGAGTCAGTTTGAGTATTAGTGTTTGATTATAAAAATCAGTCCACTATTTGTCATATGAATTCAATGTTTTTTTCATAGTATTGTAAATGTTTAGTAAGCAATTTGTTAATTTAGTAGTATTAATGAAATTTGATTATGAGTTTTCAATATAAATATAAAATAATGTTCTAATATAAACTTAATATAAAATATTGAACTACAGTTATTTTAATTTCTTAAATACATTAAATTTATTTATTTTTGCTGCTTTTTAGTTTCTACTAAAAACAAGATATATTAAATAACGTGAAAATTAATGCTGTTATTTATTTAAATTAGATATTATTTATAAACTGTTTAAGAAATCATTTAATAATTTTTTTAAAGGGGGGGGGGATTCTTTCCATTTTTTTTTTCACCATGGGTTGCAAGAAAACACCTATTTCTTCTGGGACATTTTTTTACATGTTTTTTTGCATCAAGGAAGAAACTTGCCATCCTGTTGCATGCACTATAAGTTATAATGTTGCGAATTTAAAAAATGTTCTCTTTAAAAAAGAAATGGAGACTGATAATTCGTTACAAACTTGTCGTATTAAACAAATTTGTTTAATGAACTTGACAGTTTAAGTAATAATCAAAGCACTACAATGATTATTATTATTATACAGTAAAAAGTCCATTAAAATACGCTTCTATAACAATGACAACCTCCGAAGAATAATCATATGTTTATAGTACTGAATATCTTCCATATGTTTTGTATTATGAAAACCTCTGAACAACTGCCACTCGTTACTAGCATGAATTCTGTATGAGAGTGCATCTTAGTAAATTTTTTTCAATTTTTCCTCTCTTGTCCACAATAATTTTAATTGATCAATGATGCACATATTTTGTCCCATTATTTACAGCATTCAAGTCATTGTTAACAGTTTTTCATTATTCATAAAATAGTCAATCATAGATTTGACAGTTCAATTGTATTTTCTACATATAAGCTATGTATTTGAAGAGTGATCAGCAGATACCACAGTGATATTATTCAATGCTTGTTCTGTTGAAATTAAGCATTCATACAGAAGTCAATCATAGTTTTGATAGTTCAATTCTGCCTACTGCAGATAAGCTGTATCTTTCATGTGTGGTTTGCAGAAATCACGGGAATCTTGACCTAACATACACTCACTTTCAATTGAAGATTTTCTGAAAAATTTCCACACTAGCCCAACAAAATTTGATGGGCGATTTCATTTTTCCTTTTCTTTATGCTATAGACACAGGTTTGAGTGAATCCTTTAAAAAGAACTTTAGTAAATTAATAATCAAAATATGAAAGATAATCTCTAGCAGAAATTCCTCATATTTTTTGAATAAAATAAAAGTTTTTGAGAAAAGTAAAAAAAGAATAACTGTGTGAAAATTAGATGTACTTTAATAGCAGTAGAAAAACACAAATTATTGACATCTTACATAAATAGGATGACTATATGTGTCAGTACTTTATTGGATTCAACTTAAAATTCAATGGATTCAATTCATAAATTAAGTAACATAACAAAAATTTGGCTAAAATTATGCTTGAATGGTTAATTGCTGTGCAAAAACTATGCAGATTTCTGCACTAGTTTTACAAGAAAATACCCTACAAATTGCAGAAATATTGGGGATAGAAAATTTAAAAGCATCGAATCCTCATCATCAGGATGGCTTGTTCAGAGGTATTACTGTTTAACATTATTTCTCTCCTCTAAGGATATCAAAAACATTATTAATAAAATTAACAAATAAAAATAATTGTTAATATTATAATTATTAATAAATATTAAAATTATGGATAAAACTAAGAAACTTGTCAGAGTGTAATACAGTAGTATAACCTGGGAAATCTGATCTGCTCTGGGTTATAGAGAATTCCTGATTTTAGTTATTCTGCCAAAATTTGGAATTTTCCAAAGTTAAGGGCCCGAAATTATTATTTTTTTTTTTTAAAAAAATGTGCGATTCCATCGTAAACCCACATTATCTTTTGCGTTCTTAAGGAGATCCTAAGAAATTAAAAAAAATTTTTTTAATTTTGATGTTTTAATACATTATAACGACCTCACTCTAAGCAGAGGCCGATTTATCTCTCAAAAATCGCCAATGAGTACAGTCAAGATTTCTGTCTTATTTACAAGCATATCAACATTAAAATTTAAAACTTGTGCTTCATTTTGATTTGATCACATATGTAACTAGTGTGTTAACACTGCAATGCCTGCACAATCACGATATTTTTTTTTAATTTGAAATTTTTTGTTTAATTGTATGGTTTTGTATGTAAAAAAGAAAAATTATTAAATAAAACTATCTAAAAATAAATTAAGCTGTCATAGCCCTCTGTATCATCATATCATGCTGCATTGCTTGCAATGATTTGAATTCGTTGAAAAAAATCTTTCTCATCTCATTAGTTTGTCATTCTGCATAATTACTCTAAATGTCATTTCCTGTTCACGTCTTTTGTACACCACCAAACTTTGTCGTACCGAAAGTTTCATCACCCTCATATTTATTTTATTGATTTCAAAAAAGAATACATTGTTTTTTATTACTTAATGCTTCTAATTGAACTACAGTGATGGGCATACGGAGTCCAAAATCTGAAAAACGAAAACAGAAAGGCAGGAGAAAATGGAAAACAAATCCATATGTGATTTCAATCGAAGGTATGTCAGCAAAATTTCGAGTTATCCTTATATATCATCTAAGCTTAGTGACTTAAGAAAGATAAAGCGTGTGTATAAAAAAAAAAATTTTTAAAAAATTAATGCAATTTTAATTTTTGAGAAATCACTTATTAGTTCATCAGTGGATGCTCTAATTAAAATGTATTTAAAATCACTTATTAGTCATTAAGAGAAGTTTCGCTGTGTGGAACTTTTTTCTTCATTTTTTTAAGATCATATCATTTTATCTGATTATTTTCTATTCAAAAAGTATATTTGTAGCATTGTTTTGTACTTTGACAAGAAACCAGAAATGCATGGGTTTATAAATCTATGTTAATTTAGGGAGAAAGAAAAAATTTTTGAAAAGGATATCGTATATTTTGTTAATATTTTTCATTCTAGAACAAACAATTTTTTCTTTACGTTAATGTGTTTTATACAGTAATGTTTCATATTTAATTGGTTTACATAACTTGGTATTTTAGAATAGAATATTTTTAATTTACATAAAAATTTGAGATTGATATGTTTTAATCATCTCTTTAAAAAATAATCTAATGTAAACACAAGTTTTGTCACTATTCTTTATGACAACAGTTCATTAAAAGCATAATTCTTATTTTTATTTTCAAGCATAAATATTTTACCAACAAAAATTTACATATTAATATGTTTGTATCTTGGAAATTTAAAAAAAAATAATAAATTCTCAGAACTATTCATAATAACTTTTGGTATTAAAATTAAATCTAAAATTTTGCTTGATATTATTTAAAAAAAAAAAAAAAAAAAAAACTTTTCAAATAACCTAAAAAATTATTTGTAATGCTACTTTAAGAAAAATAAAAGTGCTATTTTCATTAGCATAACAACATTTTAAAAGTCTAAGAAGCATTGTCATTAACTTTCAGTTGATAATGTAGACCAGTAGACCTCTTTGTATTGACTGGCATATCTATAGTTTCAATAATTAGATTAGATTAAATATACCTTGTTTAAATTAGTATTAATTATAAATCCTTATCAGTAAGACAATTCAGCCAAGTAAAGAAAATTTGGCTAAATACTAAGTACAGTATGTAGTAACTTTCTATAGTTTCTGTTTAGCACTATTTGAAAATTTGCTTGAAATTTTACTTAATTAAGACATTGATCATGGTTGTTTACATTTCCTGCACTAGCTGAAAGCTATGTATATTTGAAAGTTTTTTATGTTTGTTGCCTGTGAACAGTGCTATGAAATAAGGTTTAACTTATGAAGATCAAGAGAAAAGAGCTGGTTTTTTTTCCCCTTCTCCAATTTTCACAAAAATGATGATTGGAATGCCTTCTGTTACATTTTGAGGGTTACTATGTTTTACCAAATCGAAATTTGTTCTGCCTGAGAGTTATTACAGTGTGAAGATGGACTGAGATAAATGGAAAAACAGTTCCTGCTTGCTTGAATTAGTTTTTTCTCTCAATCAGCTGTCATGAACATAAACCGTTCTTACCCCTTGATCTTTATTTATATAAATTATCATTAACAATTTATTCTACATTATATTTAATTCTTTTCTAGATCCTTTTGATTTGAATCATAATCTGGGTGGTGGACTGAGTAAGAAAAGTAAGTTTCTTTTTAGTACAAACAAGATTCCCAAATGAGCATCTTTTCCTCATTTTTTTAGTGTTCTTCTGCAGGATTCTAAAATATGCTTAAGGAAAAGTTTATAATACGCAAAAATTGTGATACACCCTAACTTTTTATGTCGACCCCTCTCCCCATCATTCAAGTAATTTGAAGTTATCTCAAAATATTAAATTCCATACAGTTTATTTAAAATGATTTTAATCATGCTAATGATTCATTAATTACAGAAAATATGGGGCTGTTTACAAATTAATCTGTTTACTTCAAATGAAATGTGTAGCTGCATTTAAAATAAGAAAAGTTTTAAATTAAAAATATTAGTATCTGATTAAAAATTATTAAAAAAATTACATTCATAAAAAAATATTTTTTAATTTAATTTATATTTTATTTACTATAATAATTCTTTTTAATAGTAGTTTTTATTACGATAATCTTTGCAATTTGAACAAATGGTGTTTGAAATTTTTTGTTACATCGAAAACTACACTCCTTGTAGCTTTCAGAACTGTTGGGGCATATCTGTAAGATTTATTTGCTATTCTAAAATCATGAAGTTTGCACTCTACAGGGTGGCCACTCACTCTGGAAACCGGGAAAACCGGGAATTCTCAGGGAATTTTGAAATACCACTGGAAAACCGGGAATTCTCAGGGAATTTCACGTCGATTCTGGAAAATAATTTTGTCGCGCGTCGCCGCTCATTTCTTCCAATTCCGTTATGTTTACTTTTTCGGAGCGAAACGCGTCTGCTTCATCGCGATCAAGCATCACGTGATTATCCTCCAATGAACGCTTCATGTCCTTGTGCCTCTTTGTGGATGTTGTAACTGAAGAACAAGAATCAGTAAGAAAATCGGAGCAGTGTTCAAAGGAAGTTCGTTCTGGAATGATATTGGTAAGTTTTGATTTTTGTATTCTATTAATTTTACAGGATCGCAATTTTTTGAGAGTTGAAATAAAAATATTTAAAATTGCTTTAATTTATGTAAATAAGCTATAATTATGCTTTAATTTATCTAAAATTTCGATTCCATATTTGACCATTACAAATTATATCGAGAATTCGAATTAAAATAATATTCTGATTTAAAAATCTCTAATAAGAAACTGATGTGTTTTTTTATTATTAAATTAATTAAACTATTTTTCATTTTAAACAAAAGTCTATTGTAGAATTTCGAATATTTTTTGCTTTATTAATTTTTAACTTTTTTGTGTAAATTTTATTATTCTTCATCGAATATCCCGATTTTAAAACAAATTTCCTTATAGAAAAGTTTTATTATTTTTCAGTAACTTTGTACTTTTACGCCAAGAAATTGAATTTAAAAAAAAAATAAATAATAATAAATTAAAAAATCATCGATGTATACAATTTAAAGTAGAAAAAAAAGTAATGGATTTTTTCTTTGATTAATAATTTAATCTAATTATTTGTTTATCATTTCATTTGAAACAAAAATTTTATCGTAAAATTTCGAATTAATATCGGAAATTAAGTATAATTTAAGAGACAAGTACATCGATTAGGAAACTTTGTTTTTCTATTTTCCAGTAACTTTACATTATTTGATTTTTATTATTTTTTCCCCCAGAATTCCAATTTTAATTTAAAAATTGTTGTCTAGGGACGTTTTTGTTTTACAGCAGAGAACCATTTATCCGATACCCAGAAAACCGGCAAAACTTTTGCTCGGTTTTCCCGCCATTTAAAACTAGAACGATTATAAAAAAAAGTGGAAATTGGACTCATCCTTGAAGTTGAGTAGAGGAAAATGTGAGAAAGGGGAGAATGTTTTTCCCCGTTTACCCAGAGAAACGTCATTTCTTCGGTGACCTTAAAGATCTTTAATTCTAGAGGGGGCAGGGAGGGGACGAATGTTTTATTTTCAAACTCAAAAGAGAGGCTTGCTGTTTTATTTTTCTCTTTGATTTATGAGGGGGTGGGGGAAATGCGTTGCACCTGCATATCATTGAACCGAAGATGGAAGAGAAAAATATATTTATCTATTTGACATCGATTAATAAAAATAAAATATTTTTCTTTTGAATAAATTCTGATTCTTTAAGAGTGCGGTGTCATTTGCAAGTTTTTCTTGATGTTAAATCACATCTGCTTTCGTTAAGAGTCTTGTTTTTATAAAAAAAATAAAAGGAGAATTGTTTATTAATTTAAACATACGATTATTTTATGAAGCAGATTGCAGTTTTGTTTTTCTGATTCCACTACGTTTGATTTTTTTTCCTTTTCACTATAAATTTCGCACTCAATAAATTATTTCTTTTTATTCATAAATTTTATCATTAGTTTTTTTTTTTTGGAAGTGTCGGCGATTGAGCTGATTTTATTTCTTCATTATCGTTTGCCAGTTCTTTTTAAATTTTTCTTATATATATTTGCTGTAACTCTTAAACATGATTTTAAAAAAAATAATTACAGCTGTTTATGATTGCAAATCTTTTAAGAGTTTAATCTGATTCCGATTTTAAAGGATTTTAGATTTTATTTTGCTTTTAATTTTTTTCTATTTCTACTATAATTATTAAATGCTTTTTTTAATATTACTGTGATGAAATTTTTAGTTGCGATTGGGGAAATAATTATTTTCTTTTATTTTCTAATGCAAATTAATTATAATTTTATTTAATTTTATTCACTAATTTATTTTATTTATATATTATCGCCGAAATGTTGCATTTTTACAATGGACGTTAACTACTCCGAGCGGATTTTCCGGAGGTTCTAAAAATAAGGGGTGCATATTATAGGCCAGAAATTAAGGTAGATGCTTTGTAACCAAGGTGGTCATTAATCGTTAATGTTTTTAATTGACAAAAAAATTTTTAGATTGTTTTTTATTTTCCTCAGAACAACGCCTTTTTTCACTTATTCATTTTTTAAGATTAAAATGAAAACATTCATTTATTTTTCTTAGTGCAGTTATCATCTGCTATGATAATAGTTAGCTAGTGGAGTGCATTAAGTATCTAGACTTTTTCTCAAAAAATGAGCGGGAATATTTAACAATGCTGATTTTTTGGTAGGTCACTAGCCCCTTTATTGATAGAAAAAGCTTATTAGAAGTTTTAATACATTTATGACAAGATTTTTATTCAGAATGTGACTAACTAAATTCTATTTTGGAATGTGATTAGCTAAATTCTATTGTTTTTAGCAGATTTGTAGTCTATTTTTCTGCAACCTTTTATCAGTAGTTAAATTTATTTTCAAAATACAAACGAAAACAAAGTGTTCATTAAGATTTTATTTTTAGGTGGCTTGAAACGATGGCGCCTGGTTTTAAAACATCATTTAAGACAGAATGGATGGAAAATCCTCATTATGCCCCATGGTTACGTGAGTGCCTGACTGACAAATTTTCTGCAGTGTGTAAATTATGTAATTCTGTATTTTCCCTGAGCAATATGGGAAAACAAGCACTAACTAGTCATCAGAAATCCAGGAAACACAAAAAAGCCGTTATTAGCAGAAATATGTCTGATGATTTGAGGAGTGCATTTAGCGAACAAGATTCTACTACCAAAAATCTTGTATTAAATTCTCTAAATGAGCCAGCTAAAAAGGATGCATCATTAGTTTCTTTTTTGAGATCAGAAAGTGTATCAGAAGCAGAAATCTTGTGGTGTTTGTATGCAGTGATGGAACACTCTTCTTTTCGTTCTGCGGGTCGGGCAGTACTTTTAATGAAAAAAATGTTTACTGATAGTGAAATAGTGAAAAAAATATCTCTACAAAGAACCAAAATAACATACACCTGTGTTCATGGTATTGCTCCATATTATAAGGAGCAATTACAAAAAACCATAGCTAGCTGTCATTATTTAGTTATGGGCTTTGATGAAAGTCTAAATAAAATCGCTCAGAAACAACAAATGGACGTAAGTGTTCGACTTTGGAATAAAGATACAAATAAAGTCCAGACACGATATTTGACATCAGTATTTCTTGGTCATTCGACAGCAAAGGATTTGTTGGATAACTTCAAAGAAGCCATTACCCAATTTTCCATCAATAAAAATAAAATAATTCAAATATCTATAGATGGACCTAATGTCAACCATAAATTTCTCAATGACCTTAAAAAAGAACTTGAGGAAATGCCGCAAGATCCTGTGATGTTAGATATAGGTAGCTGTGGACTGCATACAATCCATTGTGGGTTTAAACATGCAATAAAGTCTACAGGGTGGAATGTAGTGGACTTTTTACGGGCGCTATACTACATTTTTAAAGATGTACCGTCACATAGAGCTGATTTCATATATTTCACAGGATGTGAAAAATTTCCAAAGAAATTTTGTGCAATCCGATGGATTCAAAATGTAGAAGTTGCTGAGAGGGCATTAGAAATGTTGCCTCATATTTTCGAATTTGTAAAAGCAGCAAAGAAGGAGAAAAAAATCTATGTTGGCTCAAAAAATTTCGGTGTACTCTCGGAGTGTATCAAAGACAGTTTCTTTGCTGCAAAATTGGCATTTTTCCAGTCATTAGCTGCTTTTATTGAACCATTTCTCACAGAATTTCAGACTGATGCTCCATTAGCTCCTTTACTTTTCTCTAATTTAACATCAATTTTAAGATCCCTTCTTGATAAATTTGTAAAACCCGATATTTTAGTGGAGAACTCTTCAAAATTAGGAAAAATAGATTTGTCATTGGCAGATAATCTGCTTCCAATCAACAAAGTTGCTCTCAGTTTTGCAGTTAAGGATGAAATAAGGAAAATAAAAGATTCTTCACCTTCTGAAGAATTTTCATTTAGGAAAGAATGTGCAATTGCTTATAAAAAATTCTGTGAAAAGATTTTAGAAAGATCACCTTTAAAATTCCAGTTAACAAGGGGACTATCTTGTCTTGATCCTGGTGTAATTTTAAATACAGCAATTGCTGAAAAACGGCTTTCATCTTGCCTTTCAATGTTGGTATCTAGCAATTGGATATCAGGTATCAAGGCTGACAGTGTGAAAGATAGTTACAAAACATTCATTCGGAATCCTCTAGTTAAGAAAGAAATGGAGCAATTTGAGAAGAGGGAAAAACGACTGGATAATGTTTTCTTCTCTCTATTTGAAGTTTGCAATGCACCAGAAAATTTACGTTCCTTTGTTAAGTTTCTCCTCATATTGTCACACGAAAGTGCTTTTATAGAAAGGGGCTTTTCTATTAATTCAGATTGTTTAATAGAAAATCAACATGAAGATAGTTTAGTTGCTCTTAGGCAAATTCATGATGGTGTTATGGATGCTGGTGGTGTTGAAAATATAACTGTGACGAAATCCATGATAAACTACGGAAAACAGGCTCACACACGTTATATCGAAGTATTAGAAAAAAGGAAGGAGGCAACAGAAGAAAAAAAGAAAGTTATGTTAGAAAAGAGGCAAAATGAAAAATTAAAAAAAGAATTGCATGTTAAAAAACAAAAATTAACGGCTGATTTTTATTTAGAAACTTCTTTAATTGATGAACAGTTAAAAGCTATCAGAAATTAAATGTTAAAAGCTTTCAGTTATTCACTTGTTGAGCTATTTATGCTGTACAATTTGATTAACTCCACTTTTTAAAACATCTCAAACTTAAGTGTCAAAGAATATATTAATATATATATAGGTATATTTTTTATATTTATATTTAAAATAAGTTTCCCAGATAATATAAATGAACATCATTATATGACTAAATATTTTTGGCTTTTCATTTATTGATAATTTATTTCACAAGTAATTTCGATCTCAATTCTAAACTTTTAGTTTGATGGAGTTGATCAATTTGTGTAATAAGCTATTTATATAACAACTTTTTATTTTATACAAAATAAAGTTTCTAAAATTCATCAGATCTTGTAAATGTGTATCCACATTTGTAAAAGAAATTCATACAACACATTTTAAATGCAACACAGCTGTATATATAATTTTTTATTTACTGTATATTGTTGTATAACTAATAAATTTATGAAGTCTCGTTAATGTTGCGTTGTGGTATCTGGAATTTTAGAAATTTACTCTGGAAAGTCTGGAAAACTCAGGGATTTTTTTTTGGTCTGGAGAGTGGCCACCCTGACTCTAGCGACTGCCCACTAAGAGATGCCTTAATAAATTGTACAGTTAGCTGTACAATTTATTAAGGCATCTTATTTCAGAGGACTTGTGATTTTAAAGTTTGATCAGTCTCTTTACCATTTTTTTTAAAAGTAAATTTCTCAGCTTTGTAATCTTTATCATTATTGGGATTGTATCTAATTACCAATTCAATAATTCATGGAAATTGAGCAGAGATTATTCGCTAACTTATATAGATAACATTTTATTTAGGGATTCACTTTCTAATTCACAGCACATGTTTATCAATTCAATTCAATCAATGAAATGAATTCTAATAAAAAAGTGACTGACGAAAGCTTTTAATAATGGGTTCATTACTTTGTAGAGGCAAAAATTCTACGAATTCTAAAAAAAAATATTTTAACAACTTTTATTTTTTTTTTCTTTTATAATTATTACAAAATTTTTTGTAGCTAATCTGAAATGTGCCAATATTAAATAAGTTTTTAGAATATACACATGGACTAAATTATTTATTGTGGTTCAAATTATTTACTATAAATGGGGACAGAATATTATGCATATTTCTTTCCCCTCTGTTGCACAAGAAATCTTTTGAAAAAAATTTTCTTGAAGAAATTTTTGCACAACTTTTTTTTCACAGCAAAACTTGTAGTAAAAAGAAAACCAAAATGTTTTGCATCCTTTGGCAAATCATTCTGTAAAATTCTATGACAATGTCACGAGGATTCGGGCTTAAGACCTGTGTTTAGCTCAGCTCAGTATATTTAAGCTTGGATTTCTGTGTCAATAAAATAAATTTTCTTACAATTCAAAATTTTTTATTTGCTAAGGCATCTTTCTTCAACAATTTATTTGTATTTAATTATTTAAATTATAGTTTCACTATTAAAATATATTTAATTATATATAGGGCTGCAAGTTTGTCGCAAGAAAAAAAAAAAACCCGAAATTACGCAGATTATAAACATAAAAAAATTTACTATATAAATTATGCAAACGAAAGAAATTGCGCAAATAATAAAAAAAATATATATATATAAAAAACTTACGAAATACACATTAAAAGTATTTCAAGCAATATTAATATTTTTATTTAAATGAACAGAATTTAGTACAAAGTATTGTACATTGTCAGATTATTCTCATTTATGCTTTGTCTTTCATCACTTAATACATTTTTATACTTAGAAAATGATCTTTCTGCACCCACGCTGTTTTTAGGCACTGACAAACATCAAATTACCCCTTTTGCCAATTTTGGATAGCGTTCGGTCTTTGATTTCCAAAACTCGAGCAATTTTCTTTCATCAACACGCAATTCCTTGACCATTACTTTGTAAGAAGTAATTGCTGTGAAAACTCAAGCATTCTACATTCAAACTACTAGTTACAAAAGCCTTATCTCCCTCTCATCTAAGAAACTGATCCCTATTTAAGAAATCACAAGAAGCCGCCCAAGAAAAATTGTCTGGATATGTAGAAAGTCAGTAGATTTTATTGCCCAGTGCAATAACCTGCATAACAATTTTTCTGTCAAAGATTTGATTTTATAAAATTTTCCTTCTTTTGTGATTACAATTCCTTTTGTACTCTTACTGACTTCAGGAAGGTAATCCTATCAGACTATTACCCTTCCTAGGTGTAGAAAGACCACCTTACTTTGACATGATTGTGATTATCTCTGAACTATTTTCTTGTCATTTTGTTATTGATTCACTCCCCTAAATATCTAAACAATTTTACATGTTCAATTTAAGGCTTCTGGAAAGTAAGAAATTCTGATAAGTAAAAATAATAAATTAAAAATGAAAAAAAATTAATATTTTAAGCAATTTTTGCGCAGATCAAAACATATTGAGAAATTCGCGAATTTTAGAAAAAAAGCTGACAATTTCGTGAAAATTCGCACGGCGACAGACCTGCAGCCCTAACTATATGTAATGATAAATATTTTCCAATTGTTGTAAATTTGTTAAATTTAAATTTAAAGAAAAATTCATGTGTTCATGATAATGTATAGCCTTTGCTGAACTCGTTAATATACAAAAAAAAAATAATAAATAAATAAAAATGCACGTAGTTTATATTTTGTGCAGTTTACATTCTTACATGAATGTTATGTCTTTTAGTCATCATTAAAGCCTAAAGTTTTTTTTTTTTTCCCTGCAACTTTTCAATTTTAAATTCCTTTGCAGTGAACGCATACATAATGAAGACCTTTATAAGGGGTCGGGAGCGTTTTGGATCACCTTTAATACATGAAAGAATGCATACACTCTATAAACAAGAATTGGTAAATATTTTTCCATAATATCTATCTCTTTATTTATATCTTTTTTATCTATTATTTACAAATAATTTATTAATGACCTATTTTATGCTAACTTATGTAACATCTCAATTTTTTTTTAAAAATTATTAATCAAAATTTGGTTAATTTGGTTCTTAAAAAAAAATTTAAGAAATGCTAATAATGATATCTTTATATCTTTTCGTTAATTAAAACAATTCAATAAAATGTTTAATGCAATAGCAAACGTTCAGAGGGTTTGCCTTTTACAGGTCTATAATACACTCTAAATTCTTTAAAATCTTGTTTTTATTCTTTTAAAAACGTAAAACAAAACCAAAGACATGTATGTGCACAAAGCATACAGTTTTTGTGGTGCGCATTATTATTATTATTACATAATTATCATTTTGCTACCATTTAAATTAAGTTTTAATTAATAAGCTATAACATTAAAAGAATTTTTTTTTTCTAATTTCCAAATTTAGCCATGATTTTAGTGATTGAAAACCATATCTCTAATTCTTTTGGTTAATATTTTAGTTGTGCTATCTTTCTTTCAATATCTTTGTATTGTAGTGATTTTTTGGAATGATCTTGCATGAATAACATTAGTTACAACTTCATTTTTTAAGATTTATTATTGAACTTCTAAGATGCAACTATAATTTTAATTTACAGTATTTCTTCCAATCATTGCTTCAGGTGGGAAAATTATTTTTTCTTAACAATTTCTTTATTCTTTATGAATTTGGTTTTAATTTTCGAAATATTAAAGTGTTGTTAATTTTGAATTTTCTTCTATATCCATATAATATATATCTTTATGTTCTTTACAGGGCTACTTTTACAATCGAAACTTTTTAAATTCTGGACGAGAACCGCCTCACGATCGAGGTTGTGGAAATTGCGGCAAAATCGGACATAAGAGAAAAGATTGTCCTCAAGAAAAAACTTGTTCTTACTGTAGAAGACCTGGTCATCTTGTAAAAAACTGTCCTAGGAAACAAGGACAGCAGAAAGACCAAAGAAATATGAAAAAGGGAAACCGATATAATTTTGGTATGAATTTGACTTTTTATGAATTATTGATTGAAATCTGCTTTTTATCTGAAAAATATATGCTTGTTAACAATACTTTTAATTTGACTGTATCTACAATTAACTTTCTGTTATAATTTGACACTAAATATCTCTTTTTAGAATAGTATAACTTTGTAGCTTTTTGAAATAATTAGGGATTATAAATGTTTATATAGTCAATCAAACTTACTATTTTAAAAGTGCAAACTAACTGCCAGTTACAATTATACTTTGCTAATGTCTTGTAACTCATCTATATTTGAAGAAACTCTTGTCACCTTAGCATTCATGCCCTCTTTTTGCTATTATCCACAGCCTTTTTTTTTGCGGGTGTAAAAATAAATTGCTTTTGGGTGATCTCAATTAGTTATCTAAGTAGCCTTTACTTATATGTATGAAGTGGGATATTGGTTTCATTTTTTGAATTGCTCAGTAACTACAATTTTCATTAATATTTCATTATTTCACCACAAATCTAAATCAAATATATGAGTTTCAAAATAGATATTGCTAATGAAAAAAACCGACAATATCAATTATAATGCAGAACAAACAAATTTATTTTTTAATCACTTTGAAGACAATACATTTTAGACACTACTTACTCTCAAACTATTATCACATTTCACATTAAATAAAAGCTTAACTTGCAGGAATTTTGCTAGCATTTTTGACAATAATTGCTTTACAAAGCAATCCCAGTGATGATGCAATGGGATTTGGCAAGTAAAGGGAAAGTCCTCCAGTATTTATTTCTAATAATTTATTCTATATGTATTTAAATAATATTCCTACATAAATTCATTTACTTCACTTTCACTTAAAAGATATGCTATTTTTAATCGATCGTTAGCATGTTAATAAATTTAAATTAAATAAAACCCCAACCATTTCCTATCCCTTGTTTATTTTTAATTCTTTAAGCTGATAAATTCTAATGAATATTCATTGCTTGTTGTAATCCAAACATTTGATTTTTGACTTATAAATTGTCCTTTAATGTAAAATTTAATGCACTAAGCCCAAACCACAGTCATTAATTAGATAACCGATTCTCAAGACCTCTCATGGCTGGTTTTGTAAAAATATCATTTTTTAAGTTTCACATAAAACTTTCTTGTACATTTTTGATTGTATTTACATCTTGAAATGATCTAATGTATGAAACAAAAAAGCAACATCGTTACTTGTTTTAAATCAAATTTTACTTAATTAAAGTTTGTTATTTTGTAAGTGTTTTTCATTATATCAAGGCATTTGTTATACTGTATAAATCTGTTATGATGTATTTTTAAAAAAAAAAAACACAATATTGTTTAATATTGCTATAGTTCTCTGCCAAATTTGAACGTGTATTTGTGTTTCTTTTTGTATGCCTTTTATTTTAAAATACTTTTTTATCTGTAATTACTTAATAATCAATGTGTTTAGATTTAATATTTGAGTCAAATGTATTTTTAAAGAAGGTTGTTAATTTTTAATTTGTATGATAAACAAATTTAGAAGGCAGAACAGTTTACCTGTTTGAGATGAGAAGTCAAAATTGTATGAGGAAATCAATGTGCAGTTAAGAGTTTATTTTGACTTGTTTGGATTTTATTTCATTAAATTTAGTTACTTAAGATCATCATCATAGGAATTTCCTCTTTCATTTTTGATAGTTTTGTAATTGTTTAGTATTTTTCCAATTTTCTGGATCAATTTTTTTTTACGTTTTTGGAAATTTTTGTTTTGAACAGTATTTGTTTGTATGTACAGTAAAACACCATTTATACATCTTACATGTGATCAATTTAAACTGGTATGTACATTAAAAAACATTTCAAATAAAATTAAACAAACTAGGGGAAATTCATATAATAAAATAAAAAATAAATTTGGTAACATAATAGTATTGTTAATATTTGGCATTTCATAATATTTTTATAGAAAAATAGAGATAGTATAGTAATTAAAATTGAAAACAAAAAAAAAAAAAATTTTACACAAAAGTGAAAAAGAAAAAAGCAAACTTAGATTTAATTTATATCCCAAACTTTCAAAGGTATATGTTACTGTGAATATCTGAAATCTAGAGAATGTCAACTTTCACTAGTGAATGTCAACAATCAGATAGTAGCTTTGGTGAATGTTCGAAATATTTGTTATTTCCGATTTGATATTAATTTATTCGCTGATAGTATTATATTTATTCAATATTTTAATATCTGCTGAGGATATATTTAGGAGAAACATCAGTGTTCAGAGTACTGTTTAAATGCATACTTGGCAGTAGCACTTGACCTTAAAAAAACATTGAAGTAGGACATATTGAGCAATTGTATATTAGGCATCATCAGTATAGGATATACTGGGCAATGGCACTTATCAAACCTAGTATATATTTCAGACATTTACCAAAGCTACTATGTGACCATCAACATTTCCTGGTGGAAATCAACAACCACCAATTTTGATCATTCACAGTAATATATACTTTCTATACTGGTAGACTGTAAGTAAAAAATCTTCAGGTGTGTGGGGGAAGGATCCCATTTTAGAACTTACTTTGTTTCTTGATTCAAAACCAACAAAAATAAATAATAAAAAAATATATGTATTTATAACAAGAAGGAAGTATAGCCAAAAAATTTTTTTTTAGCTATATTAGAACTTATATAACTTAACTATATAAACTTTACATAGATTGAGAAAAAATTAATACTCTAATGAAAATTAAGTACATATGAATAGTGCTGTACTGTATATCATAATAATAGTTGATTATTTCTTTTAATAATTTGTGTTTCTTATTATACATTATTTGCATTGATATTTGTAGACTCTCCAAACAATGAAAGAAAAGGATCTGTCGAAAAAGTTCAAAATCAGCGCCTGCCTCAGCATCATCCATTAATGAACAATGATGTATTGATGAGAACTTTCCCTGGCATGAATACCCCATTCGATTCTCAAAAATTATTACAAATGGGTGTTCCCATGCATCGTATGCCTCCCCCAGGTTTTCCTGGTAGGACTCCCGCAAATCCTCCACCTGGCTTCAAAAACAATGCTCAGCTGCTTCAAAAACCTGCAAGTTATGCATCACCGTTTCCTCCCGTACCACCTTTTCCTAGACAAGGGAACAAAAAGGAAATACTTTCTCAAAGCCCACCTAAACTTTACAGTGGATCACCACCCAAAAACTTCCAGCAAAATAAAGTTTATCACAAAGTGCAGGAACCATCGGGGTGGCCCATGAATCCTCGGAATGTTCCGTTTCAAGTTGAAAGGCACCCTAATCCTCAACGCATGCAAGGAAATGGCCGAGGTCATTGGCTGAATAATAGAGCTATGCTGCCCCATCCTGTTCAGCACAAATCTAATCAACATCAGACTATGGATCATAGGCGCAATAGGACCAATTCTGATCATCAGCCATATAATTCAAACTCTGACAAATGGTCCTCTCGTTGATGCAATTATTAATTTTGTTTAAAATTAGTTGTTGTATTTGTAATATAGATTCAACATCATTGCATAAATGACGTTTGTTTCTTTTACTTAATTGACGAAATATTTTTGTTAAGGGCAATTATTATTATACTATTTCTTTTATTCCTGTTGGGGCGTCATACAGACGATTTTATTGTTGATTTTTTTTTTTCTCAAGCATTAAAAATGTATATTATGCTTAAGCAGGCATATATGCTGTAATGTTTATTTCCAGACTACTAAGTAATTCATTGATTATTTTCAAACTAGTTTTATTTGTATAATTTTTTTCCCACTATTTTAATTAAATTGAAACTTTCTAAACTCTTTTTTTTTTATAATAGACTACAGTTTAGTCTTCAAATGAAGTACTTATTGTTTTGGCATTCTCAAATTATATGAAGCATCAAAAATTAAGAAATTAATAAAATCAGATTAAGAAATATGTTTTACATTTGTGCTTTTTATTCAAATTATCAGTTTATAATAATTCAAAATCGTTCTATGATTTCCTTTCAAAATATAGCTTTAATTTAACTTATGTTAGTATTTTTTTTAGCATATATCTTTAAATTTGGGTTTAAGAGCTTTGTGTATGGTGTCAACCACAGAAAAAAAAGGTTTTAAAGTGTTTTATGTTGTTTAAAAAGATGTATATATATTTGTAATTTAGTTGAAAAATTTTGTATTTCTTTCTTTAAGAATATGTAGAATGAATAGAAGTAAATTAATTTCAGAAATTTTTTGTTATTATTTTAAGTATTGATATATTTTAGAATAGTTTGAAAGATTTTGTTTTAAACTGTGAATTTAGGTTATTTTCTTTAAAAAAAAAAAAAATTGGGATAAAGATCCATAAGATTTATTCAAAGATTTTTAAAGTTTTGCACACACATTTTTTATTCTCTCTCTCGTAATAGAAAATAGTTTTCCTGAAGAACAAGATATTTCTTGCTTTATTTCTTGAATTTTAACTTGAATTGAGCCTGGTTTTTATCTATTCAGGAAAAACAAAATTATAAGACTGTCTAAATATGTAATTTTTCTCATTTTTTTAACATTTAAAAATGTTTTACTAGTATTTGCATTTTGTACTAACGTCATCTGTTTGCTTTTTTTTTTCCATTCATCTTAATAATACATTAAATTTATCTAACAATTATGCATTATAACTAAAAACTTAATTTTTTTTATCTGTTTCCTTCACTGAATGAAAATAAACAGTGCCACTGATTTAATATTGTTTATTTTCTCCATTCATATAAAAAAAAAACCTGTGCATTAAAAAAAAAAAAAACAATTTTAATGCACAGCTATATTTAAAAAACATTATTCTAAAAATTTACCTATTAAATTCTAATAATTATTCAGTGTTTTGATATTGTTTATTAAATTTTTTTCATCAGAAATTTTTTTTTATATTAAATTTTTTACACACAGCTATGTTTGAATGCAATTCGTTGTAATTGTCAAACTTACTCTTAACAAATCAGGTTGATTATTTTTTTTCCTACTGAAAATTATGTAAAATATTATGGATACTTTTATCTTTTTCTTTACAATGAAGTATCAGTATATTCTGTACAATTTAGTGTAAAAATGTAAGTGAGACAAAAGATAATTGTTTCTTTGAATCATATGTCATATCAATACAAATAGCGTTATTGATTCTGATTTTTATACATGTTTTTTTTAGTTCTTTTAATCTTTGCCAATTGTAATAAGGCAAAATATTATGATTTTAAACTTGATTCAAAATAATTTAAATTTGTAGCTATAATTTTGTGAAAAGGTAGAAATTGTTTATCTATCCAAACTCATTTTAATTTTTCCATTCCAGCCTGGGACATCATCTAAATAACAATTTATTTCTTTACAATGCAGCAGTTATTAACTTTTTCCTCTTATCAGTTTTTTTCCCCTTCTTAAACAAGAGCTAAAATCTTATAACGGACAAGTTTGTTGCACTATAAAATGATTCGACTCAATGTAAATGGGGAAATAAAAATGGAATATTAACCTAAGTTAAAACATCAAAAACAAAAATTTTTTATTTATTTTTTGTCAACATGCAAACGTTTTCCATTGTTCAATGATGTAATTTTAGCGTTATACCTTATATATTTGATACACAATTTGTGGGGGGGGGAGTAATTTCACTTAAATGTATTAACATACAAATACTTATACAGATAATACGAAATAATATTTTTATTTAAAAATAAAATAAGATTTAGGTTATATTTTGCTCCGTATATTGCACTCATTCTCTTTAAAAGCAATTTTTTAAGCAATATCAATATAATTTTTATAAACTTTCAGAATATTTTAATCTATTTTAAAAGTTTTGCTCGGGAAAAAAAAAAAAAACTTTTTTTATTCAAAAAGTTCCTAATTTAAAAAAATATTTGATTCTTTTTTACAAGACGTTGCTTCATATCTTGTGAAATTACAAAACAATTTTTAAAAAAAAATTATTTACTACTATTATTTTTACATGATTATGTAACTTTGCATACTAATAATGTTTTAAATATTCTACAAAAAGTATGCATCTTTTACTTTTTAAAAATATCTAACACTCATAAAATACAACCTAGTAACAGTTAAAGAATATTTCTTATTGTTAAATATAAACTTTGATGTAAAAACTAAATATTATAGAGATAATTGGTCTTTAAATATGCTAATTTTGTTGTAATTTTCTCATTTCAGAATTTCATAAGCTTATAAAATGTAAACATTTTTTAAAAATATTAAGTTCTTTGTTTTTAATTAAGGGTTTTTGAAACTTTTTTGGTGCAATATTTAATTTTTAAAAAAAAATATATATATATTTTAATGTTTAAAATATGAATTTATTTTGTAACAACAGTTCATTTTTATGTGAAGGTATTCATGTGTGCTTTATGCTAAGAAAAATAATGCAATACACTATAAAAGGAATAACAATTTTATATATTTTACACTTATTTCTTGAATTTATATTTCAACACTTTGATAGTGTTATAAATACTCTTCATCACAATGTAAGGTGTCTACTGATTGCTAGCATTTGCTAATTAATTTATTTGTATTTTTAATTGGATTTTTATGAATTTTAATTGAACATTCTTGTTATATGCTCAATGCAAACAAGCTACTAATAGCTGTTTTTATGTGATGAGAATTTAAGATCATAAATTAAATAAAATTTATTTAAATTTGTTGTTAGTGATTTACTTTAAGAGTTCTATTTAAAGATAACTTTATTGTAGTGTATTATTATTAAACCATTCATTAAGACTCAATAAATGAAATTAGAATATATTTCATCTAGGGAGATTATGAAAAAGGCGACTAGCAGAAAATTAATCATGGTGCATGAAAAATAACTTTAGATATATTGAAATTGCAATGAAAAAAAAAATAGAACAAGAAAACTGCAGTATTGATTCTTGCAATTACAAGCCTAAAGCGAAATTGGATAGTTCCAGGTGAGGATATTTTATATTTAAAGAAAGGAGCTAGTGACAGAAAATGCAGTGTCTTTTTCTTTTAGTTATTCAAAAGTTCTTAATACATAACCCTTTTAATAAATAGTTCTTTTAAATATAATTCTTATAAATAATTTATAATTCTTTTGAATAATTCTTTTTTTTACATTTTAAGATGTTAAAAAACCTGAAAATGTTCTTATCTTCAGCGTCTTGAAAAAGAATATATATGCACATTTATTTAAACTTTTTTTTGTCTTCATTTATCAACTCTATTATTATTTGCATCACGCTATAAATGAAAAAAAAATTTAATTATTAAACTTTAATTGTTTTGCAAAAAGATTTACCTTTTTTTTTCTTTTTTTTTTTTTTTTGATTTAATCTTATTTCCTTAAATAGAAAAAAAAATCAAATTTTTGTTAGAAATTTGTCTTAGTGTAAATTTATTTTTACTTTTAGAAAACAGGTAAACAATTAAGCAAGTCCCTTTTTCAATTTTTTTAAAATGGTGGTTACAAAATAATTATAAGCAAAGCTGGAAATTGGTGTAAAATTTTAGTTGAGATTCCATCCCCTTGTAACAGGTTGTCATCTTGAGTTTACAAAGGAGTATCAAAGGTGGAAGGAAAAAAACGTTAAACGCTAGAATACACGAGTGAAATAAAATGAATCGATTGCTACTTTTTTAATTATTTATTTTTAAACCGAATTTTGTGAGATCAAACCTATAGCCTACAGGTAGAAATCGATTAGACTAATATAAATCATTCACAAATCTGAATAAATATAATTTTTTTCTCTGATTAAACATGCCCCTTTGCCGATGAATTTGGATTCCTGACCCCCCAAAATTCAAGGATTGCAGCAATCCAGTAAATATGGTTCCAATAGTTTGGTCCCCTTAATGATAATATTACGTGTTTCGCTTATCTCAGCAATGTTTGATAGGAGTCAAGAAATTTTGCTCATAATTATAAAATTCGGTTCAAGACAATTTAATGCACATTTTTTTTTTTTTTTTATATTTATTATTAGACTGAAAATTTGGAATTTAAAGGTATAACATTTTTTATTTTATTTTAAAGAATGAAATTTGTGTGTCGAAGTACAAAACTTGAACGAAATCGGTTGAATAGTTCCTGAGAAATCAAATTTTAAATATACGACTTCTTTTAGTTTTGGAAATCCATTTACCAGTTTCTTAATAATCAAGCTGAAATGACTGTTTAGGCACTGCATATTTTAATATGCTTTTATTCTTTAGGTTTGCAGGCTTGGCATTTTATAGAAATATAATACACAACGGTTACAAATAGAACATAAATATTTTCTTACGGGCAACACATTAATTGTTCTAAATCTGTTGCTAATTTGAATATCATTGTAAATTAGTTTCCTAATAATTAAAAGCACGTGTTAAAACCGAGACATTTGTTTTAACAAAAATTTATACATTTTTTGGTGGTTGATATATATGGGCGAATCTCAGGAATCATTAATCGAATTCGATCTATTCTCTAGGTTGTCCAGACCGTAATCCTGTCAAACAATAAATAACCTCAGGATTAATTAATTGAATTTAACATAATAAGGGCATCAAATTTTTCGATGTTCACGATTATTTTTCTGATATTTTATACATTTTCAAATAGTTCTGGAGGTGTAAAAATAGTGTGCCTATTATTATTTTTTTTTATTATCAAAAGTTAAAGGTTTTAGAGATCTGCACATATATTTAGAAAGAAAAAAAAAACGTTTTATTTTTATGTAATTCAACAAAGAACTCATTTGGAAACATTTTCAGTAAAAGTTGATTTACGTTTAATATTGAAAATATGCATGCATGTATTAAGTCGGTAATCTTATACTAAATTTTTGTTAAAAAATCATGTTTCTTACTCAACTGAATAATAATAATTCGTAAAATTAAGCACAGTAAAACCGCTTTATTAATTATTTGTTCATTATTGGTAAGAAGATAAAATTTCTTACCGAATATCAAAAAGCCTAAGAAATGACACTAACGTAGAGCTCATAATTGCACATAAATTATGTTTATAGTTATCGGATGATTAAAAATTAAACCTTGGTCGTTAAAACATTTTTTATTTAGTATCCCCGTCAATTTTTTTAAAAATATCCTAAGTTTAACAGAAGCTGCATTAATAAATGCTGTTGATAAGTTAATTAATTGTAATAGCATAATTATACACTTCATAATAAAGTTTTACTTTAATTATTGTACATCGGAACAGTCAACCCAAATTTCTTTTAGAAACTTTTTTTTAAATTTATTTTTCAAAAAAGCTAAAAGTAAAAAGATGTTTTTATTCATATTGGTGCATAATAAATTCTGTTAGTACTGTGTGTTGTAAAATTCATCGCTCTGTACTTCGATAGAAAATACATAATACGATTCTGATCCATAGAAAATAATACGATTTTTATATTGTTTTGTGGAAATGTTTTAATACCCAGCCGTTTGTCTAAAAATGTTTGCGCGAAATTAGAAAATTTTTGCGCTCCTTTTTGGGGTATTGCGCTTACAAGTAAAATAGATCCTATTTTCTTAAATATGTGATTAATATATTTAGAGTTTTCTTTCTTTTTTTTTTTTTTCCCCCAATCTCTCAGGGGGCTTTTGCACAAACCAGAAATTGCTCGACAATTCTCGAAGTTACTTAAACAATTCTATTTTGATCACATCGTTCGCACTGATATTGCTAGAAAAACTTATCTGAAACCGAAACTACATTACTGAATAATTGTTATTACCTACAAATTTAGTAAAAAACTACTTAAGTTGACCCCTGAAGAAATGCACCACAAGCGGTTAACTTACTCAGGTTTCCCTACTAAAAGGAAATAAAACGGCATTATAAATAAAGTGATGCAAAAAATAAAATGGAAAATGTAAGAAAGAAGCTTTGTACTTTATTTACGCCGCACTAGAGCTGCACAACGAGCTATCGGCAACAGTCTGGGTAACATCCCTGAAGATGACCCGAAAACATAACATCAAAATTTTATCCTCTTCAGAGGGGATCTCATTTTTTGAGGCTATTTCCTCATTTTAGACATAGATATGAAGGGGAAGGAAATTTTCTCCAGATCTCTGTATCCATTTGACCGTTCAGCGACCGACCGCACGACTTTCGGTTCCACAGATTTTACGAGCAAGAATATCGCATGTACTCAGTGGGTCTAAGCGTGACCCCCGAGAAGTAGGAGGCCAGCCGGCTTGCTCTCCCTCCAGTGTATGAGTCATTCTCTTTAGGTGGTGTGAGAAGACACTCCTTGAGAAGACGACAGTAGTAAAGGAATGGTGGATTGTTCTCTCGTTCAACTTTAAAACTATGCAATTAAAATTAACTACAGGAAAGTGAGCACGTACGATATCAATTCATTAAAGCATTAACGTTAAAAGGGTAAGTTTATTTATGTTTTTATAAGTAGATTAAGTAAAAATTAGTATAGATGTAATGTGTATGTGTTAGGCCTATTCTTGCTTTGTTTACATTTAGAACTATTTGAAAATTGCTTTTATTTAATTTATTTTCCAGTGTCTTGATTTTTCATTTAAAGTTATATTTCATTAGTCTAAGCGGAGTCTAGGATTGAACCCTGGCCCCTCCGGACCGCAGTCCGATTCTCAAACCACTAGGCTACCATGGACCACGGGAGAGACAAACAAAATAAAAAGATCACCTTTTTTTTTGCAGTTACGTCACCCGTATTTTTCGGAAGCAGGTAAAAGCTTTAATCGAATCGAGCTCGCCATTAGCAGCGGAGAATCATGTCATCATAATTATAAAAGCGACGAATTTAAAAGAGTTCATTTTATCAACTATTCTGAATATAGTGGGTGTTCAGTAATAACTGCTTTTTATATATATTATTAGAATCCTTGTCTGAAATAAATTAAAAGTTTACTCACCAGATGTCGCAAACTGAAATTTAAGCGAGGAAAAACACAATTGAAACTAGTGAATGCCTGCCGAGTAAGGTGGGACTGTGAAAATTTAACCTGGGTAAGCAGTGAGGGGCAATTAATAAAAACACCTCCCTTCCGAATTACATCAGGCAACGAAACTGGTTTCCTTTCTAATAATTTCGCAGATTTTTATATCTGATTTTGTTCTCTTCCTCACTTCAGTATTAAATTGCGACTGCTAATGCGCGTACTTTTTATACTTAATTTTTGACGAATTATTAGATGTTTCGTCAAAATATAAAATCTTAGATGATGATTGCGAGATATTCTATTTAGACTGTAAAAAACATTATAGTATAAACTGGTCTTGTAAATTGGGTAAACTTAAACTGTTCTTGTACAGATAGATTTTAGTTTCTGATTTAGTAATGTAGACTGCATTACTTAAAAAAAAAAAAAAAAAAAATCAGAAAATAACGATTAAATAATAATGATAAAAAAATTTTATTATTAGTAAAAAAATTTATATTTTTCGAGTTTTATAGAGATTTTAAAGTTTGAAATGCAGTTTTTTGGTGTATAAAAACAGGTAAAATAATGTAAAAATAAATAATTCTTTTGATTATGAAACAAGCTGTAAATTTATTTAATTAATATTTTAAGAGCATACTAGCGATGCTGTTTCCTTTTAAATATAAATGTATTTTTCTATCATTATATGAAGCCGTGATAAAGGTTTAATTAATTCATAAAAGGTGTTTTTAATATATTTAAATAGGTGCATTTTACTCATCTGTCATAAGCTCGAAGAAAAAAAAAGCATATTAATTCCTTTTTGCATTTAATTAATAAAATTGCGCAGATATTTAATTAAATTACTTTTCAGAAGCATCTGCTACTAAAGTGTCAGTTATAGTTAATAGTATGGAATTCACAGTGTTACTTCATATTTCAATATAAATAATGAAATGTGACATTTAATTTCTGTTTCGTAATGTTCGACTAAATTTTAAAATTCACAATTTTGTGTAAATTTATTCTAATATTTTTTACTTCCATTAATGGCATAATTATCAGATTAAGATTAATATCTTTTTGCAGATAGATTTTTTTTTTGTGCACAACGTTGTCCATAGCTATTTAAAGTTTAAATAAATATCAAATTTATTCTAATATTAATTTAAACTCTACAGATATTCTCACTTTTGTACCAGAGAAAGATTTCTTGCGTTAAGCAATTTAAAGGGAAAAAATAGAGCATATTGTATCTTCAAAATATATAAGACAAATTCTGTATTTATAACCGACTAAAATATATATAAGCTAAACTTTTTCCAACTCAATTGTATAGTTAAAATAACGAACTTTATGGAAGTATTTCAATTCTTACATCATATATAAACTTATAATTCTTTCCTCATATATTATTGTAATTCTTACCTCATATATAATTCTTACACATATATAACAAGAAAATTGACCATAACATAAAATAGCTATAAAATTCCCCCCATTCAATGGTCAGACGAAATATTGTTCTGTCCATTTTATCGATTTTCTGACAATTCTATGCCCATAATGCCGAATGCAGTTTTCTGATTATTAACTTTGTCATCAAGCTGCGAAAAATTCTTATACTTACTGACATTAGGGCGGAATTCAGCCAAATTTTTGCAATTACGATGGTTCAATTTAGCGAATCAGAAGCCTGTATTTTTGTAAACATATCGCATTTCGCGATAGGTGCGCAGTTTAAAAGAGGGCGTTGTTTTCATTTGGTTAGCTTGTGAGTTCGCCGTTTGACCTAGTTTATGTGAGTTTTTATTTTATTTTCTGATAATTTTAATTTCTGATGATTTTGTTTGAATTTGTTCTATGTCTTTTTTGAATTTGTTCTATGTCTTATTCGTTTTTCTTTCTCCTGGACTTCTATACAAAACCTTCGGGGTACTGAGGGAGATTTTTTAGGCTTTTGCCATCTCTCTCAATAGAAAAGGTTTTGTTTTATGGCCACTGGGGCCGGTACCCCCTGATGACGTCGGCTTAAGTGGTCATATTTTTAATTTATTTTATTCCCTTCGTTTCCTTTATTTCTATTTTTATGAATTTTAACTGTTATAATTTTTTTTATATTTAAAAAAAAAAAAATACACGGAACTAACACAATAAATAAAACATTTTAAAGCTAAAATACAGTTAAAAGATTAGCTTGATAGATCTGTTAAAAAACTGGAAGACAACATGATTGGCAGTTTTTTTTTCTTCCAATGCCCACCTGGATAACGACCTAGGCCACACTTTCAGAGGCACCATATTAGGTGGGCCAACGTTGCTCCCACAGTAAGGACAGATAGTACAGAAAAGGAAAGAACATCCATGCCTTGCCCGGGACTCGAATCCAGAACATTTCTGATGCAAAGGCAGTTCCCTAACACCTCCACAGACCGGTCGGCACATGATTGGCAGTAAATGAGTATTTACGTTAAAAAAGTTAAAAATCAGTTTACATTCATATGAAACGTTTAAATGGTAATTATAAGGACCTATCCAGTGCCAATTAGTTTGTTTTAACTAGTCTAGAAAATATATTTTTTGCAGTTAAAAATTGTTCTTAATATTTGGACCTAGAATTTGAGATTAAACTGGTCTAAGCATCAAATGTGAGTATACAAAACATATAATTTATGAGCGTTTAGTGCATTAAGCCGCTGTTGACGCTTTCGTCTATATAAAGACCTTTAAAACTTAGATTAGTTTTATAGATTTTATGACGTTTTTTTAAAGGATAGTATTATAGAGTTAGAGAATTAATTTGTACTTGAAAAAGAAGTTAAAAGTTATAAAATGTTAAAACAATAAGGTTTAGTTTTAGAGTTTAAAAAATTTAAAAACTTGGAAATTCAAATGCAGTTAAGACGAATTTTATTCTTGTTTAAAATTAACTGTGTTATCAAAAAGTAAAGAAAATAGTATTTATTTAATTTTTGATAACTTATGTTAACCTACGCATTTGTTGCTAGCGTACATTTCTACTTCCGTATTTAAAGTATGAGAGTACTTAAATACTTAGTAATGCTTATAATATTTAGTATTACTTTAAGTACTTCCGCATTTAATTATTATTTGGCTACAGATTTAAATATTTTGGAGAGCTTTGCTATACCTTTCTTTTTAATGAGATTTAAACAAAGAGTTTGTGTAGGCATAAATTTGACATGCAAAATTTGACATCCAAAATTTGACATGCAAAATTTGAAGACATTCAAAATTTGAACAGACAAAAGTTCTTGTTTAATCATAATTGACATATTCTTGAAGATCAATATTTCCTATTACATCCATTTTTTGAAAGAAACAAATTTTATTTTATTTTTTATTATTTTCAAAAATTTCAAAAATAGCTTTAATTTCTTTTAATAAAGCCATAGTGATTTCAATCGATTTGGTGTAATATTTATTTGATTTAAATTTCATTGTAGATCTTTTCATTTTAAATTTAATTTTAGTTGTTTATAAATTTCCTTTTTTTTTCTAAACTGTTTTGTTATTAAACCAACGGTCTAAAACAGTTTTGGTTTGAGACAGGGCCATATTCAGAGGGGGGATGGTAGAGACTTTAGTCCCAGAGTCCGAAATCGTTGAGGGTCTACTCAAAATTCCTGACATGGAAAAAAAAGTTTTATAATTAATTACTATTAAAAGAAAATTTACTGCAAATTCCTTTATATAAGTATATGGAAACTACAATCATGAATAAAGGTTTTTAAAAAATTATATAAAATATGAAAATAAGATTTTTTTGGTTTTAAGGAAGGAGTCTAAAATTCATTTCATCTTGGGGCCCGTCAAACCTGTGTTCAACCTTAATAGGGGAAAAAACCCTATATTTTTTATTCTTCAGATTTCAAAAAAAAAAGTCTGAACTGGTTTTGTAAAATTTTTCTTTGTCTTTTAAAACGAACGGCGGTGGCTTAAGAGATGGAGGGCTTGCCTCCCAGTGAGGTGAACCAGGTTCGAATCCCAGGAAATCTGATAGATATGAACTCTACACCCTGCTGTGAGGCGCAAAATATCCTCAGACGTAGATGAATCATGGGTTAGAATTTGAGATGTGACATGCTCATTCCAACCATTCGCGTTTACTGAAAAGAGGTTTTGAACTAGATATTAAAATTTTCATAACCTTCGCTACAACTTTTAAACAAACGTTAGGCTCAGTTATTAAGTGTAAAAAAAAATTAATATTTATGAGGCATAAAAAATTAAAGAGATCTGCTATTTCTGTTCGGTGCTTTTGCTTTAAGGGGCTAACATTAACTGTCAAAATGACTTTTATTTCTTCTTTAATTTTTATTTTAGTCATTTTGAAGTTTCAGTCTATACCAGGCGCTGGGCGTCGTTCCTTGATAAATCGACGAGAGCGAAATATAGATTGAGTTAGTGCGACGAACTTACAACGGTTAATTGACGCAGTGAGCGATTCTGTTAAATCAGGTAGTAAAAGTAATATTCAATCTATCGTTTGCGAAGCGAGTACTGGAGACCCCTTGTACATCTTTTTGTCTGTTAACAAAATATTACAAATAGAACAACAGAAATGGTATTTATTTAATAAAATTGGTTCATATGTGCAAGGCTGTAGTGTAGTGGTACATTTAGATGTGGAGATAACATCGAGGTAAAAAAAAATGCTGACGGTAAAAAAAAAAAAAAAAAAGTTAGAAAAATCTTTTGGGCTCTGAGTAATCCTGTGTACATCCTGCTCTGGTGGGCTCGAACCTCCGAAAGTGACCTTGAACCAGCTCTAGTTAGAATCGCCTTGCCGTCGGGCTACGCGTGGGAGGTTTACGTGAGTATCCTCTCAAATTCAAAAACGGTTTAGTTCCATTAAAAATTCCTCCTCGAAGACATTATACAGAAGTTTTCTTGTCTTCTGGTTTGGGTTCAAAATTACTTGGATACGGAGTTGAGTCGGCTGTTCAACGCCGTACATAAAATAAAATGAAATAGAAACATTTTTCGGGAGTGAAAATGTCGATTGCTCTTGCGCTCATAAACGGTTAAGAGTAAAACATAGTGTTTAGTCTTCTTAAAAATTTTGGCTAATTTTCCTTTTTTTTTTTAAATGCAAAATATTAAACACTATAACTTTAGACTTCTTCAAAAGATTTAAACAGTACGTTAACAGTATTTTTATAGTTAAAAGTAATGAACGAAAATGTTCAATTAATCTTTTAAATATCAATTCATTTTCTTTTTGCAAAATACTGCTAGAATTTCCTTTTAAATTCTGTGCATTTTTTAAACGTATGTCTTGATAAATTATGGAATTTAGTGTTAATCAATAAAAGGTTTCACGTTAAAAGCGGTTTTTTCCACAAATGAAATAGATTCAAAACTAACAATCTCTTCTACGAAGTAACAAGAATAAACACGTTTTGCTTAACATATATGTTTATTATTGTGAGGCATACAACATATTATAGTAACACAACCTTCATATAGCGTAGTACCATGTAGTTTTTACCATGTAGTATATATGTAGTTTTTGCATCATGCATTTTGTATGACATTTAACTCATAAATGGTACATAAGTAGACGAAACTTATTGATAATGCTAATTGTAATGAATATAATAAAGTATTAAAAAAGCTATTTGTATGAGTTCTCTTGTCTTTTGGGTTAGATTCCAAATTACAAGGTCACGGAGGTGAAAATTGATAGTTGTGCACTTAAAAATGGGTCGGATGTTTAACGCCGGTAATCAAATAAAAAATGCTATGATTATTTTTTAATCTTCGTAAATTGGTTTGTCTTATAAGAAAAAAAAATGCAGGTTTATATAAAACTAATTTATAATAATTTTCAACAAGTTGCATTAAATAAGCAAACAAGTGGGCACAAGAAAATTATCACAACTATTCCAGTTCCCTTTTATGTAATAAATAAAACATTCTGAAATTCTCTTCTCAATCTTGAAGCTATTTATAGCTGGGAACAGCAATTTTTTACGAACTAAAACTTTCTAAACTAGTATATTTTGTACTTTTTGCATCATTAATTTCGTTCCCCTTTGAAAAAAAAAAAAAAACTAAACCTCATAGCTCGTTGCCTCATAGAAATAACATCGAATTTTTATTCTCCTTTACCAGACCGTAAAACTTTACTTCAAGATTAAGATGATTTTGCTGAAATGGTTTGTGAAGGGATCTACCAACAGATGACGCTGTCATCACCCTTTCATGATTGGTTCTTGGTCTGTGACGTAATGAGACAGAGTTTGAAAATGGGGAGGTTGTGTTACTTTCATCTGCATGCATCATTCAGAAATCATCCTCTCGGTGGCAGTTGTAGGATGTAGAGAGAATTTATCAGTTTCGGTTTTAACGAGTTTTCAATGAACTAATAGATAATATGGATAACAAAAACGTTTTGTTTTCTTTTTGTTATCAGTGTATTGAAAGGCATACGATAAAATTTACAAAATTCTGCAAAAGGAGAATTTGGGATTTTAAAATTTAAATAACTTGTTAACTCAGTTAAAAGTGTTCTAAGAACTTTTTTTTGTACATCACTGGTGGCATCATTTGTTTAGTGTAATTGTTCTTTGCTCATCTGTACATTCATGCTTGTTTCAAATGGATACAATCAACCAAAATATCATTGTGCATGTAGCAGAATTCATAAAAGGTAGGAAATTATTTCCTACAAGTATTTAACAGAGTTGGTACATAAGTGTTTTTAATAAGTTTTCATAAAAAATAAAAGTACACAATACTTTAGCAACCACTCCAATATATTTTTAATTCAAAAAAGAAAAGATATGTATAATATCCGTTTAAAATTCGTCTTGCATACATTTTTTAAAATTAAGGATAGCTAAAACAAGAAAATATCCATTTCCTTTCATTCATAAATGTGCCATCACTTTTTTTATTTATTATGACTGGTACGAACTCTGCTAGTAATATAAAGTTAAAAAAATGCAAATTAACATTTTATAATTAAAATAATATTACACATTTTAAATATTTTTTTTTTTTTTATTTTTTGAAAAAAAGTTAAAAGTAATCTCTAATCTATTATTGTACAATATACTAAGAAAAAATAAATCACTACTATAAGTAAATAATATATTTTTATCAGGAAGCGTGCTTACGGTGTAACGAACTGGGCGATGCTACGGACTGCTAAAATTTTATGACTGCCATTTTATTTCATGTTGGCGAATTAGTTCTTATTAAGCTCATTCAAGTAGATTAAATTTTAAAAATTTTTATATTAATGCAGTCATAGTTATAATTTAATTATAGTTGTAATAATGTTTTACAATTTATAAGTTTACAATAATTTAAATTTGTAAATGTAATGTGTTATTTGTAATTGTAATTAGTTTTCGCTTTTATAATTTAAATGTGTTTCTTAGCAAGGAATTTAACGTTTTAGTTCGCTCGGTGCTGTTAAAGACCTTAGGCATAGGCAGGCATGCATTTTAGTCGTATTATTTGTTTATTCTTAAGGCTGGTTTGTTACTTAATCTTAACTTATTGTCAAACTTAGCAATCATATATTTTTTTAAAGTAGTAATTAACAAGTCATTTTTTTATTACAAATTTATCTACGAAATTAGGTAGCAATATTTGATAGTTGAGTATTTTAAATCTTTCACGGAAAATTTAAATTAAAATATTTCCTATAATTGAAAAAAAAAAATATTTGCGTTAAAAATGAGATGCATAATTTATTTAAAATATAGATTCATAATAAATATATTATAATGATAAATTTTTTAAATTTGTGGAATTTTTTAATTTTTTTTTAACCTTCTAATTTTTTAACAGTCAGTGTTCGAGGTGTAAATTATTGCACTTAAATAGCAAAGAATAATTTATTTAGAACAGTTATTTTTTTCATATGCGACTGCAATAAATAAAAATCAAAACAGATGCTACGAATTTATATCTCACTTCACAAGTTCTGGGCAATATCAAGTTTTTAATGACGTGATAACGTCATGAAATATTGTTCATATATCTAGGATTTTCTCCAGTAATTCTATTTTACAGTAGTCAATATTTTCGTATCATAAATTAAAATAATCAACACTCTATTATATTGTATTCGATAATTTTCGTTATCTAAATATTCGTGATGTCGTATTCTGGTCGTAATGGCTATTTATCGTTGTCGATAAGTATGGCAATATCGCTGTCGATAATTATCGTATATTTGATATTATTCGTAAAAAATGATATTCACGATGTATCGCGAGAATACATCTTCAAATATCGTTATGGGGATATTTAAAAATCATAAATATTTTATTTCATGTAGTAGTTGAAATTTTTACTAAAAATCATAAAATTTTATAAAAGAAAATTCGCGAGGCTTCTTTATTAGAATGCAGATTAGAACGCCAGATTAAGAACCAAGGCAAACAAGCTTTTGTCGGAAGATTTTTTTTTTTTTTTTTTAATGAAACTTACCGAATTTGCGTTAGATAGCGAGGAAAACCACAAAATCTTCCAAGGTTAGTTTTGTTAGACAGTAGTGGGACTCAGATCCGTTAATACACTGGTATGGTTAACTCAGAATTTTTCTCTTAATCCTTTGACGCAGAATTTTTATTAAACATTTTTTTCATACTTTTTTCATTATTTTGTATTTATTTAGATCAAAATATGTTAAAAATTATATTTAGGATTTTAATAATTTATAGTTATGAAATACAGCATGAAACCCACGTGTCTTTTTCCGCGTCAGGTAAAATCTTCAAACGTGGCTAATTTCTAAACAATAATTTTTTTTCAAATTTACACTAATTTTCAGTGTTTTAGATCTCAGAGAAACAGTTATTCATCATTGAAATTTTTGTAATTTTCAAAGTCAATTATTGATAAATTTGTGAATATTTATAATTTTTTTTTTTCAAACTACTTTTTTTGAATTTTATATTTGAATTCAAATATAATTCCGATGATCTAACAGATTTTTAGTAACTATTGGACTGCTTTTTTATAATTGAAAAGTACCAAAATATATATTTGTTTGCAGTTAGAACATTTGAAAAAAATTCCATGCTATAATTCTAATAGATAATTCCATGCAAAAAATAAATTATAGTAAATATTTATTATTTTTTATTTAATAATAATCGAAAATATTTTGAATTGTAAGGTATACAATTTTTTACATAATTTTAAATTATAAAATTTTACCTGGTTAAGTACAAAATTTGAGCGAAATTGGTTGAATAGTTCTTGGGAAATCGAATTCTAAGTATTGAATTTTTCAAAATTTAATTTCTCGGGAACTATTCAACCGATTTTGCGCAAATTTTGTGTTTTGACTTGCAAAATTACCAAATTTAAAATTACATATAAAGTTGTATACCTTACAATTCAACTATTAATAAATAAAATAATAAATATTTACTAAAATGTATTTTTTAATTGAACTATTTTTAGGTAAACGAAATTTATAATTGCGTGCAAAAAAATTTCAATCCGCTTTTAAAAAGTTCTCGAAATATGATAAAATACTCAAAAAGTAAAATTAACATTACGAAGTCCAAACTTTGGATCGTTCCCATTACCAAACTATGGGGACAACGTTTCCCAAATTTCGGCTATCCACTATATTTTGAGGTCAGAATTCCGAACCCGTCTATAAAAACGCATATTTATTCAAAGAAGTACGTTTTTGTGTCAGTTTCCGTAACTTAAAATATCGTCTGCACTAATTAATTAACATATTTGAGGTCACCATCAATTAAGATTCAGTCCTAGAAATCGAAGATCCGACCATTAAATCAAAAGTTATTCAGGGTATTCCTTTTTTTACGCACTTGTACATGATATAATTGAATTGAATACGGGAAGAGCATGTTCATTAGTAAAAATTACCACTTTAGCCTTGGAAGTTCAGAAAAATAAAAATATTTCTAGGAATTGATTACATAATATGTAATTTCGCAATTAACTCAGACTAATAAATTTACCGAGTTTAACAATCTTAAACCTAAAAGAAATTATTTTAAAGTATGTGATTACTTATCTTAAAAACTTCCGCTAACTAAAATGAACTGTTTTAAAGAATATTATCATATAAATAGCGGTTGTAATAATACAGCCGTTTATTATCAGAAATAACCGGTTGTTAAATTAGCAATCGGTGCTTTATCATAAATAACTTTTCTGATCATCTCATCTTTTTCCAATATTAACGTAATAAAGATGCCAACCGGTTATAGTTAGCGTAGAGAAGCTTTTGTAACAGTCGTTTTTAGACTAGACTAAAAAAAAAAAAAGCGCTCAGATTATCTAGTTTGTGATCGGCTTTATAGTACATTATGATAATTTGTTTTTATCAACTGTCTAATTTAAGAGAGACAGTTTTTGACGGGAAATCTATTTTTGATGACTCTTTTGTTATTCTAAAACTGATTTTTCTCTTAATTCCCTAAATTGTGATTCAACATATTCACCCTCAATGTCGTTTCAATCATATTAAGTCAATGTGTTCTTGTTAAGTATAAGTTTAAACTGCTCAAATTCTGGTGATTAATTTAGCTTTTGTTTAAAAATTTTGTAACGTTGTTTTTTTTTTTTTTTTTTTTTTTGAATTATTTTTCCCTGAAAAGTTACCAGGTTGTGGCAGTAATATTGTAAAGTAAAATGAAAATTCGATCAAGTCCGTTTTTTTAAAAAAAAAAATTTTTTTTTTCATTTTATTTTCAAATTATCTTTGTTTTAAAAATTACTTCTCTTTGGAAAGTTTTACATTTCTGGAATAATGTTTGAAACTAAAGAACAATGACTATTGGAATATATCTTTGTTTAAGAATCTACTTTTTTTTTTCTTTTTGAAAGTTTAAAATATTTTGGACGAAAGTTTAAAATATTTGGACCAACATAAACGGACTAATAACCAGTGAATTATAGTAATTTGAGAAGCAATAATGAAGACTGGTTATATATATATATATATATATATATATATATATATATATATCCGTATTGTTTAATAAACTATCTTTCTCTAGAAAGTTTTAAACTTTTTTTTGAATGATTTCGGAAACTATAAAGAAGAATGGCTATTGAAACATGTCCGTAATCTTTGTTTTAAAAACTATCTTTCTTTTGAAAGTTTAAAAACTTTACGTACTAATTTTAGAAACTATACTGAAGAATGACCATTACATCACCGTATTCTTCGTTTTAATTCTTCGTCTAAATTCGTCTCAGTCGTGTAAATTTTTCTCTAGAAAAATTTAAGCTTTTTGAAATAATTTTAGAAACTATATAGAAGTATGGCTGTATCCGAAATCTTTGTTTTAAAAATTATCTCTCTTTTGAAAGTTTAAAAACTTTATGAAGTAATTTTAGAACACTGATGAACCACCAGAAGTGAGACATCCTTGTTAAAAAGTTTTTTTTTTTTTTAAACTTAATGCAGTAATTTGAGAACTAATAAAGAAGAATGGCTAGATGCACATCCGTATTCATTCTTTAAAACTTTATAGAGTAATTTTAGAATCTACAAAGAAGAACAGCTGGTGAAACAAAACTATATTCTTTGTTTTAAAAAAAATTATGCTTTGTTTAATGTTAGTTTTATATTTATTATATTGAGATTTAAACTTTTCGGAACTATTTTTTTGTTACAAAAACTATTTTCGCTATTAAGTTTAAAACTTATTTTTGAAGATATATTATTCATAAACTTGGTCTACATAAACTTCAAAGTAAGGATTTTAATTTAGTCGCATGTTTAAATGAACGAGTTGTTAGAAACGCTATCTGTTTTAAATACAATTATTTACGAACATTACACAATTCATATTATATTATCTGGTTATGGTACAAATCAGCATATCTTTTAATGCTGTTATTCGCTGACAATTTTGGCTGTGAAATTATTACGCTAGATTGTTTCTAGTGGAGTTTATGATTGTCTGTCCAATGAATAGCTTTCCTCCTTTAATTATATTTAGTTCAGACGAACATTAAAATTAACGAATGCAATTTCCTCTCGAGGTTGAATTTTCTTGTCTCTATCTAGACCAATTATGTTAGGAACTACTGCTGTCGAATAGTAAGCAATAATAATCAGTGGGGCTGATTTCTTGTATTATTTATGAACAAATGCCTGCACTTGCTTAAACTAATTTTTATTTTTGCCTTACTAAATGCTAAGAACAATTAGTTTTATAGTTTACTTTTTTTTATTCAAAATTTATGATAAAAAATGATTTGTTCAAAGTAAGATTAGTTTTTACTATGGAATTAGGATAACAATAAATTATTGTATTTTTTATGAAAAAATACATACACTTGTTTAAACTAATTTGTTGGATTTGCTTTACTAAATGGTAGTAACAATTATTTTTATAATTTTCTTCAACTTTTTTTTTAATCAAACATAACGATAAAAAATTGATTTTGTTAGAAGTAAAACTAGTTTTCACTATGCAATTAGGATAACACTAAATTATTGTACACATTATCTGTGAACAGATGCATCCACTTGTATGAACTAATTTTTCTTTTTGCTTTACGAAATAATGTAAACTATTTTTATAATTTTCTTTATCTTTTTTGATAAAACTTCAGGTTAAAAATTGGTTTTGTTAAAAATAGAACTAGTGTTCATTTTGGAATTAGGAAAATATATTAAAAATAAGAAAAACACTCTAAAAATATATGAGATTTATTATGCAATATATGAGAGTCGTTTTGTTTCCGAAACAAACTTTTTTTTTTTTGTTCATGTCTTTCTTTCTTTTTTTAACGGACAAATTTTGTTCATAGAATAAGAAAAACAATGAAATTAATGCAAATCTATTTTAATGCATTTTTTAAAAGTAATATATTTTATTAATTAATTATATTATTTTATTTATAAATTATGTTTTTAAATATTTCATTTTGAAATGTTTGTAAATGACTAAATTTGTAAGCTCCTCTAAGAATGTAACTCGGTATCATTTTTTCTTTGAACTGATGCAAAACGAAATTCTGCTGATCTCAAAGTAATGAATTTAAGAATTTAAAGAAAAATGGTTGAAATTATAGTTGAAATAAGTAATAAATGTTCAGCCTGATAAAAAATTAAATTTACTTCATTAAATAAATTTTTCAATTTCACGAATTCTTCTGAATTCCTTAACTATAAGTTGCTTAAAAATACGTCACGATAATTTTTTCCTGTTATTTTGCCATAAAATGTGTTGGTATATTATTCTACTTCAAGTTGTTGATATATATTTTTAGTAAACTATGAAGTAATTTTGAATGACTCTACTTTCATGAAAATACTAAATTCCTTATTATAATTTATAATAAAATATAATTAATTCCCTAATAGAAATACTGAATTCCTTAATAAGTTGTTTCAAAATACTTTACTGTAGTTTTTTTTTTAAAAATATATATTGCCATAATATTAATCATTGCTAGTATATTATTCTACTTTTAGTTGTTGAGTTATATTTTTGGTAAACAATGTAATAATTCAGAACGAAACAATGAAATAATACAGAACAAATATACCTTCATGAAAAATGGGTCAACTGATATTTACTTGGCTCTCACTCGAATGTTGTACTTGAAGTTTCGGAAATGAGCCAAAAATGGAAATTACTCAGTCACATTCGTAATAGCTCAAAAATTATGAAACTGTTTACAGTTGGGTATGTCTTTCAATAACAGCAACAAAAAATGTTCTCAGGGAAAATTTATGGAGTAAAAGAAAGTTTAAAAAAATATATTTTGCATATTAGCAAATCAATTTCTCGTTGACTAACACTCCTTGTCAAAAAAGCAGGTAAAGTAGTATCCCTTCTCACCCACCCATCCATCCTTCATGCATATTTCTCTACTTAGTCTTTCTCAAATCAATATTTGCTAGGTTTTTCATTCTTTAAGAGTAAAAGAGGGTGGTGCTTTGTTTTTAATCAGATCAGACGGAATTTAAATATACACGACTTACTTATGAATATTATTACATAGTTATAATCTAAAAAAGTATAATTTAATCTTTAAATTCTTTAGAAATTTTTTATTTTAAGCTGAAGTGATCGCGCGAAACATATCTACCCACTATCCCAGTGTTTCCCAAAGTGTGGTACGCGTACCCCCAGGGGTACGGGAACAGTTTAGCGGGGGTAAGCATTCTTATGCGAAATATTTCTTGCAACAAACGAAAATCTTAAAAAATTTTACTTAAAAACAAAGCTAGCCATGAAAATTTACGATTACGCATTTTTCTATTGGTTATTTTTTGCAATGTTAACAGTTAAAAATTAGTGGTGTCAACAGCCAGTTGTGATTTTTAACTTTTGTGCAATTTTTTTATAGTAAAAAATACATTAATTTTTTTATTAGTGGTACACAGTGATACAAAAATTTAGAAAAGATACACAAAAGTCATAAGTTTGAGAAACACTGCACTATCCTATATATGAAAATCAGTTCTAGATGTTTGCTTAGCTTTATACAAATCTGCATTTGTCGAAACTAATTTGCTCCAAATTCAGCATACGTTTAATTAATTGCAAGAAAAAAAAAAACTTTAAAAGCTCTCTAATAATTTTTCGCTTTCAAAGTAAAAAAAGAAACCTAAACTTGCTATAGATATAACATTGATTATCGCTGTATTCTTTTGTTTGCTAAAAGATAAAAGATAGTAATATTCTCCGTACGTTGCTGATAACTTCAGTTATTTTTGTTTGCTTACACCTCCCATTAAATCTAACTTCCCTAGGAATGTTTTAATATAGTTTTCTCTTTAAATTTTTTCGAATGAAAAGCATTTGCAAACGATTTTCTTTCTAAATATGCAATTACATTTCATTCAGATTTAACGTTCCTTCGCAGACTTCTCACAAATTCTAATTAAATTTTTCGGTACTACTTGATTTCCACGGCGACCGCAGTTACAACGACGCTAGAACAACGCCAAGCTAGAATTATTCGCATTTAGTTTGTGGCTTCCATATCTCCGCGATTATTTACAATATTAAATTAAAAGGCCTGTATTTCCCAGATATTTTCGCCACATGAATTCCGCAAGATAAAACTCTAGAAGATGATGAGTCGTGCCTCTTTGCCTTCTGTTCCTAACATAATAAGGGCTCTTTTTTGTTGTTGACAACTTTTTACATTGCACCTCCACAAACATTCCTTTACATAAAAACTCTCATTTCGTGTCCATTTACGCATACTCGATAGCTAGTATCTCTTTGATTTGAAAAAATGAAACGGCATCTTCCTCATACTTCAGTAAATTAAAAATCGTCCAAAAATTTTTTTTTTCAATGTTTAAATTGGAAAAAAATAAATTAGAATATAACGAGGTTTTGAATGCTAAGCCTAAATGGAACCGAAAGTGAAAGCGTGTATGGTTACTTTTAATTCGGCAACTTTTGGCTGTTTTTTTTTACATGATTTGGCAGTTTATCGCGGTCGCCATGGAAATCAAGTAGTACCAATTTTACTTTGTGTATAATAGTTACTGAACGTACTAAAAATGTACTAATTTATTTCATGTCAATTTGCGTAGTATTCTAAAGGTTGTCAAAAAAATTCCATTAAGATTTGAATTATGGGCTATTTTGTGTCATAAAATGTAGGTAACGAAAGAAAATTGACAACGAAAAAATAAATAGATAACGGGGCATTTGACCACAGCTCAGAGCTATTAAAAATGTAGTGCTAAAAGGAAGAGCTATGCATTTTCATCGTTGAGCAATATTTTGAAGAATGTTGGGTCTTTCCCTGGTCATGCATTTTTTCGTTTTGTTAATCAAAATTGGCTTTCCAGATCATGCGATATAATGCCTAATTACATTTTCTAAGCTTTTACTTTTTGTCTAAGGTTTGTGCTAATGAGCTCGCAGTCCCCACCCCTAATAGGAGGAAACCGAGTGCTGTATCAACAAAATTTGGTCACATTGACAAGCAAAACAGCCATTGAAAATTTCGGCAAAAAAAATAGTGCCCTGTAAAAAATTCCAGATCAAATTACGGTATAAAAAAATCGTCACTTTGGGTGCATCATCCTTAAAATCCATTTTACTATTAAATATTATACCGCAATTTTTACAGAAATATTTGTTTAATTAGAGTGATTCAGCGATTTTACATTAATTATTACGGCAAAAACTACGGTATATCAGATTTTTAACTCCGTAAAATCTGATCTTCTGTAAAAAACTTTATTCCGATTAACTGTATATTACTGTGAAAAGCACCAACACCCTGAGTACCGGTACTTTTTACCGTAATTTGATCCGGAGTTTTTTACAGTGTTCAATGAGCCAGCAGAACCGTAGAGGCCATTTACTCGAGAAGCTATTCCAAATATAACTTTATATTGTATAACTTTATAAACAATGAAAACGTTTACGTTTTTTTTTTCTATTAAAAATCTGTTTTTAAACAAAATTAATTTTTTCGTGAATTTTTTTCTTACATGAATTTTTTGATACCTTTTAATATAATGCCATCATTGAATTCTAAGCTCATAATTTTTTATTGATCAAATAAAAGATATCGTTAACGTGAACGCATATAAACAATCAACCGTCACAGTGACATCTGAATAATAGTTTTATTGTCGCATTGACTCAAGTGAATTTTTATTCCTTATTCCTCTGTAAACAATACCACATTACCCTTTTAGGTAACCGCTTTTATGCTCTTTTGTATTGTTTAACGACAGTTTACAGGTCTTTCTTTCCTTAAATAACTCACATTATCATTGTCTCTTTATAACATTGTTCAGATATATTAGGGTCAAGTTCTTTTAATTCTGCTGCTGCCGTCTCTTCAAGGTTCTTAAATTCGATCAATACGACCTACTTTGACGTAACAAAGTCCTGTCATTTCTCTCCAAAAAGTCGTTCGGTACTAGTGCAAAAAGAAAATAAAAGGTAAGCATTAATCAGAGCTCCGTATTCTCAGAAAAAAGTGAACGAACGCGTAAAAATAGTGAGACATAAATATCGTCATGGTAACTGTAGCCGTCACCGTGGAGGGAAAATTCAACCGCAAATAGTGTTTAATAGGTTTGCTCAGCTTTGTGTTTTGTTGAACTATTAAAAATATTTCGCGATTTGGAATTTGATAACTCATGAAGCTACAGGTTAGAACAAAAACATGCATCTTAATTATTTTATTAAAAACTTCATTTGCTTTAAATATATACAATCCGTTTTTCACCTTTTTTCTCTCTCGGCTACTGTGGGTTTTTTTCTCACCTTTTTATTTTTCGTTGGTAACTTTACGTTTTATATTTCAAATCACCTTTGTTTCTTTTTATTCAGGTTAGGCAAGTCGTGAAAACCAGCGCCTGTTTTTGAGCGCTCGAAACATGACGACTGTTAATAAGATGTGCTTAATTAATTATACTCAATAATAAAATTATGGGACTGTGTTGCGCAATTCGTCGTGGTGACAATTTATCGCAGCGTCAATTCATCGAATCGTGCCCACGATGAACTGTAGCTTCAACGAATTGTGCGCTATGAATTGACGCGATACCATGTCGCACATCATGAGATTGTAGATTATAAAATTAGAAAAGTGGACAATCTAAAAATTGAATAGTAGGGAGGGGTAATAATCAACTATAATAGGAAAAACAAAGATAGGGGTAAAAACCCATTCAAAACGAGGGAATTATGGAAAAGATGAATCGAAGAGAAAGTAGGCAAAATTAAAATGAACGAAATAAATCCAGTCGAAAAAAAATTGAGGTAAAAGAGTCTTACGTTAAATGTTGATCAGATTAGAACATGAGCAACTGAATTATAAAAAATACATTTTCAAGAAGTTTAGTAGAAGCAAAACAGAGAAGTCATCTGCAACTTGAAGTCCAATATTTCAAAGGGAAAAAATAAGAACTGAAATATTTCGTACAATCGAAAATTTTAATGTTCGATTTTTCTCTTTTATTTTATGATTATTTTATTTTCTCTCTCTTTATTCTTATTTCATTCGGCTTCTATTCAAATATTAATAATATCTTTTGTCTATCGTATTTTAAAATTATTCTTCTGAACAAAGTTTATGCTTTAGTCTTAATAATTTCTATAAATTGAGCATAAATTTTTCACAATTTCAGAAATTATTCTATTTCAAACTCGGATTTTTTTCTTCATATTTCATATATTATGCTTTTGAATAATATTTTTTTATTGCAATCATACTTTACAAGTAATTGTTTTCACCAAAAGAAAAACAAATTTATATTTTAACTTTCATCGTTTTGTTAAATAAAACCTTTTTTTATGACTCCAAAAATGATTCTGTTTCGTATTTGAATTTTATTCTTAATTCATGTATTATTTTAGATAAAAATTACTTTATTTGTTATATTTTTCAAGATATTCTTCAAAACGAAACAAAACAAACTTTATATTTTAATCCATATACTTTCCATAAATAGAACATAAATTTTTGCTCGATTCCAAAAATGATTCTATTTGGAACTAGAATTGATTTTTTGAAGTGGTACTCGAAATCTTTCGCAGTTCATTGAAACTAGCACGCGTTGATAGAGCTACCAATTTTAACAAAAGCGATATTGTCAAAATGGTAAGAAAGACAACAGGGGATAAAAAAGAAAAAAGGAGAGATGCATGTTTTTTTTTAACTCATTGATTCCTCGCCTTCTCAATTTAGGCTCCGACTATCAGTGACCTTGCAAGTGTTTCTGAAGGTCACGCCGTATATTGTCGATTAAAAGGATGGGTCTGATAGTACTAATGGCTTAGTTAATTTTGCAATCGAAACATGTTGCCATTTCCACGCTTGGCGAAAAGGTGATCGAGCTTGAAACTTAAACGGAGCATCTGCCTTTGAAGTCGCTCAAGCATGCCAAAACGCTATTCTTCTCCGTTTTAGTTTAATAAGTGAAATTTGCGAACTGAAAATAGTGTAGAGATAATGCGTAAATAATAAAAGAGAAACTACAAATAGCTTGCGTAGCTAGTTGGATTGAATTTCAATAACGGTTTTGTATAAACATCTCTTTAACACAGAAATTAATCGTACGGATATTAAGTTAGCTTTTTCTTCGAAATAAACTCGAGCAAAACAAATAAACACTTGGTATATTATTTTTAATATTTGTTTATGAATCTGACACTTTCTTAATTGAAATATTTGAGAAATCTTGGTTGGTTATTTTTTTTAAATCAAATATTACGGTGAACAATTTAATGTTTGATCTGCTTAGAGTAGTTTATATCATCATTCTAAACAATGTTCAAATAGGAACAGTTTAACAAATATATAAATAAATAAAACTAAAATCAATGCACCATAAGCTATTAGAGCATACGAAATTCAAGGGTTTTATTTATTTATTTTTATTTATTCATTTCTTTATTTTTTTTTACAAAAACAGGGAAAAAAATGGTAACTAGGGCAAATGTTAATGTTGTAAATTAAAATGTAAAAAAAAAAAAACAATTATTTTGGTTACACAAATTACTAATGCAAATTAATTAATATTTTATTTAAAATAATCGTAAAGAAGTATCGATATCTGAAATTTTTTTTGTACTAAACGTAAATTTTAAGAAATTTTTATTGTTTTTAATACTTTGTTAAATACTATTTAAAAAAATTTAAAGCAGTAAAATTACAATTTTCGATTACCACACTTGCTCCTGACGTGAATCCACTGAAGAAAATAACTCATTAAAACTTTAGTGAAATCTATTAAAAATTATGTCACCCTCTCAAGATAATAAATAAGTTAAATTCAATTTAATGCCAATTACCTTCAAAGCTACTGATTCTGGTAATTCAGGCGTGCTTAAAAGTTTGAAAAGAACAAGATATTCATTTTCACGTTTTAGCATATTCCATTTGATATTTACAGTTTGTAAGGTTCTCCCAACTTTTCAACTGTCACGCTTTAAGGGCAATTTTGTACAAAGCATTTCCTAGTGCGAAGAAGCAAAAGTTTTGAAAATTAAACCGTTATAACTACTAATAATTTCCTGATTAAAGCATAAACGCGTCAGTATTAATTACAATACTCTAAAGTATTACTTAAATTACAATTTAAATGCTATGTCATAAATATTACTGTTACATTTGTATTAAACTTAGTGTCTCTATTTTTTTCCTTCCAGATCGTTTCTTTTTTACTACCATAGTTGAAAAGAAAAGGCCAAAAATATCTGTTACTCATCATTATTTCTCTACAGATGAAGAATTCATATATAACAAGTAATTTATTTTTATGATACGGGAATTTGTTAATTGAATTTACCCTAAGAACCTTATTTCGTTTAGAATTTAATATGAAATGTCTTTTAATTATTTATTTATTTTTAAATAATTGATTGTTTCATCAAGGGAAAATTAACATCGTATTTTACATTTTTCCAAGCAATAAAAATTAGCTCTTCCTAATCAAATAATTTCATATGAAGAGTAATGTGTTCGGTAAATCCAATATAATTATTTATGATTTAATCTGACATGATATGTATATAGTTGCTGCTTTAATTATCTAAAATCGTCCCGTCTTTTTAGCGACATAAAAATTTTAAAAATACACCTTTACCCTTTGACGTAGATAGAACACCAGTGTCCCTTTTGTATAAATTTTTTTTGACGCTCTAATTACAAACAAAAATATATTTTGGTATTTTTTAATTGTAAAAAACAGTCTAGTAGCTACTAAAAAAATATGTTAGATTTTCGGAATTATATTCAGGGGTCAGTCCGGACATTTTGTGAAAGGTCCTGTTTTTGTAAAATTGTGAAAAAATTACTCTTAATTTGTGAATATAAAATAAGCGTTAAGTCACATTCTTTCAACCAGGGTCCTGTTTTGTGAATTTGTGCAAATAGGGTTCTGTTATTGCAAAAACCTTTTCAAGGAGTTTTAAATTGTAAATCTATACAAGATTATGCTCAACACTGTAAAATTATAATGAAAAAAAAAATTAAATTTTCAAAAATAAACAACTATTGCTGCTACTAAATTAGAGATGCAACTATAAATATTGGGTATTTAGCCTATACTGCACAACACAGAATATTCACTTCGAACGAATAATGGAAATAAAATCACTCACATTTTTAATAATTTTAATTGACATATTTTAAATAACACAACTTAGTTATGTATCACTTCTAATGTGTTGCACATCAAGTAAACTTAAACAATTTATAAATTTATAATATTTTTTTTAAAAAATTGACATAAGTTAATTTTTATTTACATAATATTTTATCAATTGATTTCATGAATAATATATTGCTCAATTATTTATTTACAAAAAAATATCATTTAATATCAATAAGAATGTGCACACGATGTTTGTAGAACTGGAAATATTTTCTTAGAATACTACATTTGGAATTTATAATTTTTTTTTTTTATTTGGAAGAGGTTAAGGTACATAATATAAATGAAGTGAGATCAGACTTAGCCTTAGAATTTAAGCAGAAAAACGTGATTAACAAAATATTAGAGCAACATACGTCGATTGCCAGAAGATTTGAAAATAACTATAATAACTGAATCCTCAGCATCAGTCAATTTTTTCCGCCCATTTACAATAATACGTAAATGTCTATCGAGTGTCTCTTGTGAAGGGTCCGATTAAAAGATAAATTATTTTGTGAAGGATCAGTTTTTAAGTTAAAATATTTTGTGAAGGATCCGTTTAAGGACCCAAATTTCCTCTAAACAGACCCCTGATATTTGTACTAAAATATAAAATCAAAAATAAAGCAATTTGAAAAAAAAAAAAACTTTCTCTTTCATCCTTATTCACAAATTTATCAATAATTGATTTTGTAAATTAAAAAAAATTCAATGATGAGTAAATGTTTCCCTTAGATCTAAATAAGTGAAAATTTGAAAAATTATTGTTTGGAAGATTTTATCTTTAATGCAAAAAAGACACCGGTGTTCCATATTGTATTTTCATAACCATAATTGTTAAATATGCTAAATATTATATTTTCCTCTTTATTTTGCTCTAAATTAATACAAAATAATAATAAAAAAGTATGAAAAATATGTTTAGTAAAAATTCTGCGTCGAAGGGTTAAAAATGAGGTCTATATTTCTCATGTTTAGTATTATTTAAAGCAAATTTTAGTTGATTTTTGCAAGATTTCGGCTTATTGAAATCCATCGCATTCAAACGGAGCATCCTAGAAATTTCTCCATAATAAATTTCTTGCATTTTTCTTCAAGACAAAGCATTTTATTTTTCTAAGGACAATTTTTGGCGAAATAATTATCGAAACCCACTTTTTTCCAACTATCCCCTTTCTCGATGTTTTCTAATTACGATATCCAACAATCTATTATAGATATAAATTTGAAATTTAGATAAAACGATTCTCTAGTTGCAATTTTTAAACACGAACAGCAAAACAATATTAACTACTATATTTATTATAATGATTTTAACTTAAGGGAAAATATAAGTTTCCAGTCTCTTTGAACGACGAGAAAAAGAAAATGATTTTTTTTTAACCATTTTTAACTTTGCCCTCTTTCGAGATGTTAATGCAGAGTCGCCTGTACAAATACATTCGGAGGAAAAAGTTTGAAATATTTAATTTAGAAATTTTTTTTATTTGGATTTATGTGTGTATTATATGTTAAAACATGGTGCAAAAAAAATTAAAAAAATAAACAAATTGTTTTGTTGGAAATATAAGGAGAAAACTGATAAGAAAAGTTTAAAAATCGTCATTTTTTCAAAATCCCCTAGCTTTTTTTGAAATTTATTATTTTTTCATTATTCCTGCTTTATAATACTCATAAAAGCTCAACAAAGTATACTTATAGTATTCATTCTAGATAGACCGGGATATCTTGTTTGGTGGGGCACTGGACTCACGTTTTTGAGAACGGGAGTTCGAATCCAGTCGTCCGAAGACTCCCCGCGTAGTAAATGGTGACTGGTGCACGTTAAATTTGTCGGGTCACAAAGTCCTCCATATTTCCATAACAAATCAGTATCTCTGGGGGTAC